>JAKWJA010002493.1:11551691-12151691 GCA_027704765.1 Solanum habrochaites
GGTGATTTCTCTCGCACAATATAGCGCTATACTCAGTAAGAGTACTCAAAAGAGTGCGCTGTTAATTTTTTTTTTTGGTCAGATATAGATATACATGTAAATGCACCCATACATATGAATGTGAGTTCGCCTCTCATAACAAGATAAAGTTAGTTCAAGAGTGAAAATCATTAGTTCAAGTTTCAGGCTCTGATACAACATGTAAAATCATAAACATTTATGCTAATATAGAAATTAGTATATATACATACCAGGATTTTGAACGAGCGTATTTGAGGCAGAAAACAAAATCAATGTCCCTTTGCCCTATCTTACGCTACTGTAACTTCGTGATTGAATCGAGTGGAGGTAGTAGTAACCCTAATGAACATAAAAGGACCAATTTATAGGATTCTACGAAAATGTTATATTTTTTTTGCGCAACATGTAATCTAATGAAAATGAATCTATTTATTTATTATTAAAATAAAATAAACATATACGGTACAACTAGTTATGATATGTAATTATCATATTAGTAATGTTAGTAGTGAATGCTAAAAATAAATACTATTTATAGATAATCTTTTTATTTCATAGAAAAATGGTAAATACACATGGCTATCTACAATTTGGTTGTAACATTAGATATTTCTAGGCTAATATTCATTTGTTTTATTAAATCGTGACTCATCCAAAAGAGGATAACTATTTGGTAGTTTTATAATTAGTTTTTCTTGTATAAGTGCATTTGTTTCATTGATTATTCTTCTATTTAAATCTTAGGCATTGTTAGGGACGGTAGTTGAGCAAATTGAATCAATTTTAGGTCAATCATAATGGGTCAAGACAACAAATGGGTCAATATCTAATCCAAACTAAATTTGATTGGATCGATATGAATTGAGCCATAACGTGGCAGATAATAAGTCAACACCCAACTCAACTCAATTTTCTCTAAGTTTAATTATTTTATTAGTTCTTTAAAATATTTTAGTACACAATAACGTTATTGATAAAAATATATTATGAATATGCATAAAAATTTCATACCACTACAAAACCTCTAACTTTTTCACGATCTTCTAAAAAAATGATAATTAAACAACTGAAATTTAAATACCTTACAATGTACAAAACCATTTATGTTGAGTAATTTAAAATTGGAAATACTACCGAAAATGTCAAACTATATATCAATAATAAAATAATATAGCTACACTATGATTTATTTATATTTTATAGGTATATTTAATTAATAAATAGCAAAATGTAATTCACACATATAAAATTTACTTTTCGCACTTTTCACACTTTCTCTTCCCTATTTTCACTTTTTTCAGCATTCTTTCATTATACCTAATTAAATTCTTTATCCCCAAATAATTCTATTACTCCTAAATAAAACTCCATCTCCTAGTAGGATCCATAAAATTACGGACTCTTCGCTCATCAAATCCTCACAATTAACAAGTTTGCTTGTTCTTCAATGTTTAATTGTGACTGAGTTTCGACGATATCTTCTAATTCCCATTTTCCCTCTTTTTTTCTTTGAATGTTTTATATAGTTTTACTGTCACGATCGGAATCTAGACCCTGGACGAGATCGGCGTCGTTGACCTCTCAGAGGTCACAGACAAGCCTACTTACTGTTGGGCTATTGCCCATGTTCCAGCCAAAGGCCCATGGCCTAATCCTACTTGGAAAAGGATTGGAATTATTCTCCTTAATTGGTTTCCAATTCTATTAGGAAAAGGATTGGAATAGTAATCCTATTTGTAGTTGGTTTTGGCTTTATAAAGAAAAGCACAACTCTATAAATAGAGGATGGTTTTGAGAGAATAATTAATTGCTCATTGGTATTGTCTTTGAAAGACATTAAAACACAAGAGAGGTTTTTGAGAGAGCTTTCAACAAGAGAAAAAGAGAGAAAGAAAAGGATTCTTTTGCTGCAGTCTTTTCTCCGACTAGCAACGTTCATATCGTATTTTCCGATTAACTAACCGTTGGATCTGGCTGAAATTTGGACTGAGTGTTCCTAACATTTTGGTGGTTGATTTGAACGGTGGAGATCGGATTCGGTGTTCAGAAAGATCCTGTTTTAGGTCCCGAACAGAAGCTGGGTGTGGGTGGTGTTTCTTTCTATTTATCTTTTGTTGGTGTAGCTATTGTTTGTTCTCTTTGGCACTTGTTGTGTAGCCATTAGAAGAATATTTGTAACCCTCTTATTGTTATAGTGAAGCATTCTCATCGTTTGTCGATCCCGTGGTGTTTACCTTCGGTTTGAAGGGTTTTTCCACGTTAAACTTGGTGTTCTTTATTGTTAGATTTTCAGTTCATCTTGTCACACAACAACTGGTATCAGAGCTAAGGTTATCTATATGGAGGGGATATGAGCAAGATGGTATGTCTAAACGAAAAAAACTACAACATATGGAAAAGCAAGATGAAAGATCTATTGTTCGTGAAGAAGATGCATCTTCCGATTTTCTCTGCTCATAAACCCGAGAATGTGACCGATGAAAATTGGGAATTTGAGCACCAACAAGTATGTGGATATATAAGACAATGGGTTGAAGATAATGTTCGCAACCATATTGTGAATGAGACACATGCTAGAACATTGTGGGAAAAGTTGGAGACGCTTTACGCTTCAAAAACTGGCAATAACAAGTTATTCTTGTTAAAGCAATTGATGACCTTTAAATACAAGGAGGGTAGTCCTATTCTTGATCATATAAATGATTTCAGGGTATTCTTGATCAGCTATCAGGAATGGGTGTGAATTTTGATGATGAAATACAAGGACTTTGGCTTCTTAATACTCTACCGGATTCTTGGGAAACTCTTCGTGTTTCTTTAACAAATTCTGCCACTGGTGGAAAGGTGACTATGGAATATGCAAAGAGTGGTGTGTTGAATGAAGAGGTTAGAAGAAAATCTCAAGACATATCTTCACATTCAGATGTTCTATATACAGAAGATCGGGGGAGACATAAGACAAGAGATCCGAGGAGTAGAGCTAAAAGCAGAAGCAAGTCAAAATTCAAGAATCCAAATATTATATGTTATCATTGTAGAAAGAAAGGACATATTAAAAGATTTTGTAAACAATTGAAGCAAGATCTTAAAGAAGGGAAGAAGGAAGAAAACAACGAAAATAATGTTGTTGCTATTGTCCATGATGACCTTCTCTTCGCTTGTGATAAAGACGTCATCAATTTTGTATCTCAAGACACAAGTTGGATAGTAGATTCTGGAGCTACATTACATGTCACACCAAGAAAAGACTTCTTTTCATCTTATACTTCTGTTAACTCTGAGGTGTTAAAGATGGGTAATACTGGTGAGGTTAAGGTGTTTGGTGTTGGCACTGTTTGTTTGAAAACCAATACTGGTTCAACGTTGGTCCTTCAGAATGTCAAGCATGCTCCAGAAATTCCAATAAATTTGATCTCTGTAGGACAACTAGATGATGATGGCTATCATAATGACTTGTGCAATGGTCAATGGAAGCTCACCAAAGGCTCACTGATTTTAGCTCGAGGAAGAAAACATTCAAATTTATATGTGACACAAGGATCGATTCTTGGTGACTCTATAAATTTGGTGGAGAGCGAGACTTTATCAGAATTGTGGCACAAGAGGCTTAATCATATGAGCGAGAGGGGGATCACATGTTTGGCTAAGAAGAATTTGCTTGCTGGTATGAAACAAGCAAAGGTGAAAAGATGTGTTCATTGGTTAGCAGGAAAAAAAAGAGTTTCTTTTCACAGTCATCCTCCTTCAAGAAAGTCTGAGCTATTGGAGCTAGTACACTCAGATTTGTGTGGTCCTTTCAAAGTGAAGTCAAAAGGTGGTGCACTTTACTTTGCTACTTTCATTAATGATCATTCTCGCAATATTTGGGTATATCCTTTGAAATCCAAAGATCAAGTGCTTGATGTGTTTAAATAGTTTCAAGCCTTATCTGAGAGACAAACGGGAAAGAAATTAAAATGTATTCGCATTGATAATGGTGGTGAGTATATCGGTCCCTTTGATAACTACTGCAAATCGCAAGGAATACGTCATCAGAAGACTCCTCCAAAGACTCCTCAATTAAATGGTTTGGCAGAGAGGATGAACAGAACTTTAGTTGAGAGAGTTAGATGTGTGCTTTCAGAGGCTAAACTTCCAAATTCTTTTTGGGCTGAAGCACTTAACACTGTTGCTTATGTTATCAATTTGTCTCCTGTTGTTTTTTTGGATGGTGACGTTCCAAACAGAGTTTGGTTTGATAAGGATGTTTCTTATGATCACTTGAAAGTGTTTGGGTGTAAAGCTTGTGTGCATGTTCCAAAAGATGAGAGGTCAAAATTGGATGTTAAAACAAAGCAATGTATCTTCATTGGTTATGGTCAAGATGAGTTTGGATATCGCTTTTATGATCCAATTGATAAGAAACTCATTAGAAGTCGTGATGTTGTGTTCTTTGAAGATCAAACTATTGAAGATATTGACAAGACTGAGAAACTAGATTCTCATATTGATGAGAGCTTAGTTGATGTTGATCCAATTCCTACTACTGATACATCTTTTGCACATGAGAGAACCCAAGGTAATGATTAAGACAATGATGAGAGTGTAGAACATGTATTTGTTCCTACTGATGATGTTGTGGTTGATAATCAACCAACTCATGTTGGGATGACCGCTTCAGATGCTCCAGAAACCTCTTGTAGAAGATCTACTAGAGAGAAGCGAAGCTTAACACGTTATTCTCATGATGATTATATTCTATTGACTAATATGGGAGAACCTGAAGGTTATGATGAAGTCATGTTAGATACTCATAGAGATAAGGGGAAAGAACTCATCGTAGATAATCATGAGTTTTGTAGAAGTGTGGCAGGCAGGAAGCCTGTCAAGAGATCCTCTACTTGAAGTCCATTTGGCCCCTTGGCTGGAGGGGGAGTTTGTTGGGCTATTTCCCATGTTCCAGACAAAGGCCCATGGCCTAATCCTACTTGGAAAAGGATTGTAATTATTCTCCTTAATTGGTTTCCAATTCTATTAGGAAAAGGATTGGAATAGTAATCCTATTTGTAGTTGGTTTTGGCTTTATAAGGAAAAGCACAACTCTATAAATAGAGGATGGTTTTGAGAGAATAATTAATTGCTAATTGGTATTGTCTTTAAAAGACATTAAAACATAAGAGAGGTTTTTCAGAGAGCTTTCAACAAGAGAAAAAGAGAGAAAGAAAAGGATTCTTTTGCTGCAGTCTTTTCTCCAACCAGCAACGTTCAGACCGTGTTTCTCGATTAACTAACCGTTGGATCGGGCTGAAATTTTGACTGAGGTAAGAAAGATCCTGTTTTAGGTCCCGAACAGAAGCTGGGTTTGGGTGGTGTTTCTTTCTATTTATCTTTTGTTGGTGTAGCTATTGTTTGTTCTCTTTTGGCACTTGTTGTGTAGCCATTAGAAGAATATTTGTAACCCTCTTATTGTTATAGTGAAGCAATTCGGATCTTGTCGATCCCGTGGTGTTTACCTTCGGTTTGAAGGGTTTTTCCACGTTAAACTTGGTGTTCTTTATTGTTAGATTTTCAGTTTCATCTTTTCGTCACAACACATACACACATTCTTACTTCATCTAGGTTAATTTTAACAAAAAATTGAACTTTTTGATTTCTTATTTCATGTTAAACATTTTAAACTTAACATCATAGGCGTTCACAAATCAACCATCTAATATAGAGATAATCAAATGAAAAAAACAGATCATAATTGCATTAAACGTATTCTTGCCAAAACGGCACCAATACAAAGTCTGAAATGAAAGTGGAAAGAAATACTAGTAGAACATTCTCCGCTAGCTAAGGCCTACATCTAAGCTAGATAATAGCGGTAGACATCCTCGAAAGCATGAGTATCTACCAAGTCAAGATGAAAGCTCCACGTCCGGATAACTGCAATGTCAACATGTAAGCTCTAGCGTCCACCTGTGCCTGCACCTAAAAATATAGAGTTGTATGGGATTAGTACACACTTGTACTAAGTATGGGTATATGAAAGCACACACCAAAGATATGCATAAGTAAGAATAGCTCTTTCCTAACAACATGATTATGAAAAGTCAAGTCAGTGGACTTGCCAAATTGGGATTAGGAAAGTTAGTGAGTTTTCCAAATTTGGATTAGGAAAGTGAGTGAGCTTTCCAAATTTGGATTAGGAAAGTCATGCGATGAGAGTAACATGCATCATCATACTTATCATATTGCACACAACACATAACATCTTGCATATAGCACATAACATATTGCATATAGCACATAACATTTTTCATATCATTCATTCATATGCCTTGAGACCTTGGAATCATGGACTTGGCATCAAGACTTCCTAAAATGATGGCTCAACATATGGTACCTCAACTAAGGGGATTATTTTTTAGCAAACACAGAATCTGCTTCATTCATTCATACATGCTTCATTTCAATTCTTTCATACGCTAGTGTAAACACCAACTATACCGAGGATGTAGTTTAAGACTTTCATCAGGTTCGCTGGCAATGATCAAGAATGACGTAGTGTCTTTACTTAAGTTTAGCTCACCTCTTGATCATCCTATCCTAACACCTTTGGTATCATTCATTTCATTATGTGCATCATTAAAGGCTGACCTCATTCATTCACTGGAAACTTTAACTTTAATCGATGTAGATCATGTGAGCATCATGAAATCCAGTGTCTCCCCCACACCCAAAAGAGGTGGAATCACCGGCCAAAGTGACCCAAAACATGCTAGCGTACATAGGAATTAAACCCCACCAGATCCCTATATTGGCAGTATAGGTTCAAAGACTAGGAGATATAAGGAGACCCATACCCGGCATGCCGGACAGTCTCATCTTATGAGAGTTACGTGAACCTCCGCCCTTCCCGAGAGAAGGCATCACCGCTCCTAGCTAGTCTATCGGTGATCAGTATAGAGTTCCATTAAATTCAATTTATACGTCATAGAAGCTGGATTCTAGTATGAGGACATCATAGCTCAATAGATGATTTCTCATCTCATCATTAGTATTAAGTGTATATTGATCTCAATACTTTCATTATAGTGTTCATAGATATTGGTCTCTTCATCAACTTTACACTCTCATAGGTGAGTAAACTCTCATAGGTGAGTACGTTTGGTACATTTACTTAGGCTCCTTTGAGATTGCTCTCATCTTTTACATTAGCCTCATATGATGTTGTCACCACATTCATTAACATTAGAACATTTGCTCTTCATAATGCTCACCCCTTTTTACGTGAATGTTCATTTCATCATATGCCAATGCACTTGGCCATTTAGTTTGTTTAACACTCTTACTTAACCCTTTTAGGGTTTCATCATTTCATTGTTCATTTCATCATTTCATCGTTCGTTTCATCATTTCATTGTTCATTTCATCATTTGTTTCATCATTTCATTGTTCATATATCTTAGTTCACTTATTTTTAAATGTATGCTAGACTTATGAGTCTATATATACAAGATGTGAGGCTTCATACATAGTTTTTTTAAGTGATTCATACTTCCTAAGATTATGTGGTACAAGACTTATGCATCTTGTATTATGCCAATAATTCGATTTCGATCTAAGCAGGCAACATTATTCTTGAATATTTAATTCACGTATGACTTAATATTAATACGGGATTTGGACAAGGGAACCGGGTTTCGAATCCCTTGGACAACACTTACATTTTATTATTCATTTTGATTTGATTCATGCGGTTTGGGGACCCAAGATCGAGCCCCAGCGCCTTCATTTTATTTTTTACTCAATGGGACTGAGAGGATGTGAGATCGAACTCCCACAACTTCATTTACTTGTAGTTTCCAATTTGTTTAATTTCCCTTCTTTGGCCGAAGGGGTGTGGGTTCGAACCCCCACAATCCCACTTTAATTTCTTCTCTTTAATTTCCCTTGGTTCTGCCTATAGGTCGTGGGTTCGATTCCCACACGCCTTACCTTTTATTTTTCTTTTAATTTTTTTAAGTTGACTGAGAGGTGGCGGGTTTCGAATCCCACTCCTCTCACTTCTTATTTTCATAATTCATTTTCCAACAAAGGTCATGGGTTCGAATCCCACATGCCACATTCCCTTTTTCTCATATTATTTCATTGATTTTTAACATGGGGAGGTCATGGGCTCAAACCCCAGTGATCTCACATATTTTAATTCATTTTTTCATAGCATGAAAATCCCCTTAGTTTGGCCGAAACTCATTAACAAGATGCTGGAAATTTTTGCAGCCTATTTTCTCACTTCTTTAACATTAAATGTTTAGACGTTTTAAGTAGTTTTTAGTGAGTTCTTTAGGTGCATCTTCAATATTTCATTCGATAAAGAATTGCACTCAAAACAGCATCTTTACATCACTTATGAACATCACGATTTACATAAACATGTGTACATGAAATACAAAGAATTAACATCACATTTTATAGCCTTAAACCCGAGGCACATAATCATGGTTCACATTGCACACACGTATACTTAGTTTCAGATCACATAGGTGATCATTCATATGATTTCAAACACACATGCATGAACATATTCATCACGAAAACACAACACACGCCCAATATCTACCAGCAAACATATCCAACCTACGAATCATTAGGGGCTAGTGAAAGGGACATGCAACGGGGAACAACCCTAGTTTTCGAATAGAATATACTGAACCTTAGGGGTCTCTTGGGAAAGGGACCAAGATAGAAAAGACCCCATACTTTTTTGGCTTTCAAACCTCGACTTGCTTCCCAAAAACTTCTCCAAACACACGTCCAAAACCGAAAGTTCAACACCCCACTCGACGGAAAACGTTCTGTTTGCCTACGTTATTGATTAACCTTTGTTTTTCTTATATTTTCGTGTGAGTTCTTCAAGTGTGAAGAACCTTGGTAAATTTTTTGTTCTTGAATGTTATTTGGCATACAGAAACGTGAATGGGAAGAGAGAATGATCGTTAATGTTGAGGAGATAGACGTGAGAGAGTGAGAGTTTTATTAGGCTTAGAAGTCTAGTTTAGGACTTAGTCAAATAAAGTCTTTATTAAATGATAAAAAATCTGATTTCCCTTTTATTTTAAATTAGCTAATAAATAATAAATATTAATTAGTTACATTAATTACCAACTTAAATTAAAACAAATTTAATATATTGCTTCTACCTAGGTTCGAACCCGGGTGGAGCAAGACTTCACTCTAAGAGCCAATTTTCGGACCTCTCTCCCTAAAATACCCCTCAACCTTATTAATTAAATAATTCATTATTTATTTGGAGTAATTACGATACCACCCTTAGCCTTGAAAAAGACCATTTTACCCCTAGACCCTTCAAACTTAAGATTTCCCCTTTTTAAGTCCGGTTTAGACTCATCCGAGTAAATCTTCACATTTAGGAGCCCTACATGGCTGGACCCAACCTTTCCTAACTCAACTAACTCCCCAAGATAGTTGGCTTGGCTGTCGTAAGGGTTCAGAGGTCTGATTCTACACGCATCAATCCGTATGAACCCGGTCTAATCGTAGGCGTTCTAGATACATGAAACATTATTTTGCATAGCCATATTTAGGGTTGTTACATTTACGTTTTGGCAGATTATTAGGGTTAAAGTTGGAGTTTGTATTCAATATTCTTATGTCGGAATCGGATACTCTCAAGAGGGTCACAAGAGGCACAAATTATCCCGATAATTATTTGTTGAAAATGCTCTCGTTTGATTGTGTATAGCAAAAAAACAATCAAAAATTTCATGCTCCATTGTTGCAATGGAGATTCAGAAGAAATCAGAATCTTTGAATAACCCTATAACATTGAGTCTAATGGAAGAATAAGAAAGAGGTGGTTCTTGTAAGAGGAAAAAAAGGTACATCACTGACTATGAATGGAAAACATTTGATATGTAGTCAATCTATTATTTGAAGATGATTCTAGTAAGATGTAGTCATATGAATGTAGTGTAAGTTGAACAAGTAAGTTTTTGTGGAGGATATACCTTCTAAATTGGTATATTGTGACATACATATAATCATTGAATATTTATAGTGTGTCATTACACTTTGAATATCTTCTGTTGTATTTGAATACCTTTTCATTTTTGAATATTTTCTAGTGTATTTAGAGTTATGTTGTTATTATGTTTTCTAAAGTTGGTTGTAGTAAGTATTGTCATTCTCTTAATATACTTAAAAAAGTATCTGATTTAATAAGTAATGTATTTTCCTGATTTATCAGGGATTGTCGGATATATTAGCTAGCATTTGCAGAGTACCTAAGTGAAGGTGAAAGTATTTCAGTTCAATATCTTGATTCTAAGTTACACCGCATCACCGCACTATTGTGAGAATATGCAGCGAAAAAGGAGGAAGAAGGGGCTGATAGCGAGATTGAGGCACCACCCAGAATGATCAGGCCACCCGCAAAAATCGAAAATAGTCAACTTGTTAGAATTTATTAGTTTCTTTTGGTAGTTTTGATTTTTAACTTCTATTTAATGCTTATGATTAAAACTAATGTTTTATTTTTTGTCAAACATTATCAACTCTTCTATTGATATATGATCATGTTGCTTTATTGTTTTGGTAGCTACTTCGTTAAACTTTTGTGTTGGGGTTATTGCATTCAATGTAGTGGTAGGAAGAGATGAAAGTATGTTTTTGTAAATATACAGTTCATCTAAAAATATATAATCTTGGATATCTACTTTTGATAATCAATATGTTCAGTTGTGTAATTTTTTATCAATATATTCAATAGTATAAATGTATGCTAAAGTCTTTTTCATATCAAAATACACACAAGTATTACTATATTCATTTATTGTGAGTTATTGCTTAAAGAAATTTGGATACTTACATTCTTAGAAGTGATAAAAATATCATAAATGTTGGTAGTAATTACATTATTACCTGTTTTAAAGTGATTTTTATCATACACCAAAGTAATCTGTAAGTGTATACAAAGAACATTGTTCCTTTTGTATTTTTATAGGTTGTCTATTATATTTATCAATTTTTCACTAGTATAATTGTTTTATATATGTATTTACCAACATATAATCAAGTATAACTATATGCACGTATTATCAGTAGTTTGGATATGTCAATACATATTAATAGTATCAAATTAAATATTGAGATAACATTGAAGTTAATTTATAATTTAAGCAAAAAATAAAAAAAACAAATATTTCAAAAAGCAGATAATTTTTTTAATTCATTGATTTGACATAACGATAATTAAGTTAAATAATGCTTTTATAGTGGGATGTATCAGGTACTATGCATTTCGTATTGCAGTTCGACATGAACCACCTATTATATGTGTACAACAAGAATTAGTACACTTCCTTTTACTCAAATCGCTAAATGACTTCTCTTGCTTCTTTGGCCTCCCGGATGTCGCTTGTAATTTGGTGGCAACACAACTTCAGTAGTAGTGTGTTCAAGTAGATTCCATTCACTTTGTTAGGAAGAGGATACATGCACTTCATATGTTTTAAATATTGTTTCTGGCAAGTAAAAATGTGAACAATATTCATCTAGAAGAATATTTTTTTTTGTTCAACACCCTCCACGCATGTACGCATGGTATTCCGTCAACTTGAAACCTATTGCAACTACAAGTCTTCTTTTCCAAGCATAAGATATAAGTCTTCCCTTCATCACTTACTAAATAAATGCAATCAGTTGACATCACAACATATAATCAATACATAATTTAATTTATACATTGTATACGAAAGTATACATACATTAAATACTTAGAATAACTGAATACATAATCAACTCAATACGAAAAATATTATTTTTCTCACAAAACAGAAACCTTTCATTAATATACATACCGTCATAAATAAAAAACGAAGTTTATTTCTTCAACATTATTCCGTTAATGCTATATTCTACATAGAAATTCTCTTCGCTCTATTTTATGAAACGTCGGATCAAAACTGTGATGATAGCTATTTAATTATATTTTTCATAGGAGGCAATTGAATAATAAAGAGCATACATAATTTTTATTTTTGAACTGATATGAATACTAAAAGGTAGTGATCAGTTACATATTTAAAATGACGAATTAATGGATTTAAGGGCTGAAAAAAAGCCTTGTCAGTTAAATTAAACAATTTACCTTATTTAGTGGGAAATTAATTAGAATAAGTTTTTCTATTAAAAATAAAAAGACATGTATATGGATATAGCCGTTCACAAACTTTAGCTATTTTTTAAAAAATATGATACTTATAGCTACTTTTATCTAATTACCCTAAGACTATAACTATTTATGTAAGTGACACTTTAAAATTTATATATAAACACTGAAAAAACTCTTATATATATCATATAAATTTTTTGACAAGAAATTTCAAATGAATATACCTTCATGCCTTCTGTTATTCTTACATTAACTTGTATTTATAAAGTTAATGAACAGAAACAGAAACAAGATGAAGCAGAAAAAATTTAAAATACAAGAATTAATCCGAGTCCACAGAAACTACTGTGTGTCCTTAAGAAATTTAATCTCTCACTGTACCCAAGGTTATGGATTAATTTCTCCCAAGATAAAACGGATTAAACCTGTTAAAGAAAATAGCGGTACCTCAAACTTCTTTAACTTCAACGAACTGAAGAACAGCAACAAGTCACACAGACTCAGTTGATCGACACTTTGATTTTATTTGAGAGAAAAAATAAATGCAGAGAAAGAAAAAAATTTCTATTTTTGAAAAATCAAAAAATGACTTCTTTTTATAGCCATTTTCAGCAAGGAACATGTCTGTTCAGTGAAATCTGTTCAAACCCATTTTATCCAGAAAGTTGTGTCTTTTGGAAAAAATAACAACTTTTCGAAAAATTGTGTCTGTTAGGAAAATAACTACTTTTTGGAAAGTAACGACTTTTCGGAAAAGTAATGACTTTTCGAAATGTTACCGTTACCCCCAAATTTATAAGAGATAATATTAACAGGATTTATTTGATTTAACAAAAATTGATTAAATAAATTTTGTCCAAAAATTTATCAATCACATCATTTGCCAAATCCAAATCCAAATCCAAAGAAATGACTTTTCATTTGCACTTTGCAAATGACTTTTCATTTTTCCTCCAAAGTAGTTCCCTCACTTTTGATATTCTCTTTTTTCTTTTCCCATTCACACTTGCTAAAACCCAACAATCCCCCACATGAATGGGGAAGGCTATTGTTAAAACATATGCATGAAAAAACTTGTGTGTCTTGTAGGTAAAGGTTAATCGCATCTGGATAAGTAGGTTTCCCTTTAAACTTTCCGTAGTGAACATATATCGGATATACTCGGTCAATCGGTAGATTTGATATCTTTGAACCGTCGAGCTTTGATGTATACCTAGACAATATATGACACACAATCAACCCTTGAATTGTTCTTAGTTCTCATTGTTTTGTTCGTTTCAGCCATGAACACATCTTGGATAGTAAGTGCTTAAAGAACTGGCCTTACCGGATTCTCCTTGAAACGGCTTACACTTCACACTTACATAGGTGATTTCTAAATGTGTTATCCCATAGATACACCATTTGATATTCCCTGTATCAAACTTAGAAATCATTAAAAAGTCCTTATGTCTTTATCCTGGTTACTAAACATTGTCTCATCATGAGAATGGACCATAATAATTTTTTTTTTTTTTGACAATGTTGAACCGTCATCAATGACTTTGTTTTATCTCCTTGAACCTAGATCTTGGGATCTCCAATCTTCTAGGTAGAGTTACCGCCACGATGACTTGTTCTCGGCCATAGTCCCATTCTCGTCGATGATTTCTCAACTCCCTCTCTATTTAGGCCTTTTGTAAGTGGATCCGACACATTATTTTTTGACTTCACATAGTCAATTGTGATAATTCCACTAGAGAGTAGTTGTCTCACAGAGTTATGTCTTCGTCTTATGTGACGAGACTTGCCGTTATACATAATGCTTCCAGCCCTTCCTATTGCAGCTTGACTATCACAATGTATGCATATAGAGGCCATTGGTTTGGGCCAAAATGGAATATCTTCTAAGAAATTCCGGAGCCATTCAGCTTCTTCACCTGCCTTGTCTAAAGCAATGAATTCAGACTCCATTGTAGAGCGAGCTATACATGTTTGTTTGGATGATTTCCAAGATATTGCTCCTCCACCAATAGTAAAAACGTATCCACTTGTGGATTTTTTTCAGTTGACCCAGTAATCCAATTTGCATCACTATATCCTTCAAGAACGGCTGGATATTTGTTGTAATGTAAAGCATAGTTTTGAGTGTCATCTAAGTATCCCAAAACTCTCTTCATTGCCAACCAATGATTATGATTAGGATTACTTGTGTATCGACTCAGTTTACTGATAGCGCAAGCTATGTCTGGTCGTGTACAATTCATGACATACATTAAGCTTCCCAATACGCTAGCATAGTCCAATTGAGACTGACTTTCACCTTTATTCTTTGCAAGATGAAGATTTACATCAATTGGAGTCTTTGCCCTTTTAAAATTCAAAAATTTGAATTTTTCAAGTATCTTTTGAATATAATGAGTTTGAGACAATGCTAGACCGTTAGGAGTTTTAAGAATTTTAATTCCTAATATCACATCAGCAACTCCTAAATCTTTCATATCAAACTTACTAGCAAGCATACGCATTGTAGCTTTTATATTAGCAATGTCTTTGCTCATTATAAGCATATCATCTACATATAAGCATAAAATAACTTCCTGATTTGGAGTATCTTTAATGTAAACACATTTATCACATTCATTGATCTTAAATCCATTTGACAACATGGTTTGATCAAACTTTGCATGCCATTGTTTTGGTGCTTGTTTTCGCCCATAAAGTGACTTAATAAGTTTGCACACTTTCTTTTCTTTACCAGGAACTACAAAACCCTCAGGTTGTTCTATGTAAATTTCCTCTTCAAGCTCTCCATTTAAGAAGGCTGTTTTCACATCCATTTGATGAATTTCAAGACTGTATACTGCAGCTAGTGCAATTAACATCCGAATTGATGTAATCCTAGTCACTGGCGAGTATGTGTCAAAATAATCAAGACCTTCTTTTTGTCTAAAACCTTTGACAACAAGTCTTGCTTTATATTTGTCAATAGTTCCATCGTCTTTCATCTTCCTTTTAAAGATCCATTTTGAACCCAAGGGTTTGTTCCCTGGAGGAAGATCAACCAACTCCCAAGTATGATTGCTTAAGATTGATTCAATTTCACTATTAACTGCCTCCTTCCAAGAGGTTGAGTCGCTAGACAACATTGCTTCCTTGAATGTTTGAGGCTCATTTTCAAGAAGAAATGTTACAAAATCTGATCCAAATGAAGTAGATGTCTTTTGACGTTTACTACGTCTTGGACTTTCTTCATTTTGTTCATTCTCTTTTGGTTCTTCTCTGGGTTGTTTAGATCCCCCACTAGATGACTCAATTCTAGTTTTATACGGATAGATATGTTCAAAAAATTCAGCACTATCTGATTCTATTACCGTATTATCATGAATATCCGGATGTTCGTACTTATGAACCAAAAATCGACATGCCTTACTGTTTCTGGCATATCCAATGAATACACAATCCACAGTCTTAGGTCCTATTTTTACCCTCTTAGGTATAGGAACTTGGACTTTGGCTAGACACCCCCACACTTTGAAATATTTCAAATTGGGTTTTCTACCTTTCCATTTCTCATATGGAATTACATTTGTCTTTGAGTGAGGCACTCTATTAAGTATCTGATTTGCTGTAAGGATAGCTTCCCCCCACAAGTTCAGTGGTAAACCTGAACTTATAAGTAATGCATTCATCATTTCTTTTAAAGTTCGATTTTTTCTTTCTGCAATTCCATTAGACTGAGGAGTGTAGGGAGCAGTAGTTTGATGGATTATTCCATTTTCTAAACATATTTCTGCAAATGAAGATTCATATTCTCCACCTCTATCACTCCTGATAATTTTGATCTTTTTATCTAACTGATTTTCAACTTCAGTTTTATATTGCCTAAATGCATCTATTGCTTCATCCTTACTATTTAGCAAATAGACATAACAATATCTAGTGCAATCGTCAATAAAAGTTATGAAATACTTTTTCCCACCACGTGATGGTGTTGACTTCATGTCACAAATATCTGTGTGAATCAATTCTAAAGGATTTGAATTCCTTTCAACAGATTTATAAGAATGCTTAGCATACTTAGATTCAACACAAATTTGACATTTTGATTTATTGCACTCAAATTTTGGCAAAATATTTAAGTTAATCATTTTTCGCAAGGTTTTGTTATTAACGTGTCCCAAACGTTCATGCCATAAACATTTAGACTCAAGCAAGTAAGAAGAAGCAAAATCTTTATTCATATCAACTGCAATTACATTGAGTTTGAAAAGGCCATCACTAAGGTAGCCTTTTCCTACATACATATCATTTTTGCTTACTACTACTTTATCAGAAACAAATACACATTTAAATCCATTCTTGGTCAGAACTGGAATTGAAACTAAATTCTTTCTCAATTTAATAGGACTTTGCCAGTTCCTTCCACCTTTGCAACAGCGGAGTTTGCCATAAACAGTTTTTCATCTGTAAGTGCTGGAGTATATGATGAAAATAATTCTTTGTTGGCACAAACATGGCATGAGGCACCAGAATCTATCCACCATTCTCTTAGATTTCCAACCAAGTTACATTCTGAAAGCATTGCACAGAGATCATCCATTTCTCCTTTGGATTCAGCCAAGTTTGCTTGATCTTTCTTTTTCTTGTCCTTCTTAGGACCCCGGCATTCATTAGCCCTATGACCATGTTTAGCACAATTAAAGCAGTTTCCATTGAATTTCTTCTTAGGAGGATTGCTTTTTGGACCAGATGCTTTCTTTCTTTTCTTTAATTTTGTGAAATCTTCTTCAACAAAATTTACTCCAGATATTGCTGAATTACCACGTGACCTCTTTTCTGCAGCCTTATTATCCTCTTCGATTCTCAACCTTACTATGAGATCTTCAACAGTCATCTCCTTGCGTTTGTGTTTCAAGTAGTTTTTAAAGTCCTTCCACAATGGAGGTAACTTTTCAATAATTGCAGCCACTTGAAAAGCATCATTCACAATCAATCCTACATTAAAGGTTATGTGAGTATTAAGGAAAAACTTAATATTTCTAACATAGGCATTAAATAAATTTATACCTTCTGCAAGGAGATCATGGATTATGACCTGCAATTCTTGAACTTGGGTGACGACAGTCTTACTGTCTATCATCTTATAGTCCAGAAATTTTGCCACAATGAATTTCTTCATTCCGGCATCTTCTGTTTTGTACTTCTTTTCTAAAGCATCCCAAAGTTCTTTTGAGGTTTTGGCATTGCTGTACACATTGTACAGATCATCTTGCAGACCACTCAAAATATAATTTTTACACAAAAAATCTGAGTGTGTCCATGCTTCTGTTACCAAGAATCGTTCATCAGCCGGAATTTCATCTGACATAAAAGGAACCTTCTCATTGATGAACTTCTGCAGACTCAACGTAGTGAGATAGAAGAACATCTTTTGCTTCCATCTCTTAAAGTCGACTCCAGAAAACTTTGCAGGTTTCTCAGCCGGTGCTAAGGCAGCATTTGAACGATTATGTGCAACCGTTGTTGTTGCAGCACTTACTGTTCCAGCATTTGTTTGACTTGAATTAGTCTTTTTTTTTTCTGTCACAAATGGCAGATAAATTAAGTATTTAAAATACTAACAGTAAAGAACAAATCTGTAACGACCTGTTTAGTCGTTTTGAGCAACAAATTTTATTCTGGAAAACTGGCAGAGGTGACGGAGGCCACGACGGACCGTCAAGGGCACGACGGACCGTCGTGGAGGGTGTCGTCTCAAAACACTTAGAAAATCTGAAATTGGGTACTGAAATCGACTCTCTAACCGTCACGACGAAATGGTAGGACGGACCGTCACAGGCGTGACGGACCGTCATAGAGTCTTTCGATGGAAATTGTCTCTGACGGTTGCGACGGACAGCAGGACGGACCGTCGCAGGCGCGACGGCCCGTCACGGGCTACGCAATCCCAGTTCGGGTCAAATTTCTTTACATGTTTTAAGGGACGTTTTTGACTATTCCTGCTTTAATTATAAAGTCAGAGGGTTAATGTTAATAAGTCTAATTACTTGGGGGTTAAAAGAGGTAACCTTAAGTTAATTAGTGGATTATTAGTGCCATCTTTTAAAACTTAATTATATAATAATTAGGGTAAAAGAAAGAGGGTTTGAATAAAGAAAAATAGAAAGAACAGCAAGAGAGAGAGAGAATCTATCAAGAGAGGAACGAAGAGGACAACAAGAAATTGAGGAATTGCTTGCTTGATCACTAATCTTCGGTGGAGGTAGGTTATGGTTTCTTTTACACTATTCGTAGCAAACTCTTAATAGCGAATGATATGTGTTGGGTAGTATTATAGAGTCTTCTTTATGCTTAAATTGTGTGTATGCATGATGTGATTTTATATATATGATTGTGATGAAACAAGCATGATGAAGCTATTGAATCCCAAATCTTGATATAACCCTAATCTCTTGTTAATGATGATGCCTTGGTATAAAAGAAGGCTTGATGAACTAAAGTGATGAGATGATGACGCCTTGGTATAAAAGAAGACTTGATTAATTAATCGAATGAGATTAGGGGATCGGAGTGTCACGTACCGGCACATAGAATTAGTGGGACGGGTGTCACGAACCGACACGTAGATGTAGGGGATCGGAGTGTCACGTACCGACACATAGAATTAGTGGGACGGGTGTCACGAACCGACACGTAGATGTAGGGGATCGGAGTGTCACGTACCGACACATAGAATTAGTGGGACGGGTGTCACAAACCGACACGTAGATGTAGGGGATCGGAGTGTCACGTTCCGACACATAGTAGTAGGGGATCGGAGTGTCACGTACCGACACAAGAGGAATAAAGATAATGAATCTTGAAAGATACTAATATACTCAATCTAAAGAACATGTATCCCAAATAAGTATGGCATGGAGGCTTGAGTCCTCATAGATATGATCGGTGATATTATAAATGATGTTTTGTACTTGTTGCTATCACATGTTAAGAATATTAGTTGATTTTATGATGTTATCTGAGATATATTGTTTTCTATTTTGAGTTGGCCGATGATACCTACTCAGTACTTGTGGTTGTACTGACCCCCTACTTTTATGTTTTCCTTTTGTTTATTTGTGGAGTGCAGCAAACGTGCCGTCATCTTCGACTCAACAGTAGTTCAAGCCAGTCTTCGTCACACCGGATCTTCAGGGTGAGCTAATGCTTCTAGCTTGGACTGGATCTCCTTCCTCATGTCTTGATGCCTTGAAGTTTCGGCATAGACTAGCTTTTATTTGTTTTAGCTTCTTAGAATACTCTTAGTTTAGTAGTTTGATCACAGATGTTCTTGTGGTGATGACTTCCAGATTTTGGGGAATTAATAGATGTTGAATTTTAGAAGTTATTGAATTGTCTTTTATTTATGAGTTTAAGTCTTCCGCATTGCTTTATGTTTATATTAAATCGAAATGATAAGGTTTAGATTGGTTGGTTCGCTCACATAGGAGGGTAAATGTGGGTGCCAGTCGCGGCTCGGTTTTGGGTCGTGACAAACTTGGTATCAGAGCATTAGGTTCGTTGGTCTCATCACACAAGAACAGTTCTAGTAGAGTCTTAAAGAACGGTAGGGGGACGCCTTTACTTTTCTTTGAGAGGCTATAAGACTTTAGGAAAATTTCATTCTTTCTTTCTTTCTTTCGTGCTATTACTTGGATCCAATTGGTATCTAGGTGATACAAATTGGTATCTGACCATCTTCACTCTATCTCGCAGATGGTTAGAACTAGAGCAACGACTACGCCAACATCAACATCAGCAAGACAAGATGCATCTGAGCCAGCCACTGGGGCTGTAGCTCGGAGTGCAACAGTGGCAAGAGGCCGCGGTAGAGGTCGTGGGAGGACGTCCTCTAGAGGGAGAGGACGAGAACCTAGCCCATCTGGTACTAGGGCGGTAACTCCTCCACCGACTGAGGAAGTAGTAAGAGATGGGGAGGATGGGGAGAATGAACAAGTACAGAACGAGGAAATGCCACCCCAACCTACCCCAGAGATGATCAATCAGATGCTCGCTTATCTTAGTGGGTTGTCTGATCAGGGTCAGACACCCCCAATGTTTTCTGCACCAACACCTCCGGTTTCAGAGGTACGACATGCAGCCACTATGGCCCCTCGTATGGATGCCTCATTGGACATAGGCACGTTTCCACGCCTGACTACTGGGCCTATAATGACAAATGATCAGCATGAACTTTTCAGTAAGTTCTTGAAATTGAAACCTCCAGTCTTCAAGGGTGCAGAATCTGAGGATGCTTACGATTTTCTGGTTGACTGTCATGAGCTACTACACAAGATGGGTATAGTAGAACGGTTTGGTGTTGAGTTCGTGAGTTACCAGTTTCAAGGGAACGCCAAAATGTGGTGGCGGTCACATGTTGAGTGTCAACCAACAGAGGCACCACCTATGACTTGGGCCTCATTCTCTAGCTTGTTTATGGAGAAATATATTCCCCGGACCTTGAGAGATAGGAAAAGGGACGAGTTCTTGAGCCTAGAGCAAGGTAGGATGTCGGTCAATGCATATGAGGCTAAGTTTCGTGCACTATCCAGATATGCCACCCAACTATGTTTCAGTCCACAAGAGCGGATTCGCCGTTTTGTGAAGGGGTTGAGATCAGAATTGCGAATTTCAGCCTTACAGGTAGCGGCTATGGCAAAATCCTTCCAAGAAGTGGTAGATTTCGTGGTAGAGGTGGAAGGAGTGAAGCCAGATGAATTCACCACGGCATCGACATCAAAGAGGTTTTGAAAAGGGGGTGAGTTTAATGGTTCTTACTCTAGAGGACAGGGTTCCGGAGGTTACTCAGTCCGACCCATTCAGTCTTCACTACAGACTGTAGTTGGG
Organism: Solanum habrochaites; assembly: GCA_027704765.1. Classification (NCBI taxonomy): domain Eukaryota; kingdom Viridiplantae; phylum Streptophyta; class Magnoliopsida; order Solanales; family Solanaceae; genus Solanum; species Solanum habrochaites. The sequence goes on from JAKWJA010002493.1 coordinate 11,572,744, forward strand.
GGTCCACCTAAGACCGGTCAACATTTCTCTGAGAGACCCATGCGTGAATCGAGAGAGTGTTATGGATGTGGGGAGACTGGACATATTAGGAGGAATTGTCCAAAACAGAGTAATAGACCCCCAATAGCTAGAGGTAGAGGTGGTCATGGTAGAGGCCATTTTTCTGGAGAACGCGGTGGTCGAGGTAATGGTGGTCACCAAAACGGCCGGGATGATGGGCAAACTGGAGCCACTGCATCACAACATGGTAGGGGCAACAGACAAACAAACGAAAGGGCCCATTGTTATGCTTTCCCTGGGAGAACAGAGGCGGAGACATCTGATGCTGTCATCACAGGAAATCTTCTGGTTTGTGATTGCATGGCTTCTGTATTGTTTGATCCTGGATCCACATTTTCTTATGTATCTTCCTCATTTGCTAATGGTCTAAATTTACATTGTGAATTACTAGATACGCCTATTCGTGTTTCTACTCCGGTGGGTGAGTCGGTGGTAGTTGAAAAGGTATATAGGTCTTGTTTGGTGAACTTTGTGGGGAGTAACACTTATGTAGATTTGGTTATCTTAGAGATGGTTGATTTTGATGTGATTCTGGGTATGACTTGGCTTTCTCCGCAATTTGCGATCTTGGATTGTAATGCTAAAACGGTGACGTTAGCCAAGCCTGGGACAGATCCGTTAGTGTGGGAGGGTGACTACACTTCCAATCCGGTGCGTATCATCTCCTTTCTTCGTGCTAAGAAAATGGTTAGTAAAGGGTGTTTAGCTTTCTTGGCACATCTCAAGGATGACACTACCCAAGTACCTTCGATTGAGTCGGTTTCAGTGGTTCGTGAGTTTCTTGATGTGTTCCCTTCAGATCTTCCGGGTATGCCCCCAGATAGGGATATTGACTTCTGTATTGATCTTGAACCGGGTACTCGCCCCATTTCTATACCCCCTTATAGAATGGCTCCCGCGGAGTTAAGAGAGTTAAAAGCCCAACTTCAAGAGTTGTTGATCAAAGGCTTCATTAGACCAAGTGCATCTCCTTGGGGTGCTCCGGTCTTGTTCGTAAAGAAGAAAGATGGGAGTTTTCGGATGTGCATAGACTACCGGCAGTTGAACAAGGTGACTATAAAGAACAAGTATCCTCTTCCTCGCATTGATGACTTGTTCGATCAGTTACAAGGTGCTTGTGTCTTCTCTAAGATTGACTTGAGATCCGTTTATCATCAAATGAAAATACGAGCAACGGATGTGCCAAAGAATGCTTTTAGAACCAGGTATGGGCATTACGAATTTGTAGTGATGTCCTTTGGTCTTACGAATGCCCCTGCTGCGTTCATGAGTTTGATGAACGGGATTTTTAAGCCATATTTAGATCTCTTTGTGATCGTATTTATTGATGATATACCGATATACTCCTAGAGTAAGAAGGAACATGAGGAGCATTTGAGAATTGTATTGGAAATGTTGAGGGAGAAAAAGCTTTATGCCAAGTTCTCTAAGTGTGAGTTTTGGCTAGATGCAGTGTCCTTCTTGGGGCACGTGGTTTCTAAGGATGGAGTGATGGTGGATCCGTCTAAGATCGAAGTAGTGAAGAATTGGGTAAGACCTACTAATGTGTCAGAAATAAGGAGCTTTGTTGGGTTAGCTAGCTACTACCGCCGATTTGTCAAGGGATTCTCTTCTATTGCTTCCCAACTGACGAACTTGACTAAGCAAAATGTTCCATTTGTATGGTCGGATGAGTGTGAGGAAAGCTTTCAGAAGCTCAAGACTCTGTTGACTACTGCACCAATTCTCACCTTGCCAGTGGAAGGCAAGAATTTCATTGTGTATTGTGATGCGTCTTATTCGGGTTTGGGTGCAGTGCTAATGCAAGAGAAGAATGTGATTGCTTATGCCTCGAGGCAATTAAAAATGCATGAACGTAACTATCCAACTCATGATTTGGAATTATCCGCGGTAGTGTTTGCACTAAAGCAATGGAGACACTATTTATATGGGGTTAAGTGTGAGGTCTATACGGATCATCGTAGTCTACAATACGTCTTCACTCAGAAAGATTTGAATTTGAGACAGAGGAGATGGATGGAACTACTGAAGGACTACGACATCACTATTTTGTATCATCCGGGGAAGGCGAATGTTGTAGCGGATGCTTTAAGTAGAAAGGCGGGAAGCATGGGAAGTCTAGCTCACTTGCAAGCTTTTAGGCGCCCATTGGCTAGAGAAGTTCAGATTCTGGCTAACGACCTTATGAGATTAGAAGTAAATGAGAAGGGAGGATTTTTAGCTTGTGTGGAGGCAAGATCTTCCTTCCTTGACAAGATTAAGGGAAAGCAGTTTAATGATGAAAAATTGATCCGGATCCGAGATAAAGTGTTGCAAGGAGAGGCTAAAGAAGCGAAAATCGATGAGGAAGGTGTTTTGAGGATTAAGGGAAGAGTATGTGTACCTCGCGTCGATGATTTGATTAACACTATTCTGACAGAGGCTCATAGTTCAAGGTATTCGATACATCCGAGCGCAACCAAGATGTACCGTGACCTAAAGCAACACTTCTGGTGGAGGAGAATGAAGCGTGATATTGTGGATTTTATTGCCAAATGTCCAAATTGTCAACAAGTAAAGTATGAACACCAGAGGCCCGAAGGAACACTTCAGAGAATGCCCATTCCGGAATGGAAATGGGAGAGAATCGCAATGGACTTCGTGGTTGGTCTTCCAAAGACATTGGGCAAGTATGACTCTATTTGGGTGATTGTTGATAGGTTAACTAAGTCTGCTCATTTCATTCCAGTTAAGGTGACTTACAATGCAGAGAAGTTAGCCAAACTTTACATCTCAGAAGTTGTTCGATTGCATGGAGTTCCCCTATCCATCATATCAGATAGAGGTACACAGTTTACTTCTAAGTTTTGGAAGACATTGCATGCAGAATTGGGTACTAGGTTGGACCTTAGCACCGCGTTCCATCCTCAGACCGATGGTCAGTCTGAGCGAACGATTCAAGTGTTGGAGGATATGCTTCGTGCATGTGTGATAGAATTCAGTGGCCATTGGGATAGCTTCTTACCCTTAGCGGAGTTTTCATATAATAATAGCTATCACTCAAGCATTGATATGGCTCCATTTGAAGCACTGTATGGTAGGAGATGTAGGTCTCCCATTGGTTGGTTTGATGCATTCGAGGTTAGACCATGGGGTACTGATCTTTTGAGGGATTCGATGGAGAAAGTGAAGTCCATTCAAGAAAAGCTTCTAGCGGCGCAAAGTAGACAAAAAGAATATGCAGATCGAAAGGTTAGAGACTTAGAGTTCATGGAGGGTGAACAAGTCTTGTTGAAAGTTTCACCAATGAAAGGGGTGATGCGGTTTGGTAAAAGAGGCAAGCTAAGCCCAAGGTACATTGGTCCCTTTGAAGTACTTAAACGAGTAGGGGAGGTGGCTTATGAGTTAGCCTTGCCTCCAGGGCTGTCCGGAGTACATCCGGTGTTTCATGTGTCGATGTTGAAAAGATACCATGGGGATGGAAATTACATTATCCGTTGGGATTCAGTTTTGCTTGATGAGAACTTGTCTTATGAGGAGGAGCCTGTTGCTATTTTAGATAGAGAAGTTCGCAAGTTGAGGTCAAGAGAGATTGCATCCATCAAGGTGAAATGGAAGAATCGACCGGTTGAAGAAGCCACTTGGGAGAAGGAGGCAGATATGCGAGAAAGATACCCACATCTGTTTACAGATTCAGGTATTCCTTTTCGCCCTTGTTTTCCTTCTTGTGATCGTTCGGGGACGAACGATGGGTAAATTGGTATCTATTGTAACGACCTGTTTAGTCGTTTTGAACAACAGATTTTATTCTGGAAAACTGGCAGAGGTGACGGAGGCCACGACGGACCGTCAAGGGCACGACGGACCGTCGTGGAGGGTGTCGTCTCAAAACACTTAGAAAATCTGAAATTGGGTACTGAAATCGACTCTCTGACCGTCACGACGAAATGGCAGGACGGAACGTCACAGGCGTGACGGACCGTCATAGAGTCTTTTGATGGAAATTGTCTCTGACGGTTGCGACGGACAGCAGGACGGACCGTCGCAGGCGCGACGGCCCGTCACGGGCTACGCAATCCCAGTTCGGGTCGAATTTCTTTACATGTTTTAAGGGACGTTTTTGACTATTCCTGCTTTAATTATAAAGTCAGAGGGTTAATGTTAATAAGTCTAATTACTTGGGGGTTAAAAGAGGTAACCTTAAGTTAATTAGTGGATTATTAGTGCCATCTTTTAAAACTTAATTATATAATAATTAGGGTAAAAGAAAGAGGGTTTGAATAAAGAAAAATAGAAAGAACAGCAAGAGAGAGAGAGAATCGATCAAGAGAGGAACGAAGAGGACAACAAGAAATTGAGGAATTGCTTGCTTGATCACTAATCTTCGGTGGAGGTAGGTTATGGTTTCTTTTACACTATTCGTAGTAAACTCTTAATAGCGAATGATATGTGTTGGGTAGTATTATAGAGTCTTCTTTATGCTTAAATTGTGTGTATGCATGATGTGATTTTATATATATGATTGTGATGAAACAAGCATGATGAAGCTATTGAATCCCAAATATTGATATAACCCTAATCTCTTGTTAATGATGATGCCTTGGTATAAAAGAAGGCTTGATGAACTAAAGTGATGAGATGATGACGCCTTGGTATAAAAGAAGGCTTGATGAATTAATCGAATGAGATTAGGGGATCGGAGTGTCACGTACCGGCACATAGAATTAGTGGGACGGGTGTCACGAACCGACACGTAGATGTAGGGGATCGGAGTGTCACGTACCGACATATAGAATTAGTGGGACGGGTGTCACGAACCGACACGTAGATGTAGGGGATCGGAGTGTCACGTACCGACACATAGAATTAGTGGGACGGGTGTCACGAACCGACACGTAGATGTAGGGGATCGGAGTGTCACGTTCCGACACATAGTAGTAGGGGATCGGAGTGTCACGTACCGACACAAGAGGAATAAAGATAATGAATCTTGAAAGATACTAATATACTCAATCTAAAGAACATGTATCCAAATAAGTATGGCATGGAGGCTTGAGTCCTCATAGATATGATCGGTGATATTATAAATGATGTTTTGTACTTGTTGCTATCACATGTTAAGAATATTAGTTGATTTTATGATGTTATCTGAGATATATTGTTTTCTATTTTGAGTTGGCCGATGATACCTACTCAGTACTTGTGGTTGTACTGACCCCCTACTTTTATGTTTTCATTTTGTTTATTTGTGGAGTGCAGCAAACGTGCCGTCATCTTCGACTCAACAGTAGTTCAAACCAGTCTTCGTCACACCGGATCTTCAGGGTGAGCTAATGCTTCTAGCTTGGACTGGATCTCCTTCCTCATGTCTTGATGCCTTGAAGTTATGGCATAGACTAGCTTTTATTTGTTTTAGCTTCTTAGAATACTCTTAGTTTAGTAGTTTGATCACAGATGTTCTTGTGGTGATAACTTCCAGATTTTGGGGAATTAATAGATGTTGAATTTTAGAAGTTATTGAATTGTCTTTTATTTATGAGTTTAAGTCTTCCGCATTACTTTATGTTTATATTAAATCGAAATGATAAGGTTTAGATTGGTTGGTTCGCTCACATAGGAGGGTAAATGTGGGTGCCAGTCGCGGCTCGGTTTTGGGTCGTGACAAAATCTTTACACAAACTGTTTCTGATTTAACGATAAAGTTTTTATGTTCTTTTAATCGTTAATCGAATGAATTTTAAAAATTCAAGCAGAGTAGAAAACCATAAATGTTTTAATCTCCAGAAACCTCAAATACAGAAACTGTTAAATTTCTTAAGATTGTTATTCTTACATTAACTTGTATTTATAAAGTTAATGAACAGAAACAGAAACAAGATGAAGCAGAAAAAATTTGAAATACAAGAATTAATCCGAGTCCACAGAAACTACTGTGTGTCCTTAAGAAATTTAATCCCCTCACTGTACCCAAGGTTATGGATTAATTTCTCCCAAGATAAAACGGATTAAACCTGTTAAAGAAATAGCGGTACCTCAAACTTCTTTAACTTCAACGAACTGAAGAACAGCAACAAGTCACACAGACTCAGTCGATCGACACTTTGATTTTATTGAGAGAAAAAATAAATGCAGAGAAAGAAAAAATTTTCTATTTTTGAAAAATCAAAAAATAACTTCTTTTATAGCCATTTTCAGCAAGGAACATGTCTGTTCAGTGAAATCTGTTCAAACCCATTTTATCCAGAAAGTTGTGTCTTTTGGAAAAAATAACAACTTTTCGAAAAATTGTGTCTGTTAGGAAAATAACTACTTTTTGGAAAGTAACGACTTTTCGGAAAAGTAACGACTTTTCGAAATGTTACCGTTACCCCCAAATTTATAAGAGATAATATTAACAGGATTTATTTGATTTAACAAAAATTGATTAAATAAATTTTGTCCAAAAAATTTATCAATCACATCATTTGCCAAATCCAAATCCAAATCCAAAGAAATGACTTTTCATTTGCACTTTGCAAATGACTTTTCATTTTTCCTCCAAAGTAGTTCCCTCACTTTTGATATTCTCTTTTTTCTTTTCCCATTCACACTTGATAAAACCCAACACCTTCTAGATTCGCCCTTACATAAAAAGTGGTTAAAATGTAGGAATTTTGTGTCTATAATAACAAAACAAATTATATCTCTTTGTATTTTCTAGATCTCTTATACATAAAAATGATGATTTTCTATAATTAATATAAGTTATAAAATCAGACAATTGAATTTGTAACTGGCTATTTAATCAAATTTAACTATTTTAAGATATTAAATGTCACATGCAAACAAATTTAAGTGGACTTAATTGGACAGATCAAAGTAATTTTTTTATAACTAAATATACCTGCCAATTTCTCTAAATAAACAATCACATTAATTTTCTCTCTTTTCCCCTTAATTTATGTGATATTACTTTTTTTTAAGGTTATTTCGAAAAGAAAGTTTTTCATAGTTCTATATTAATTGATCACTTTATAATATGTAATTCTCCAAATCAATTCAAATCAATAAAATTATCATTTTTATTTATGATTTTTAATACGGAAAGGGCCTAAAATACCCTTGAATTATTGAAAATGGTACAAAATTATCCTTCATCCGCCTATTGCTTCAAAATGCACTTTTCATTCACCAATTGGCTCAAAAATACCCTTGTAATCCACCTTTGGGTTCATAATTGACCATTTATTTAACGGTCAATTTTGAACCAAAAGATGGATGACAAGGGTTTTTCGGACCCAATATGTGGGTGAAAAGGGTATTTTGGAACCAACAGATGGATGAAGGGTAATTTTGTACCATTTCCAATACTTCAAGGGTATTTTAGTTACAAAATTACCCTTCATTATAAAAAAAAAATACTAGCCAAAAAGTAAGTTTCCACTCAATGTTTCAAGATCCCTAAGAAAATTCAACACACAACATAACTTCGGAATAAACAACCAAAGTTTCAAATCATACATCATTAAAGAAAAACCATGAAATGTAAAAACCATCTTTGTTACCAAAACAGAGTATTCAAAACATTCATAATTCTATGTTTCCAAGCAGATAAAATCTTTTTAGTACCTTAAAGAAAAGGCAAAACACAGCCTTACTACTCCATCAACCAAAGGTCTCATTTCTATTTTGACTTCCAAAACATTTTAGCTAAAGATTAAGAAGGATTGTGATAACGATACTAATCAACAAGATACACAACTTCTGCTTTAGATTATAAAAGATAGTCAATTATATGAAACAAAAAAAGGGCATTTAAGATAGAATTCTCAAGTAATATTGTTGTATGTTATTGAGCTTTTTTTTTGTTTTTTTGATAACCAAGAAGTCCTAGAGGGTCAATAGTGCACGATTCATAACTCAGTGGATGATACACCCGCCCCTTTACTCTTCTTCACTTATATACCAGACTTTTTGTCTGCGGTAGGGTTCGATTGATCTTGTATATATCTATGATTATATGGAAGATGCACAAAGGAATGGGATATGTTTTGACTATATTGGAAAAAGACTGATTTATGAATAATTGACCCCACCCCACCTCCACCCCCCCCCCCATTTTTCCCTTTTCCTGTTATTAGTGATATTTTTTCTGGGGTGTGGAATTGTAACATTGAACTTGTAAGAATAATATTGTTGAAATTCAATTTCAGCTATAATGTATATTGTACCATAATTCTCATTGAAAAATGTTGTTGAAAGGGATTATCTTTTCCATTCAAAAGGGGTATTGTTTATTAACCATTGAGATCAAGGGATTTGATTGAATTTCATTCTTTTTCACTATTTAGAACAATGTGTCAACAACGTCGTCGAATCTCACAAAACAACTAGTTGAAATCGACTATATGAATCCTCACTATTCCATTTACGCTCAACTCATGTCATGTTCATATCAAATAAAAAACAATGCACAATAACCATGAGGACCACAATGAATATATTAAAAAGATCAATAACCAACCAAAGCGTCATCCCATAGATCATTCAAAGAACATACATTGAAACAGATTAATCAAAAACATACATCCAGATTCACTTATGTTCACAAACTGATGGTCTTCACGGTGGCAAATGCAAAATAACAGCCTTACTGCTGTATCAACATTCTTTTTACGATTTCAAACATTTTAGCAAAAGATTATGATCTGATTAAAGACTAGTTAGATCAAACAGGATCGTAATATGGATTCTAATCTACACTATACACAACTTCTGCTTTAGATGATGTACGCTGAAATTTTGTTACCTCAGCGAGTACTTTAAAAGATTCTTTATCTTCCGTTTCACAGGGCTTGGTTATCATTCTGACCAATGTTGGAGACTTGGCCAATAAAACCATGTTAAGCTGCATTTCAGCTGCTACTCCTGTTACATCATAAATATTTACTGTCCTCAGGTGATTAAATGTCATATCCGAGAAACTTTCAGTAATATCATCAACAGCCTCCCGAAGCGCATGTTCAAAATAGTTCTAAGAATGATTAAGAAAAACAATCAGCCTTGATTTAAAATTGAAGATCATAAGAAAGTCAATGCATACGAAAAAGAGAGAGAAAAGTAAACATCATTAACAACCTCGATTTCAATTTCTTCTAAATTTGGAGAGCTTCTTATCAAGCAAAGAGCAAATTAAAGATCAAAGAATACTCCTAGATTTATGCAAGATATGTGAAGGCATTTAAGATAGAAAAGAGCATAAGGGAGTCGGTCCAATATACACGTCCTAGGAAGAAAATGTCGAAAATCAGGATGACTCAAAGTTATGAAAATGCAAGTTATGAAGCTATATTACCTGAACATACTCGTGATTCCAGCAGAGATTCTCGAGAGCAGGAATAGACTCAAAAATCTTGTCAACATCATGTTCTACCTCTACCAAAAATTCTGTAGGCTCATATAAAACTTTGGAAAGAAGAGGGACATTCTTTAAATGTAAAAACTTAATATTGCCAATGAAGATAATTGACCTCAACTTGAGCGCACTAATTTTAATGTGATTTTGTGATCGCATCATGTTGCAACACCAAATTCTCAAGCAATGGGCAATGTGAGATTACACTTCCAAGTAATTCAGAAGAAATATTGACTTCAATTAGTTCAAAGCTAATTAACCAATCAAATCCCTCAAAGACCGGATGAGGACGTATTAGACAGTCCTTGAGAAACAGATGCCTCAATTGTGAACATGTAAAAAATGCAGAAGGCAATTCATATGGCTTACTCCTAAATGGAGGTTTAAGGACAAGATGTTGAATGCCATTCCTAGAGAGGAAATATATCAAGTGATATCAAGTCCTCTGTTGTTTTCTAAAGTGTTTGATCAAGTTTCAGCTGCGGAAGTCTATGCCAATTATAATATCCATTTCCTTGATAAGATGCTTGTCCTCACAACATTTCGTAAAGGAAACCTTGTTAGAATGTCATCATTTACACTATCAGGAAGGTTACTAAGTACATCGTGGAGGTAAAAGTTGTTTTTTCCCATTTGGAAGCATAACATCAAATGACTACTACAACAATAATCTGCAAAAAATAAACAAGACCACAATATGTAAGGAATCTCGAAATTGTCCGGTTAGAGTACACACTACATAGTTTACTTGTGAACTGATAAAAAGATAGTTTCCGAAAGACCAACAACTCAAGTGTATCAAATCCAAGTAAAATAAGTTCTTTTTTAGTTATGCAAAACTTAAAAACATATTATTCCCATTTTAACCTAGTGAAAATCCTAATTCCGCCACTACTGAAACACATCCATGATAGATCTACACCTACCAACGCACCATGTCCTTGAAAAACATTAACCCCATCAAGTTTTAAGCAAACCCTACTTCAATATCATCATATTAAAGCATACCCAAACAATAAAAATGCAATCTTGATATCAATATTCTATAGAACAAGAACCATAAACGCAGAGAGTTTGTGTTAACAATGAAGAAAATAATAAGTTAAAGAAACAGAGAAGAAGAAGAAGAACCTGAGAGAGGATAAATGTGAAGCACTCTACTCTCTTTGTCTTCTCAAATGAACGTTGAAAGTATTTTCTATTCATGTGAATTTTATTATTTTTAAAAAATTTTGAAAATATATTTGATCTCTTTTTCAATCACTGTGTAATTATAAAAACATATAAAATAAATCAAAAGAATAGACTAAAGTCGAAACTAAAAAAAATCCAACTTTATATGATTTGATTTAGTATTTAGAACTAATTAAATGAAATATTTAGTTTAGGTTTTTACTAATTAAAATATAAATCAAATCGACCTTTGTGACCCCTCATTTGAAATAAAGAGCAAAGTTGATTTCGTATTTAACAACTAAAACTTCTTTTTTTTCATTTTTTTTAATGATTCTAAGAGTATATATATTAACTCCTAAGTAATATACATTTTTCTCGTTTAAATATTTTGTATATCATACGGTCATCTTACATGTTAAAGTATGTAATATATCTTATTTAAGATGCCTCAGATATATTAAAATAGAGAGAATATATATAGTACAAGAAAAAATTAAGGAAAAGATAATCAAGACACATTTAAAGTTTCATATTTTTTCCTTTTGCGAGTTTTATATGTAAATCATCATGTATTTTTTCATGTTCTATCTGAATTAGTTCATGAAAGTTTCAACTTCCAAAGCCATGTCTTATTTCATAGATGGATCAATAACAAGATTGTCATGCAAAATCTTTGTTAGTTCTGCTAACACACAACATAACTTCAAAATAAACAACCAAAGTCTTAAATCAATAACAAGCATGAAATGAAAAACCATCTCTGTTCCCAAACAGAGTATTCAAAACATTCATCCAGGTTCACAATTCTATGTTTCCAAGAAGATAAAATCTTTATAGTACCTTAAAGCAAATGAAAAACACAGCCATGCTACTCCATCAACCAAACGTTTCGTTTTTGTTTGTACTTCCATAATATTTTAGCCAAAGATTAAGAAGGATTGTGATAATGATACTAATCAACAAGATACACAAATTCTACTTTAGATGATGCCCGTTGAAACTTTTTTATCTCCGCGAGTACGTTGAGAGATTTTTTAGTTTCCATTTGACGAGGCTTGATTACCATTTTCACCAGTGCTGGAGACTTTTCCAATAAAACCTTGATAAGCTGCATTTCAACCTCTTCTAATAATACATCATAGAACTTAACTGTCCTCAGATGATTAAATGTGATATCCGAAAAGCTTGCAGGAATCTTATCAACAACCTCCTGGGGCACAGATTCAAAATAATCTCCATCACTAAGGATACATTCCTAAGAAAAATCAAGAAAAAAAACCATCAAGTCATTACATACGAATATAAAAACATGGATAAGATAGAGACAAAAATAAACATTAGTGACAACCTTGATTTCAATTTCTTCCAAATTTGGAGAGCTTTGTATTATGCAAATAGCAAACGAAAGCTCAAAAAAATCTCCAAGAGTAATCCAAGAAATGAATAGGCGTTTCAGACAGTTAAGATCTGATGGAAGCCTTGTTGGTATAACTTCAGTTGATCCATTATCGACCTATGAATAAAATGACAAAAATCAGGATGAATCAAAGTCTAAAAAAAGTACACATGAAATTGCATTACCATTAAGTAAAATGGAGTAACATTACCTCAAAAAAATCCAAGCTGAAACACTCGAGAGCAGGAATAGACGAAAAAATATTGACAAAATCATCTTCATCCTGTAGAACTAATTATCTAGGCGCATACAGAACATTGGAAAGAACAGGGACATCTTCAAGATGTATCAATTGTATATCGCCACGAAAGACAAATGACCTTAGCTTCGGAGCATTAATACTCATGGGGTACAGATTGTCTATGTCTTTTAGCACCAAATCCTCAAGCAACGGGCAATTAGAGATCAAACTTTCAAACGTATCAGAAGATAACGTGACAGATTTCAATATTAGCCTAATCAACTTATTAAATCCCTTAAAGAAACATGGAAGCTGTATTTCACATTCCTTGAGATACAAATGCCTCAATGCTGAACAATTAAAAAAGAAGTTAGGCAACCTGTATGGAGGATAAGTAAATGGAAGTTTAAGGACAAAATGTTGAAGATGATCAGTGTCGAGGGAAAAAATCAAACGATCAACATCAGGACACACTATTAGACTAATAATATTGAGGGTGACCTTCAATATTATTCCTCTATGAAACCTGAGGAAACTATCAAGAATTGGAATAAATCCAATGGTAGGGGACGTCAAGTCCTCTGGTGTTTTCCACACTGTTTGATCAAACTTCACATGTGGAATTCTCCAGCAAATATATTGCCAGTCCTTCGAAAGTGTACTAACTCTAACAACATCTCGGAAAGACAACCTACTTAGAATGTCATCGATTAAATAAATGTTAAGGTTACTAAGTTGATCAGGAGAAGGTAAACTAAGTCCTTGTTCATCCGGAGGCATGACAATCTGTAGAAAGTAAACAAAAGTACAATATGTAAGGTCAAAGTACACGCTACACGAACAACAAACAAACATGTCACAACTCTAAGATTAAAAGAAAAGGTGCATAATAGGAGGAAAATGTAACCTTTTTCCATGATTAAAAAATGCAAAAGAAATTATTTGTAGCTGGCAAAAGAAATTATGTACTTGAATTTTATTGTATTGAGTGCTTATATCAAAACACTATAGGAATAAATAATACTTTACACTTACTTCAGCACTAAAGGTGTCATTTGGTATTATATATAAAAATAGTGTTTGTATGAAATTTTAGTACAATGTTTGACCGTAACTTTAACTCTGGTACAACTATTACTAGTATTACAATTAACCTCTTTTGAGATATATGACCCCAAACATTTGTTCTACAAGAAGCAGAAAAATATTAATTTAGTGAACTACACACTTGATTTCAATATTTTTGTGTAACAGAATAAAAAAATACATCATGAAATTTTAATTTATGTATAAGCTGTTAATAAGAACACCAAAATCATGAAAATGGTATTATTTTTTAATTCAAATAATCATACCCAAACCATAATTAAACCTAAAACCATCAAGACTTGAATGATAAATCATATTCCTATAAATTAAAAAAATTTGATAATTGAAGAAGGTGATATTCATTATTCATGACTAAGCCATAATTCCATATTTTACTTTTAATGTTTTCTCAAGACAACTTACTTAGAATTACACAAATATTTTACTTTTTTCTTAATAGTGTAATTTTTGTAAAAACTACAATCATAAGAGGAAACAAGTTTGAAATAACTTAATTTTGTTTCTATCATTACACCATGAATTTAGATACACCCATCATTGGAGTATACTATAGTTCTTTTTTTTGAAATTTTTTTTATTCATGTTGTTATTGTTGTTTTAATGAGGGTTTCTTCAGAGGGTGACTCAATCCCTTTAAAGATGAGGCATATGCATTAGGTCCCTAAAATTGAAAGGCCTAACTTTAGTAACAATAAAATTATCTTAAGCTTTTTGTAGCAAAAATAAAGAATGTTTTAATTTGTATGGAACTTTTTCATAGGGATCAATTTTATATATAACTTCCACATGATAAGTTTAAGTCCACAACATTAAAAATATATTTTGGTATAAATATATCTTTAGTTTAAGATCATAAATATAAAATTATTTTTATGAAAAAGAAATAAATAATTTGAATCTCACATAAAAATAAAATATAATTAAAATTTCGGCCTCCAACATATATTTATTTTTAAGAAACTGTCTAGCTTGACCCTTCACTGAGTTTATTTATCAATTATGTGTACTAACTGTTGAAGCAAGCTTGACGACTGATAAAACACTTCAAACGAACAGATCCATCGAAGCAGACTGACGAGTTAAAGTTAGAGCGCTACTACGATTATACTACTAAATCTTATGTTACGTACGACTAAGATATTGAATATTATAGGAGTCAACTAGGATAATGTATTTGATTTGTAATACAATACTACTCATGTAATTATTTGTATTGTAGAAGGACTCCTAGTATAACTAGAATAAGACTCTTCTCCGATATAAGGATATTGTAACTCAACATTATAATAATCAATACATCCTTGATTTCTACATACTTTCGTGAGATTTCGACATGGTATCAGAGCAATAAAGTTTTTCCGATTTTTAACATATTAGATCATAGTAAAAAAAACAACCAAGTTTATCAAACCACAATGACCCCTTCTACCAAAACTCTTTCGACCTCTTCACTTCATCGGTTTATTTCGTCCTACTCCATTTAACTTAAGCTAATGAACTATCTTTTATGAAGGACACAAATGACTCAGTTAATTCAAGTGATGAGATTAACCGAATTCATCACAGAACACGTTAAGAGACCTGTTCCACTTGGAAGACTACTGAGAAAATTGTAATAGGCGAGAAGAGTGTTGAACACAAAAACATTGTTGATGATTGGAAGGAGAAGGATGTGTTACTAAGGAGTTGGATTTCAGGCACCTTGATAGAAGAAAACATGTACCTGATTGTAGGCTGCTCAACTGCCAAGGAGATGTGAAAATGCTTGGAAGAAACATATTTTCAAGCAACTAAAGATAAGCAGTTCCATCTCAAACAACAACTGCAAAGCGTGAGGATAGGAACAAAAACAATTGACGAATACATTAAGGAATTAAAAGGCATATGTGACGGCCTAGCAACCATTCACAAGCCTGTAGATGAAGATAACAAAAGTGATTAATTTTGCTAGAGGTATAGGTCATATTTACAAGACCTTCAGGACTGTCATGTTATGTAAGACAACATATCCTACTCTTAATCAGTTTGTTCATGCTCTCAGATGTTCTATATACAGAAGATCGGGGGAGACATAATACAAGAGATCCGAGGAGTAGAGCTAAAAGCAGAAGCAAGTCAAAATTCAAGAATCCAAATATTATATGTTATCATTGTAGAAAGAAAGGACATATTAAAAGATTTTGTAAACAATTGAAGAAAGATCTTAAAGAAGGGAAGAAGGAAGAAAACAACGAAAATAATGTTGTTGCTATTGTCCATGATGACCTTCTCTTCGCTTGTGATAGAGATGTCATCAATTTTGTATCTCAAGACACAAGTTGGATAGTAGATTCTGGAGCTACATTACATGTCACACCAAGAAAAGACTTCTTTTCATCTTATATTTCTGTTAACTCTGAGGTGTTAAAGATGGGTAATACTGGTGAGGTTAAGGTGTTTGGTGTTGGCACTGTTTGTTTGAAAACCAATACTGGTTCAACGTTGGTCCTTCAGAATGTCAAGCATGCTCCAGAAATTCCAATAAATTTGATCTCTGTAGGACAACTAGATGATGATGGCTATCATAATGACTTTTGCAATGGTCAATGGAAGCTCACCAAAGGCTCACTGATTTTAGCTCGAGGAAGAAAACATTAAAATTTATATGTGACACAAGGATCGATTCTTGGTGACTCTATAAATTTGGTGGAGAGCGAGACTTTATCAGAATTGTGGCACAAGAGGCTTAATCATATGAGCGACAGGGGGATCACATGTTTGGCTAAGAAGAATTTGATTGCTAGTATGAAACAAGCAAAGGTGAAAAGATGTGTTTATTGCTTAGCAGGGAAACAGAAAAGAGTTTCTTTTCACAGTCATCCTCCTTCAAGAAAGTCTGAGCTATTGGAGCTAGTACACTCAGATTTGTGTGGTCCTTTCAAAGTGAAGTCAAAAGGTGGTGCACTTTACTTTGCTACTTTCATTAATGATCATTCTCGCAAGATTTGGGTATATCCTTTGAAATCCAAAGATCAAGTGCTTGATGTATTTAAACAGTTTCAAGCCTTATCTGAGAGACAAACGGGAAAGAAATTAAAATGTATTCGCATTGATAATGGTGGTGAGTATATTGGTCTCTTTGATAACTACTGCAAATCGCAAGGAATACGTCATCAGAAGACTCCTCCAAAGACTCCTCAATTAAATGGTTTGGCAGAGAGGATGAACAAAACTTTAGTTGAGAGAGTTAGATGTGTGCTTTCAGAGGCTAAACTTCCAAATTCTTTTTGGGCTGAAGCACTTAACACTGTTGCTTATGTTATCAATTTGTCTCCTGTTGTAGCTTTTGATGGTGACGTTCCAAACAGAGTTTGGTTTGATAAGGATGTTTCTTATGATCACTTGAAAGTGTTTGGGTGTAAAGCTTGTGTGCATGTTCCAAAAGATGAGAGGTCAAAATTGGATGTTAAAACAAAGCACTGTATCTTCATTGGTTATGGTCAAGATGAGTTTGGATATCGCTTTTATGATCCAATTGATAAGAAACTCATTAGAAGTCGTGATGTTGTGTTCTTTGAAGATCAAACTATTGGAGATATTGACAAGACTGAGAAACTAGATTCTCATATTGATGAGAGCTTAGTTGATGTTGATCCAATTCCTACTACTGATACATCTTTTGCACATGAGAGAACCCAAGGTAATGATCAAGACAATGATGAGAGTGTAGAACATGTATTTGTTCCTACTGATGATGTTGTGGTTGATAATCAACCAACTCATGTTGGGATGACCGCTTCAGATGCTCCAGAAACCTCTTGTAGAAGATCTACTAGAGAGAAGCGAAGCTCAACACGTTATTCTCATGATGATTATATTCTATTGACTAATATGGGAGAACCTGAAGGTTATGATGAAGTCATGTTAGATACTCATAGAGATAAGGGGAAAGAACTCATCGTAGATAATCATGAGTTTTGTAGAAGTGTGGCAGGCAGGAAGCCTGTCAAGAGATCCTCTACTTGAAGTCCATTTGGCCCCTTGGCTGGAGGGGGAGTTTGTTGGGCTATTTCCCATGTTCCAGCCAAAGGCCCATGGCCTAATCCTACTTGGAAAAGGATTGGAATTATTCTCCTTAATTGGTTTCCAATTTTATTAGGAAAAGGATTGGAATAGTAATCCTATTTGTAGTTGGTTTTGGCTTTATAAGGAAAAGCACAACTCTATAAATAGAGGATGGTTTTGAGAGAATAATTAATTGCTAATTTGTATTGTCTTTAAAAGACATTAAAACATAAGAGAGGTTTTTTCAGAGAGCTTTCAACAAGAGAAAAAGAGAGAAAGAAAAGGATTCTTTTGCTGCAGTCTTTTCTCCGACCAGCAACGTTCAGACCGTGTTTCCCGATTAACTAACCGTTGGATCGGGCTGAAATTTTTACTGAGTGTTCCTAACATCTTGGTGGTTGATTTGAATGGTGGAGATCGGATTCGGAGGTCATAAAGATCCTGTTTTAGGTCCCGAACAGAAGCTGGGTTTGGGTGGTGTTTCTTTCTATTTATCTTTTGTTGGTGTAGCTATTGTTTGTTCTCTTTTGGCACTTGTTGTGTAGCCATTAGAAGAATATTTTTAACCCTCTTATTGTTATAGTGAAGCAATTCGGATCTTGTCGATCCCGTGGTGTTTACCTTCGGTTTGAAGGGTTTTTCCACGTTAAACTTGGTGTTCTTTATTGTTAGATTTTCAGTTTCATCTTTTCGTCACAACACATACATCATTCTTACTTCATCAAGGTTAATTTTAACAAAAAATTGAACTTTTTGATTTCTTATTTCATGTTAAACATTTTAAACTTAACATCATAGGCGTTCACAAATCAACCATCTAATATAGAGATAATCAAATGAAAAAAACAGATCATAATTGCATTAAACGTATTCTTGCCAAATAGGCACCAATACAAAGTCTGAAATGAAAGTGGAAAGAAATACTAGTAGAACATTCTCCGCTAGCGAAGGCCTACATCTAAGCTAGATAATAGCGGTAGACATCCTCGAAGCATGGGTATCTACCAAGTCATGATAAAAGCTCCACGTCTTGATAACTGCAATGTCAACATGTAAGCTCTAGCGTTCACCTGTGCCTGCACCTAAAAATATAGAGTTGTATGGGATTAGTACACACTTGTACTAAGTATGGGTATATGAAAGCACACACCAAAGATATGCATGAGTAAGAATAGCTCTCTCGTAACAACATAATTATGGAAAGTCAAGTCAGTGGACTTGCCAAATTGGGATTAGAAAAGTTAGTGAGTTTTCCAAATTTGGATTAGGAAAGTGAGTGAGCTTTCCAAATTTGGATTAGGAAAGTCATGCGATGAGAGTAACATGCATCATCATACTTATCATATTGCACACAACACATAACATCTTGCATATAGCACATAACATATTGCATATAGCACATAACATTTTTCATATCATTCGTTCATATGCCATGAGACCTTGGAATCATGGACTTGACATCAAGACTTCCTAAAATGATGGCTCAACATATGGTACCTCAACTAAGGGGATTATTTTTTACCAAACACAGAATCTGCTTCATTCATTCATGCATGCTTCATTTCATCTCTTTTATACGCTAGTGTAAACACCAACTATACCGAGGATGTAGTTTAAAACTTTCATCAGGTTCGCTGGCAATGATCAAGAATGACGTAGTGTCGTTACTTAAGTTTAGCTCACCTCTTGATCATCCTATCCTAACACCTTTGGTATCATTCATTTCATTATGTGCATCATTAAAGGCTGACCTCATTCATTCACTGGAAACTTTAACTTTAATCGATGTAGATCATGTGAGCATCATGAAATCCAGTGTCTCCCCCACACCCAAAAGAGGTGGAATCACCGACCAAAGTGACCCAAAACATGCTAGCGTACATAGGAATTGAACCCCACCAGATCCCTATATTGGCAGTATAGGTTCAAAGACTAGGAGATATAAGGAGACCCATACCCGGCATGCCGGACAGTCTCATCTTATGAGAGTTACGTGAACCTTCGCCCTTCCCGAGAGAAGGCATCACCGCTCCTAGCTAGTCTATCGGTGATCAGTATAGAGTTCCATTAAATTCAATTTATACGTCATAGAAGTTGGATTCTAGTATGAGGACATCATAGCTCAATAGATGATTTCTCATCTCATCATTAGTATTAAGTGTATATTGATCTCAATACTTTCATTATAGTGTTCATAGATATTGGTCTCTTCATCAACTTTACACTCTCATAGGTGAGTACGTTTTGGTAACATTTACTTAGGCTCCTTTGAGATTGCTCTCATCTTTTACATTAGCCTCATATGATGTTGTCACCACATTCATTAACATTAGCACATTTGCTCTTCATAATGCTCACCCCTTTTTACGTGAATATTCATTTCATCATATGCCAATGCACTTGGCCATTTAGTTTGTTTTACACTCTTACTTAACCCTTTTAGGGTTTCATCATTTCATTGTTCATTTCATCATTTCATCGTTCGTTTCATCATTTCATTGTTCATTTCATCATTTGTTTCATCATTTCATTGTTCATACATCTTAGTTCACTTATTTTTAAATGTATGCTAGACTTATGAGTCTATACATACAAGTTGTGAGGCCTCATACATAGTTTTTTTAAGTGATTCATACTTCCTAAGATTATGTGGTACAAGACTTATGCATCTTGTATTATGCCAATAATTCGATTTCGATCTAAGCAGCCAACATTATTCTTGAATATTTAATTCACGTATGACTTAATATTAATACGGGATTTGGACAAGGGAACCGGGTTTCGAATCCCTTGGACAACACTTACATTTTATTATTCATTTTGATTTGATTCATGCGGTTTCGGGACCCAAGATCGAGCCCCAGCGCCTTCATTTTATTTTTTACTCAATGGGACTGAGAGGATGTGGGATCGAACTCCCACAACTTCATTTACTTTTAGTTTCCAATTTGTTTAATTTCCCTTCTTTGGCCGAAGGGGTGTGGGTTCGAACCCCCACAACCCCACTTTAATTTCTTCTCTTTAATTTCCCTTGGTTCTGCCTATAGGTCGTGGGTTCGATTCCCACACGCCTCACCCTTTATTTTTCTTTTAATTTTCTTAAGTTGACTGAGAGGTGGTGGGTTCGAATCCCACTCCTCTCACTTCTTATTTTCATAATTCATTTTCCAGCAAAGGTCATGGGTTCGAATCCCACATGCCACATTCCCTTTTTCTCATATTATTTCATTGATTTTTAACATGGGGAGGTCATGGGCTCAAACCCCAGTGATCTCACATATTTTAATTCATTTTTCATAGCATGAAAATCCCCTTAGTTTGGCCGAAACTCATTAACAAGATGCTGGAAATTTTTGCAGCCTATTTTCTCACTTCTTTAACATTAAATATTTAGACGTTTTAAGTAGTTTTTAGTGAGTTCTTTAGGTGCATCTTCAATATTTCATTCGATAAAGAATTGCACTCAAAATAGCATCTTTACATCACTTATGAACATCACGATTTACATAAACATGTGTACATGAAATACAAAGAATTAACATCACATTTTATAGCCTTAAACCCGAGGCACATAATCATGGTTCACATTGCACACACGTATACTTAGTTTCAGATCACATAGGTGATCATTCATATGATTTCAAACACACATACATGAACATATTCATCACGAAAACACAACACAGCCCAATATCTACCAGCAAACATATCCAACCTACGAATCATTAGGGGCTAGTGACAGGGACATGCAACGGGGAACAACCCTAGTTTTCGAATAGAATATACTGAACCTTAGGGGTCTCTTGGGAAAGGGACCAAGATAGAAAAGAACCCATACTTTTTTGGCTTTCAAACCTCGACTTGCTTCCCAAAAAATTCTCCAAACACACGTCCAAAACCGAAAGTTCAACACCCCACTCGACGGAAAACGTTCTGTTTGCCTACGTTATTGATTAACCTTTGTTTTTCTTATATTTTCGTGTGAGTTCTTCAAGTGTGAAGAACCTTGGTAAATTTTTTGTTCTTGAATGTTATTTGGCATACAGAAACGTGAATGGGAAGAGAGAATGATCGTGAATGTTGAGGAGATAGACGTGAGAGAGTGAGAGTTTTATTAGGCTTAGAAGTCTAGTTTAGGACTTAGTCAAATAAAGTTTTTATTAAATGATAAAAAATCTGATTTCCCTTTTATTTTAAATTAGCTAATAAATAATAAATATTAATTAATTACATTAATTTACCAACTTAAATTAAAACAAATTTAATATATTGCTTCCACCTAGGTTCGAACCCGGGTGAGCAAGACTTCACTCTAAGAGCCAATTTTCGGACCTCTCTCCCTAAAATACCCCTCAACCTTATTAATTAAATAATTAATTATTTATTTGGAGTAATTACGATACCACCCTTAGCCTTGAAAAAGACCATTTTACCCCTAGACCCTCCAAACTTAAGATTTCCCCTTTTTAAGTCCGGTTTAGACTCATCCGAGTAAATCTTCACATTTAGGAGCCCTACATGGCTGGACCCAACCTTTCCTAGCTCAACTAACTCCCCAAGATAGTTGGCTTGGCTGTCGTAAGGGTTCAGAGGTCTGATTCTACGCGCATCAATCCGTTTGAACCCGGTCTAATCGTAGGCGTTCTAGATACATGAAACATTATTTAGCATAGCCATATTTAGGGTTGTTACATTTACGTTTTGGCAGATTATTAGGGTTAAATTTGGAGTTTGTATTCAATATTCTTATGTCGGAATCGGATACTCTCAAGAGGGTCACAAGAGGCACAAATTATCCCGATAATTATTTGTTGAAAATGCTCTCGTTTGATTGTGTATAGCAAAAAAGAAATCACAAATTTCATGCTCCATTGTTGCAATGGAGATTCAGAAGAAATCAGAATCTTTGAATCTATAACATTGAGTCTGATGGAAGAATAAGAAAGTGGTGGTTCTTGTAAGAGGAAAAAAAGGTACATCACTGACTATGAATGGAAAAAATTTGATATGTAGTCAATCTATTTTTTGAAGATGATTATAGTAAGATGTAGTCATATGAATGTAGTGTAAGTTGAACAAGTAAGTTTTTGTGGAGGATATACCTTCTAAATTGGTATATTGTGACATACATATAATCATTGAATATTTATAGTGTGTCATTACACTTTGAATATCTTCTGTTGTATTTGAATACCTTTTCATTTTTGAATACTTTCTAGTGTATTTAGAGTTATGTTGTTATTATGTTTTCTAAAGTTGGTTGTAGTAAGTATTGTCATTCTCTTAATATACTTAAAAAAGTATCTTATTTAATAAGTAATGTATTTTCCTGATTTATCAGGGATTGTCGGATATATTAGCTAGCATTTGCAGAGTACCTAAGTGAAGGTGAAAGTATTTCAGTTCAATATCTTGATTCTAAGTTACACCGCATCAGATACGCCGCACTATTGTGAGAATATGCAGCGAAAAAGGAGGAAGAAGGGGCTGCTAGCGAGATTGAGGCACCACCCAGAATGATCAGGCCACCCGCAAAAATCGAAAATAGTCAACTTGTTAGAATTTATTAGTTTCTTTTGCTAGTTTTCATTTTTAACTTCTATTTAATGCTTATGATTAAAACTAATGTTTTATTTTTTGTCAAACATTATCAACTCTTCTATTGATATATGATCATGTTGCTTTACTGTTTTGGTAGCTACTTCGTTAAACTTTTGTGTTGGGGTTATTGCATTCAATGTAGTGGTAGGAAGAGATGAATATATGTTTGTGTAAATATACAGTTCATCTAAAAATATATAATCTTTGATATCTACTTTTGATAATCAATATGTTCAGTTGTGTAATTTTTTATCAATATATTCAATAGTATAAATGTCTGCTAGAGTCTTTTTCATATCAAAATACACACAAGTATTACTATATTCATTTATTGTGAGTTATTGCTTAAAGAAATTTGGATACTTACATTCTTAGAAGTGATAAACATAACATAAATGTTGGTAGTAATTACATTATTACCTGTTTTAAAGTGATTTTTATCATACACCAAAGTAATCTGTAAGTGTATACAAAGAACATTGTTCCTTTTGTATTTTTATAGGTTGTCTATTATATTAATCAATTTTTCACTAGTATAATTGTTTTATATATGTATTCACCAACATATAATCAAGTATAACTATATGCACGTATTATCAGTAGTTTGGATATGTCAATACATATTAATAGTATCAAATTAAATATTGAGATAACATTCAAGTTAATTTATAATTTAAGCAAACAAATAAAAAAAACAAATATTTCAAAAAGCAGATAATTTTTTTAATTTATTGATTTGACATAACGATAATTAAGTTAAATAATGCTTTTATAGCGGGATGTATCAGGTACTATGCATTTCGTATTGCAGTACGACATGAACCACCTATTATATGTGTACAACAAGAATTAGTTCACTTCCTTTTACTCAAATCACTAAATGACTTCTCTTGCTTCTTTGGCCTCCCGGATGTCGCTTGTAATTTGGTGGCAACACAACTTCAGTAGTAGTGTGTTCAAGTAGATTCCATTCACTTTGTTAGGAAGAGGATACATGCACTTCATATGTTTTAAATATTGTTCTGGCAAGTAAAAATGTGCATTCATCTAGAAGAATATTTTGTTCAACACTCCACGCATGTACGCATGGTATTCCGTCAACTTGAAACCTATTGCAACTACAAGTCTTCTTTTCCAAGCATAAGATATAAGTCTTCCCTTCATCACTTACTAAATAAATGCAATCAGTTGACATCACAACCTATAATCAATACATAATTTAATTTATACATTGTATACGAAAGTATACATACATTAAATACTTAGAATAACTGAATACATAATCAACTCAATACGAAAAATATTATTTTTCTCACAAAACAGAAACCTTTCATTAATATACATACCGTCATAAATAAAAAATGAAGTTTATTTCTTCAACATTATTCCGTTAATGCTATATTCTACATAGCAATTCTCTTCGCTCTATTTTATGAAACGTCGGATCAAAACTGTGATGATAGCTATTTAATTATATTTTTCATAGGAGGCAATTGAATAATAAAGAGCATACATATTTATTTTTGAACTGATATGAATACTAAAAGGTAGTGATCAGTTACATATTTAAAATGACGAACTAATGGATTTAAGGGCTGAAAAAAAGCCTTGTCAGTTAAATTAAACAATTTACCTTATTTAGTGGGAAATTAATTAGAATAAGTTTTTCTATTAAAAATAAAAAGACATATATATGGATATAGCCATTCACAAACTTTAGCTATTTTTTAAAAATATGATACTTATAGCTACTTTTATCTAATTACCCTAAGACTATAACTATTTATGTAAGTGACACTTTAAAATTTATATATAAACACTGAAAAAACTCTTATATATATCATATAAATTTTTTGACAAGAAATTTCAAATGAATATACCTTCATGCCTTCTAGATTCGCCCTTACATAAAAAGTGGTTAAAATGTAGGAATTTTGTGTCTATAATAACAAAACAAATTATATCTCTTTGTATTTTCTAGATCTCTTATACATAAAAATGATGATTTTCTATAATTTAAATAAGTTATAAAATCAGACAATTGAATTTGTAACTGGCTATTTAATCAATTTAACTATTTTAAGATATTAAATGTCACATGCAAACAAATTTAAGTGGACTTAATTGGACAGATCAAAGTAATTTTTTTATAACTAAATATACCTGCCAATTTCTCTAAATAAACAATCACATTAATTTTCTCTCTTTTCCCCTTAATTTATGTGATATTACTTTTTTTAAGGTTATTTCGAAAAGAAAGTTTTTCATAGTTCTATATTAATTGATCACTTTATAATATGTAATTCTCCCAATCATTTCTCATCAATAAAATTATCCTTTTATTTATTAAATGATTTTTAATACGGAAAAAAACCCAAATAAAAATTATCCTTGAATGATTGAAAATGGTACAAAATTATCCTTCATCCGCCTATTGCTTCAAAATGCACTTTTCATTCATTTATTGGCTCAAAAATACCCTTGTAATCCACCTTTGGGTTCATAATTGATCATTTATTTAACGGTCAATTTTAAACCAAAAGATGGATGACAAGGGTTTTTCGGACCCAATATGTGGGTGAAAAGGGTATTTTGGAGCCAACAGATGGATGAAGGGTAATTTTGTACCATTTCCAATACTTCAAGGGTATTTTAGGTACAAAATTACCCTTCATTATAAAAAAAAATACTAGCCAAAAAGTAAGTTTCCACTCAATGTTTCAAGATCCCTAAGAAAATTCAACACACAACATAACTTCGGAATAAACAACCAAAGTTTCAAATCATACATCATTAAAGAAAAACCATGAAATGTAAAAACCATCTTTGTTACCAAACAGAGTATTCAAAACATTCATAATTCTATGTTTCCAAGCAGATAAAATCTTTTTAGTACCTTAAAGAAAAGGCAAAACACAGCCTTACTACTCCATCAACCAAAGGTCTCATTTCTATTTTGACTTCCAAAACATTTTAGCTAAAGATTAAGAAGGATTGTGATAACGATACTAATCAACAAGATACACAACTTCTGCTTTAGATTATAAAAGATAGTCAATTAGATGAAACAAAAAAAGGGCATCTAAGATAGAATTCTCAAGTAATATTGTTGTATGTTATTGAGTTTTTTTTTTGTTTTTTGATAACCAAGAAGTCCTAGAGGGTCAATAGTGCACGATTCATAACTCAGTGGATGATAGACCCGCCCCTTTACTCTTCTTCACTTATATACCAGACTTTTTGTCTGCGGTAGGGTTCGATTGATCTTGTATATATCTATGATTATATGGAAGCTGCACAAAGGAATGGGATATGTTTTGACTATATTGGAAAAAGACTGATTTATGAACAATTGACCCCACCCCACCCTTTTCCCTTTTCCTGTTTTTAGTGATATTTTTTCTGGGGTGTGGAATTGTAACATTGAACTTGTAAGAATAATATTGTTGAAATTCAATTTCAGCTTATAATGTATATTGTACCATAATTCTCATTGAAAAATGTTGTTGAAAGGGATTATCTTTTCCATTCAAAAGGGGTATTGTTTATTAACCATTGAGATCAAGGGATTTGATCGAATTTCATTCTTTCTCACTATTCAGAACAATGTGTCAACAACGTCGTCGACTCTCATAAAACAACTAGTTGAAATCGACTATATGAATCCTCACTATTCCATTTACGCTCAACTCATGTCATGTTCATATCAAATAAAAAACAATGCACAATGACCATGAGGACCACAATGAATATATTAAAAAGATCAATAACCAACCAAAGCGTCATCCCATAGATCATTCAAAGAACATACATTGAAACAGATTAATCAAAAACATACATCCAGATTCACTTATGTTCACAAACTGATGGTCTTCACGGTGGCAAATGCAAAATAACAGCCTTACTGCTGTATCAACATTCTTTTTACGATTTCATACATTTTAGCAAAAGATTATGATCTAATTAAAGACTAGTCGATCAAACAGGATCGTATTATGGATTCTAATCTACACTATACACAACTTCTGCTTTAGATGATGTACGCTGAAATTTTGTTACCTCAGCGAGTACTTTAAAAGATTATTTATCTTCCGTTTCACAGGGCTTGGTTATCATTCTGACCAATGTTGGAGGGCCAATAAAACCATGTTAAGCTGCATTTCAGCTTCTACTCCTGTTACATCATAAATCTTTACTGTCCTCAGGTGATTAAATGTCATATCCGAGAAACTTTCAGTAATATCATCAACAGCCTCCCGGCGCGCATGTTCAAAATTGTTCTAAGAAAGATTAAGAAAAACAATCAGCCTTGATTTAAAATTGAAGATCATAAGAAAGTCAATGCATACGAAAAAGAGAGAGAAAAGTAAACATCATTAACAACCTCGATTTCAATTTCTTCTAAATTTGGAGAGCTTCTTATCAAGCAAAGAGCAAATTAAAGATCAAAGAATACTCCTAGATTAATGCAAGATATGTGAAGGCATTTAAGATAGAAAAGAGCATAAGGGAGCCGGTCCAATATACACGTCCTAGGAAGAAAATGTCGAAAATCAGGATGACTCAAAGTTATGAAAATGCAAGTTATGAAGCTATATTACCTGAACATACTCGTGATTCCAGCAGAGATTCTCGAGAGCAGGAATAGACTCAAAAATCTTGTCAACATCATGTTCTACCTCTACCGAAAATTCTGTAGGCTCATATGAAACTTTGGAAAGAAGAGGGACATTCTTTAAATGTAAAAACTTTATATTGCCAATGAAGATAATTGACCTCAGCTTGGGAGCACTAATTTCAATGTGATTTTGTGATCGCATCATGTTGCAACACCAAATGCTCAAGCAATGGGCAATGTGAGATTACACTTCCAAGTAATTCAGAAGAAATATTGACTTCAATTAGTTCAAAGCTAATTAACCAATCAAATCCCTCAAAGACCGGATGAGGACGTATTAGACAGTCCTTGAGAAACAGATGCCTCAATTGTGAACATGTAAAAAATGCAGAAGGCAATTCATATGGCTTACTCCTAAATGGAGGTTTAAGGACAAGATGTTGAATGCCATTCCTAGAGAGGAAATATATCAAGTGATATCAAGTCCTCTGTTGTTTTCTAAAGTGTTTGATCAAGTTTCAGCTGCGGAAGTCTATGCCAATTATAATATCCATTTCCTTGATAAGATGCTTGTCCTCACAACATTTCGTAAAGGCAACCTTGTTAGAATGTCATCAATTACACTATCAGGAAGGTTACTAAGTACATCGCGGAGGTAAAAGTTGTTTTTTCCCATTTGGAAGCATAACATCAAATGACTACTACAACAAGAATCTGCAAAAAATAAACAAGACCACAATATGTAAGGAATCTCGAAATTGTCCGGTTAGAGTACACACTACATAGTTTACTTGTGAACTGATAAAAAGATAGTTTCCGAAAGACCAACAACTCAAGTGTATCAAATCCAAGTAAAATAAGTGCTTTTTTAGTTATGCAAAACTTAAAAACATATTATTCCCATTTTAACCTAGTGAAAATCCTAATTCCGCCACTACTGAAACACATCCATGATAGATCTACACCTACCAACGCACCATGTCCTTGAAAAACATTAACAACATCAATTTTTAAGCAAATTTTACTTCAATTTCATCATATTAAAGCATACCCAAACAATAAAAATGCAATCTTGATATCAATATTCTGTAGAACAAGAACCATAAACGCAGAGAGTTTGTGTTAACAATGAAGAAAATAATAAGTTAAAGAAACAGAGAAGAAGAAGAAGAACCTGAGAGAGGATGAATGTGAAGCACTCTACTCTCTTTGTCTTCTCAAATGAACGTTGAAAGTATTTTCTATTCATGTGAATTTTATTATTTTTAAAAAAATTTGAAAATATATTTGATCTCTTTTTCAATCACTGTGTAATTATAAAAAAATATAAAATAAATCAAAAGAATAGACTAAAGTCGAAACTAAAAAAAATCCAACTTTATATGATTTGATTTAGTTTTTAGAACTAATTAAATGAAATATTTAGTTTAGGTTTTTTCTAATTAAAATGTAAATCAAATCGACCTTTGTGCCCCCTCATTTGAAATAAAGAGCAAAGTTGATTTCGTATTTAACAACTAAAACTTCTTTTTTTCGTTTTTCTTAATGATTCTAAGAGTATATATATTAACTCCTAAGTAATATACATTTCTCGTTTAAATATTTTGTATATCATACGGTCATCTTACATGTTAAAGTATGTAATATATCTTATTTAAGATGCCTCACATATATTAAAATAGAGAGAATATATATAGTACAAGAAAAAATTAAGGAAAAGATAATCAAGACACATTTAAAGTTTCATATTTTTTCCTTTTGCGAGTTTTATATGTAAATCATCATGTGTTTTTCATGTTCTATCTGAATTAGTTCGTGACAGTTCCAACTTCCAAAGCCATGTCTTATTTCATAGATGGATCAATAACAAGATTGTCATGCAAAATCTTTGTTAGTTCTGCTAACACACAACATAACTTCAAAATAAACAACCAAAGTCTTAAATCAATAACAAGCATGAAATGAAAAACCATCTCTGTTCCCAAACAGAGTATTCAAAACATTCATCCAGGTTCACAATTCTATGTTTCCAAGCAGATAAAATCTTTATAGTACCTTAAAGCAAAGGCAAAACACAGCCATGCTACTCCATCAACCAAACGTCTCGTTTCTGTTTGTACTTCCAAAATATTTTAGCCAAAGATTAAGAAGGATTGTGATAACGATACTAATCAACAAGATACACAAATTCTACTTTAGATGATGCCCGTTGAAACTTTGTTATCTCCGCGAGTACGTTGAGAGATTTGTTAGTTTCCATTTGACGAGGCTTGATTACCATTTTCACCAGTGCTGGAGACTTTGCCAATAAAACCTTGATAAGCTGCATTTCAACCTCTTCTAATAGTACATCATAAAACTTAACTGTCCTCAGATGATTAAATGTGATATCCGAAAAGCTTGCAGGAATCTCATCAACAACCTCCTGGGGCACAGATTCGAAATAATCTCCATCACTAAGGATACATTCCTAAGAAAAATCAAGAAAAAAAACCATCAAGTCATTACATACGAATATAAAAACATGGAAAAGATAGAGAGAAAAATAAACATTAGTGACAACCTTGATTTCAATTTCTTCCAAATTTGGAGAGCTTCGTATTATGCAAAGAGCAAACGAAAGCTCAAAAAACTCTCCAAGAGTAATCCAAGACATGAATAGGCGTTTCAGACAGTTAAGAGCTGATGGAAGCCTTGTTGGTATAACTTCAGTTGATCCATTATCGACCTATGAATAAAATGACAAAAATCAGGATGAATCAAAGTCTAAAAAAAGTACACATGAAATTGCATTACCATTAAGTAAAATGAAGTAACATTACCTCAAAAAAATCCCAGCTGAAACACTCGAGAGCAGGAATAGACGAAAAAATATTGACAAAATCATCTTCGTCCTGTAGAACTAATTCTCTAGGCGCATACAGAACATTGGAAAGAACAGGGACATTTTCAAGATGTATCAATTGTATATCGCCACGAAAGACAAATGACCTTAGCTTCGGAGCATTAATACTCATGGGGTACAGATTGTCTATGTCTTTTAGCACCAAATCCTCAAGAAACGGGCAATTAGAGATCAAACTTTCAAACGTATCAGAAGATAACGTGACAGATTTCAATATTAGCCTAATCAACTTATTAAATCCCTTAAAGAAACATGGAAGTTGTATTTCACATTCCTTGAGATACAAATGCCTCAATGCTGAACAATTAAAAAAGAAGTTAGGCAACCTGTATGGAGGATAAGTAAATGGAAGTTTAAGGACAAAATGTTGAAGATGATCAGTGTCGAGGGAAAAAATCAAACGATCAACATCAGGACACACTATTAGACTAGTAATATTTAAGGTGACCTTCAATATTATTCCTCTATGAAACCTGAGGAAACTCTCAAGAATTGGAATAAATCCAATGGTAGGGGACGTCAAGTCCTCTGGTGTTTTCCACACTGTTTGATCAAACTTCACATGTGGAATTCTCCAGCAAATATATTGCCAGTCCTTCGAAAGTGTACTAACTCTAACAACATCTCGAAAAGACAACCTACTTAGAATGTCATCGATTAAATAAATGTTAAGGTTGCTAAGTCGATCAGGAGAAGGTAAACTAAGTCCTTGTTCATCCGGAGGCATGACAATCTGTAGAAAGTAAACAAAAGTACGATAGGTAAGGTCAAAGTACACGAACAACAAACAAACATGTCACAACTCTAAGATTAAAAGAAAAGGTGCATAATAGGAGGCAAATGTAACCTTTTTCCATGTTTAAAAAATGCAAAAGAAATTATTTGTAGCTGGCAAAAGAAATTATTGTACTTGAATTTTATTGTATTGAGTGCTTATATCAAAACACTATAGGAATAAATAATACTTGACACTTCCTTCAGCACTAAAGGTGTCATTTGGTATTATATATAAAAATAGTGTTTGTATGAAATTTTAGTACAATGTTTGACCGTAAGTTTAACTCTGGTACAACTATTACTAGTATTACAATTAACCTCTTTTGGGATATATGACCCCAAACATTTGTTCTACAAGAAGCAGAAAAATATTAATTTAGTGAACTACACACTTGATTTCAATATTTTTGTGTAACAGAATAAAAAAATACATCATGAAATTTTAATTTATGTATAAGCTATTAATAAGAACACCAAAATCATGAAAATGGTATTATTTTTTAATTCAAATAATCATATCCAAACCATAATTAAACCTAAAACCATCAAGACTTGAATGATAAATCATATTCCTATAAATTAAAAAAATTTGATAATTGAAGAAGGTGATATTCATTATTCATGACTAAGCCATAATTCCATATTTTACTTTTAACCTATGTTTTCTCAAGACAACATAATTAGAATTACACAAATATTTTACTTTTTTCTTAATAGTGTAATTTTTGTAAAAACTACAATCTTAAGAGGAAACAAGTTTGAAATAACTTAATTTTGTTTCTATCATTACACCATGAATTTAGATACACCCATCATTGGAGTATACTATAGTTCTTTTTTTGAAATTTTTTTTATTCATGTTGTTATTGTTGTTTTAATGAGGGTTTCTTCAGAGGGTGACTCAATCCCTTTAAAGATGAGGCATATGCATTAGGT
The DNA here is from genome assembly GCA_027704765.1 of Solanum habrochaites. NCBI lineage: Eukaryota > Viridiplantae > Streptophyta > Magnoliopsida > Solanales > Solanaceae > Solanum > Solanum habrochaites. The sequence continues at coordinate 11,604,981 of JAKWJA010002493.1, forward strand.
CCCTAAAATTGAAAGGCCTAACTTTAGTAACAATAAAATTATCTTAAGCTTTTTGTAGCAAAAATAAAGAATGTTTTAATTTGTATGGAACTTTTTCATATGGATCAATTTTATATATAACTTCCACATGATAAGTTTAAGTCCACAAGATTAAAAATATATTTTGGTATAAATATATCTTTAGTTTAAGATCATAAATATAAAATTATTTTTATGAAAAAGAAATAAATAATTTGAATCTCACATAAAAATAAAATATAATTAAAATTTCGGCCTCCAACATATTTTTATTTTTAAGAAACTATCTAGCTTGACCCTTCACTGAGTTTATTTATCAATTATGTGTACTAACTGTTGAAGCAAGCTTGACGACTGATAAAACACTTCAAACGAACAGATCCATCGAAGCAGACTGACGAGTTAAAGTTAGAGCGCTACTACGATTATACTACTAAATCTTATGTTACGTACGACTAAGATATTGAATATTATAGGAGTCAACTAGGATAATGTATTTGATTTGTAATACAATACTACTCATGTAATTATTTGTATTGTAGAAGGACTCCTAGTATAACTAGAATAAGACTCTTCTCCGATATAAGGAGATTGTAACTCAACATTATAATAATCAATACATCCTTGATTTCTACATACTTTCGTGAGATTTCGACATGGTATCAGAGCAATAAAGTTTTTCCGCTTTTTAACATATTAGATCATAGTAAAAAAACAACCAAGTTTATCAAACCACAATGACCCCTTCTACCAAAACTCTTTCGACCTCTTCACTTCATCAGTTTATTTCGTCCTACTCCATTTAACTTAAGCTAATGAACTATCTTTTATGAAGGACACAAATGACTCAGTTGATTCAAGTGATGAGATTAACCGAATTCATCACAGAACACGTTAAGCGACCTGTTCCACTTGGAAGACTACTGAGAAAATTGTAATAGGCGAGAAGAGTGTTGAAGACAAAAACATTGTTGATGATTGGAAGGAGAAGGATGTGTTACTAAGGAGTTGGATTTCAGGCACCTTGATAGAAGAAAACATGTACCTGATTGTAGGCTGCTCAACTGCCAAGGAGATGTGAAAATGCTTGGAAGAAACATATTTTCAAGCAACTAAAGATAAGCAGTTCCATCTCAAACAACAACTGCAAAGTGTGAGGCTAGGAACAAAAACAATTGACTAATACATTAAGGAATTAAAAGGCATATGTGACGGTCTAGCAACCATTCACAAGCCTGTAGATGAAGATAACAAAAGTGATTAATTTTGCTAGAGGTATAGGTCATATTTACAACACCTTCAGGACTGTAATGTTATGTAAGACACCATATCCTACTCTTAATCAGTTTGTTCATGCTCTCAGGGGTCTTTATATGAGGGAGGATAAAAAAAAAGTGCCTCAACAAAACCATAACATGACATTCTCTGCCCAAAGAGGTAGGGGAAGAGGAAACTACTCTCAAAGAAGAGGAAACAATAACTTCAATTCAAGAGAAAGATGCTTCAAGCCTGCTGGACAAGGAACATGTCCTTATAACAGCAGAAATGGACCAGGTCCTCAAAACAGTCTTTCAACTGAAAGTCATGAAAGAGACAATTATGATGCATGTCAAATTATGGGGAATGGTTCAAAGTTAAACATTACACATGTTGGAAACATATTTGGAACAGGTCCAAAGTTAAAGGAAGTTCTGCTAGTCCCTAAGATCAACAAAAATTTACTCTCAGTTAGTAAGCTTGCAAAGGATAATTGTTGTACTCTTGAATTTGATGAAACTAACTTTATTGTAAAGGACAAGTGAACAAGGACACTGCTGGACAAAGTATCTAAAAGGAATGTACTCTATGCTTTGCAAGACAACAATCTCTACGCCTTGACTGTTGTACACGACTAGAACACGTCAAACAACATGTGGCATACTAGATTAGGACACCCTAGTTTAAAGTTTTTAAATTTTTTTGAGTAGTAATAGTTGCATCAATGTTAGTAGTTAGAATAAAATTCCTATGTTTGTTCTAGTTGTCAGTTGAGAAAGAGTTGTAAACTTCCTTTTGGTTTGACAGATAAAATTGAGAAAAAACCCTTATTGAAAATTCATCGTGACTTATGGGGACCAGCTCCTGTCGAATCTTCCCATCATATGAAATATTATGTATTTTTTATGATGATCACATAAGATATACATGGATTTATCCATTGAAAAAGAAGTCTGAATATATTTCATAAAATGGTGGGAAAGTAATTTGCTAAAGAGATTAAGATTTTTCAGTGTGATGAAGGTAGTGAATTTATCCAAATAGACTTCATTAAGCATTTGGAAGATCATGGCATTGTGAGATATATTTCATTTCCTAACACACCTGAACAACATGAAATTTCACAGAGAAAACATAGGCATATTGTGGAGACTGACTTAACTCTACTACTTCATGCTAACCTACCTCTGTTTCTATGGGTTGAAGCTTTCCTCACTGCAATAGTTCTCATAAATAGATTGCCTTAATCAATCCTAATGATGGTGACTCCGTTTATTAAGTTTCATGGGGAACAACCTGGATACAACAGCCTAAAATTATTTGGGTGTAGATGTTTTCCATATATTAAGGGTAACAATAAGTTCATTCCAAAGACCTATCGTTGTATGTTCATAGGGTACAAAAACTTGCACAAAGGATATAGATGTTATCATCCCTATACAAGGAGGGTTTACATATCCAGACAAGTTGTGCTTGATCAAAACACATTACCCTATGTGTCTTCAAATCAATCTCAGACTAACATTGATGTCTCACCTCACCTTGCTACTTTTGTTAATCTTTCTCTAAACTACAGACACCTGATAATTATGATTCAAGAGAAATACATGTTGCTAGCCTACGCATTACTGGTGATAATGCTGGTACATCTTATATACCCATTGATGATGAGAGTATTATTGACCTCTCAGGGGAAGTATCAGATGTTGAGGAACAGGTTGAAGTTGATGATCCATACATTAGTATCGAAACTCCAGCTGCAAATTTTGAATCTGCCAGTAGTAGTGAAGAACAAGTTGATCTTACAGGTCCAGCCAATGATCATCATCAAGAAACCATTTTAGTTGATTTATTAGTTGACCAACAACTTGACAATGCTACACTCTAGTCCACTATCTTGGTTGATGTAATAGTTGAGGTACTTCCTTAACCAGGAACAAGGCGAAGGAACGACACTTGTTACTTGTTGCTTGCAGCAGCAAAGAAATTGTGAGAGAACCAAATACTACTAAGGAATCACTAAAATCACCTTATTGGTTTGCATCGATGCAAGAAGAAATTAATGTTTTACATATTAACAAAACATAGATTTTTGTGCCTAAATCTCATGGTATGAACTTGGTTGGATCAAAAGGGGTGTTGAAGACAAAATTAAAAGCTGATGGGACAATAGATAGATTTAAGGCCTGACTTGTGGCAATGGGATTCTCGCATCTTGAAGGGCTGGATTTTGAAGAAATATTTAGTCTTCTGGTTAAAGCTACAATTATTAGTGTGTTTCTATCAATTGTTATCAGTTCAAAGAGGAAAATTAGACAATTAGAAGTCAAAATGTGTTTCTCCAAGGCTTTTTACAAGAGGAGGTGTACATGAGTCAACCTCCTGGTTTTATTGATCCCTAAATACTAAGCATGTATGTCTACTTAAAAAGGCATTGTATGGTCTTAAACAAGCCCCAAAAGCCTGGTTTGATAGGTTTAGCATGCATATCTTACACTTTGGTTTCATTTGTAGTAAGACCTACCCTTCCCTATTTACTTTGCAAACTCACAAAGGCAAAATATTTCTCTTGTTATATGTGGATGATGTTATTGTCATAGGAAGTAATTCATCTCATGTCTTAGAGTTGGTTCTACAACTTGGAAAGAAGTTCGCTATGAAAGATCTTGGCCCTTTACACTTCTTCCTAGGATTTGAGGTAAACTATTTCATAGGTGGAATTCACTTAAATCAAAGCAAGTATGTCGCTGAGATGTTGTCCAAGACAGAGATGACTTTGGCAAAGGATGTAGCCACTCCTTTGGCTAGAAAACATGGTTTGCATGAAGTTGTGGGAAGTCTTGTATATGCATCATTTTACAAAATGATAGTAGGGAGTCTTCAAATTTGACCCTCACAAGACCTGATATCACTCATGCTGTGAATTTAGCAAGCCACTTTATGCAAAGCCCAAACATTGAACATCTTTAAGGGGTAAAAATGATACTCAGGTACATCAAAGGAACTCTACACTTTGCACTTAGAATTATTTCACAATCACCATGTAGGTTGTATGGCTACTCAAATGTTGATCGGGAGGTTGTATCACAACTAGGAGATCAACTACAAGTTATATTATCTACCTAGATGCAAATTGTATTTTTTAGACCTCCAAGAAACAGACCACAGTAGGTTGATCGAGCGCTGAAGCTGAGTATAGAGCACTAGCCTCCACTGCCACAGAAATAACTTGGATTTTGTATCTTCTTCATGACATTGTGGTGTGCCTTCGATATGTTCTTATGTTGTATTATGATAATATGAGTGCGTTGTACATGACAATTAATCCTGTTATGCATGCTAGAACCAAAGATGTTGAACTGGACTATCATTTTGTTCGTGAGAAAAGTGCCAGGGGACAATTTCTTACTCAATTTGTGAAGTCTAAGGATCAACTAGATGATATTCATACCAAAGCCTTATTAAAAAAGGTTTTCACTGGTTTTTGCAGCAAGCTAGGAGATACAATTCCTCTACTCTCTAGATTGAGGGGAAGTGTTGAAGGAAGCTTGATGACTGATGGAACACGTCGAAGGAACAACTCCATCGAAGTAGGTTGACGAGTTATAGTTGGATTCATACTAGGATTAGACTACTAAATCCTAAGTTATATACGATTAAGCTACTGAACATTATAAGAGTTGACTAGGATAAGATATTTGACTTGTAATAAATTACTACTCATGTAATCATTTGTATTGTAGTAGGACTCCTAGTATAACTAGAATACGACTCTTCTCCTATGTAAGGAGCTTGTAACTCAACATTATAATCATCGATACATCCTTGATTTCTCCATACTTTCGTGAGATTTCTACACTAACTAATGTTAAAATGTTCAATTAAGAAATGACATATGTTGAAAACTAATTAATTTTTTTCCTTCTTATTTTTTATTTGTCATTTGCTTTCAACACTCTTTAAACCATCTAAAAAAGATTTAATACTTAAAAAACTTGACTATATTTTTCCCTAACTATTTCTTTTTGGAATTTGTGGGTTCTAGGACTAAATAAGAATCATTTTGTTTGTTTTAGTTAGATTCCTAACATGATGTATTAAATCTATCAAAGTTGTAGTTTATTAAATGCTCATTCTGACACATTTTTCTTTCTTCAATCTTAATAGCGGTTGTCTAAAATCTTATGTCATAATAGAAAATTAAAATTTGTGTCTATAAGAAACAAAAAATGAACTTTAAATTGAAGACTCCAGGTGCACCAGTAAACTTAAAAAGAAATAAGAGCTTTAGCTAGATTCAAACCCTAAGTGGGTGATTTCTCTAGCACAATGATAGCGCTATACTCATTAAGAGTACTCAATAAGAGTGCGCTGTTAATTTATTTTTTTTTGTCAGATATAGATATACATGTAAATGCACCCATACATATGAATGTGAGTTCGCCTCTCATAACAAGATAAAGTTAGTTCAAGAGTGAAAATCATTAGTTCAAGTTTCAGGCTCTGATACAACATGTAAAATCATAAACATTTATGCTAATATAGAAATTAGTATATATACATACCAGGATTTTGAACGAGCGTATTTGAGGCAGAAAACAAAATCAATGTCCCTTTGCCCTATCTTACGCTACTGTAACTTTCGTGATTGAATCGAGTGGAGGTAGTAACCCTAATGAACATAAAAGGACCAATTTATAGGATTCTACGGAAAATGTTATTGTTTTTGTTGCGCAACATGTAATCTAATGAAAGATGAATCTATTTAATTATTAAAATAAAATAAAACATATACGGTACAACTAGTTTATGATATGTAATTATCATATTAGTAATGTTAGTAGTGAATGCTAAAAATAAATACTATTTATAGATAATCTTTTTATTTCATAGAAAAATGGTAAATACACATGGCTATCTACAATTTGGTTGTAACATTAGATATTTCTAGGCTAATATTCATTTGTTTTATTAAATCGCGACTCATCCAAAAGAGGATAACTATTTGGTAGTTTTATAATTAGTTTTTCTTGTATAAGTGCATTTGTTTCATTGATTATTCTTCTATTTTAATCTTAGGCATTGTTAGGGACGGTACTTGAGCAAATTGGATCAATTTTAGGTCAATCATAATGGGTCAAGACAACAAACGGGTCAATATATAATCCAAACTAAATTTGATTGGATCGATATGAATTGAGCCAAAACGTGGCAGATAATAAGTCAACACCCAACTCAACTCAATTTTCTCTAAGTTTAATTATTTTATTAGTTCTTTAAAATATTTTAGTACACAATAACGTTATTGATAAAAATATATTATGAATATGCATAAAAATTTCATACCACTACAAAACCTCTAACTTTTTCACGATCTTCTAAAAAAATGGTAATTAAACAAGTGAAATTTAAACACCTTACAATGTACAAAACCATTTATGTTGAGTAATTTAAAATTGGAAATACTACCGAAAATGTCAAACTAAATATCAATAATAAAATAATATAGCTACACTATGATTTATTTATATTTTATAGGTATATTTAATTAATAAATAGCAAAATGTAATTCACACACATAAAATTTACTTTTTCCCACTTTTCACACTTTCTCTTCCCTATTTTCACTTTTTTCAGCATTCTTTCATTATACCTAATTTAAATTCTTTATCCCCAAATAAATTCTATTACTCCTAAATAAACTCCATCTCCTAGTAGGATCCATAAAATTACCGACTCTTCGCTCATCAAATCCTCACAATTAACAAGTTTGCTTGTTCTTCAATGTTTAATTGTGACTGAGTTTCGACGATATCTTCTAATTCCCATTTTCCCTCTTTTTTTCTTTGAATGTTTTATATAGTTTTACTGTCACGATCGGAATCTAGACCCTGGACGAGATCGGCGTCGTTGACCTCTCAAAGGTCGCAGACAAGCCTACATACTGTTGGGCTATTGCCCATGTTCCAGCCAAAGGCCCATGGCCTAATCCTACTTGGAAAAGGATTGGAATTTTTCTCCTTAATTGGTTTCCAATTCTATTAGGAAAAGGATTGGAATAGTAATCCTATTTGTAGTTGGTTTTGGCTTTATAAGAAAAAGCACAACTCTATAAATAGAGGATGGTTTTGAGAGAATAATTAATTGCTCATTGGTATTGTCTTTGAAAGACATTAAAACATAAGAGAGGTTTTTGAGAGAGCTTTCAACAAGAGAAAAAGAGAGAAAGAAAAGGATTCTTTTGATGCAGTCTTTTCTCCGACCAGCAACGTTCACATCGTTTTTCCCGATTAACTAACCGTTGGATCGGGCTGAAATTTGGACTGAGTGTTCCTAACATCTTGGTGGTTGATTTGAACGGTGAAGATCTAATTCAAATGTCAGAAAGATCCTGTTTTAGGTCCCGAACAGAAGCTGGGTATGGGTGGTGTTTCTTTCTATTTATCTTTTGTTGGTGTAGCTATTGTTTGTTCTCTTTTGGCACTTGTTGTGTAGCCATTAGAAGAATATTTGTAACCCTCTTATTGTTATAGTGAAGCAATTCAGATCTTGTCGATCCCGTGGTGTTTACCTTCGGTTTGAAGGGTTTTTCCACGTTAAACTTGGTGTTCTTTACTGTTAGATTTTCAGTTTCATCTTTTTGTCACAACAACTGGTATCAGAGCTAAGGTTATCTATATGGAGGGGAATATGAGCAAGATGGTATGTCTAAACGGAAGAAACTACAACATATGGAAAATCAAGATGAAAGATCTATTGTTCGTGAAGAAGATGCATCTTCCGATTTTCTCTGCTCATAAACCCGAGAATGTGACCGATGAAAATTGGGAATTTGAGAACCAACAAGTATGTGGATATATAATACAATGGGTTGAAGATAATGTTCGCAACCATATTGTGAATGAGACACATGCTAGAACATTGTGGGAAAAGTTGGAGACGCTTTACGCTTCAAAAACTGGCAATAACAAGTTATTCTTGTTAAAGCAATTGATGACCTTTAAATACAAGGAGGGTAGTCCTTTTCTTGATCATATAAATGATTTTCAGGGTATTCTTGATCAGCTATCAGGAATGGGTGTGAATTTTGATGATGAAATACAAGGACTTTGGCTTCTTAATACTCTACCGGATTCTTGGGAAACTCTTCGTGTTTCTTTAACAAATTCTGCCACTGGTGGAAAAATGACTATGGAATATGCAAAGAGTGGTGTGTTGAATGAAGAGGTTAGAAGAAAATCTCAAGACATATCTTCACATTCAGATGTTCTATATACAGAAGATCGGGGGAGACATAAGACAAGAGATCCGAGGAATAGAGGTAAAAGCAAAAGCAAGTCAAAATTTAAGAATCCAAATATTATATGTTATCATTGTAGAAAGAAAGGACATATTAAAAGATTTTGTAAACAATTGAAGCAAGATCTTAAAGAAGGGAAGAAGGAAGAAAACAACGAAAATAATGTTGTTGCTGTTGTCCATGATGACCTTCTCTTCTCTTGTGATAAAGACGTCATCAATTTTGTATCTCAAGACACAAGTTGGATAGTAGATTCTGGAGCTACATCACATGTCACACCAAGAAAAGACTTCGTTTCATCTTATACTTCTGTTAACTCTGAGGTGTTAAAGATGGGTAATACTGGTGAGGTTAAGGTGTTTGGTGTTGGCACTGTTTGTTTGAAAACCAATACTGGTTCAACGTTGGTCCTTCAGAATGTTAAGCATGCTCCAGACATTCCAATAAATTTGATCTCTGTAGGACAACTAGATGATGATGGCTATCATAATGACTTGTGCAATGGTCAATGGAAGCTCACCAAAGGCTCACTATTTTAGCTCGAGGAAGAAAACATTCAAATTTATATGTGACACAAGGATCGATTCTTGGTGACTCTATAAATTTGGTGGAGAGCGAGACTTTATCAGAATTGTGGCACAAGAGGCTTAATCATATGAGCGACAGGGGGATCACATGTTTGGCTAAGAAGAATTTGCTTGCTGGTATGAAACAAGCAAAGGTGAAAAGATGTGTTCATTGCTTAGCAGGGAAACAGAAAAGAGTTTCTTTTCACAGTCATCCTCCTTCAAGAAAGTCTGAGCTCTTGGAGCTAGTACACTCAGATTTGTGTGGTCCTTTCAAAGTGAAGTCAAAAGGTGGTGCACTTTACTTTGCTACTTTCATTGATGATCATTCTCGCAAGATTTGGGTATATCCTTTGAAATCCAAAGATCAAGTGCTTGATGTGTTTAAACAGTTTCAAGCCTTATCTGAGAGACAAACGGGAAAGAAATTAAAATGTATTCGCACTGATAATAGTGGTGAGTATATTGGTCCCTTTGATAACTACTGCAAATCGCAAGGAATGCGTCATCAGAAGACTCCTCTAAAGACTCCTCAATTAAATGGTTTGGCAGAGAGGATGAACAGAACTTTATTTGAGAGAGTTAGATGTGTACTTTCAGAGGCTAAACTTTCAAATTCTTTTTGGGCTGAAGCACTTAACACTGTTGCTTATGTTATCAATTTGTCTCCTGTTGTAGCTTTTGATGGTGACGTTCCAAACAGAGTTTGGTTTGATAAGGATGTTTCTTATGATCACTTGAAAGTGTTTGGGTGTAAAGCTTGTCTGCATGTTCCAAAAGATGAGAGGTCAAAATTGGATGTTAAAACTAAGCAATGTATCTTCATTGGTTATGGTCCAGATGAGTTTGTATATCGCTTTTATGATCCAATTGATAAGAAACTCATTAGAAGTCGTGATGTTGTGTTCTTTGAAGATCAAACTATTGAAGATATTGACAAGACTGAGAAACTAGATTCTCACATTGATGAGAGCTTAGTTGATGTTGATCCAATTCCTACTATTGATACATCTTTTGCACATGAGAGAACCCAAGGTAATGATCAAGACAATGATGAGAGTGTAGAACATGTATTTGTTCCTACTGATGATGTTGTGGTTGATAATCAACCAACTCATGTTGGGATGACCGCTTCAGATGCTCCAGAAACCTCTTGTAGAAGATCTACTAGAGAGAAGCGAAGCTCAACACGTTATTCTCATGATGAGTATATTCTATTGACTAATATGGGAGAACCTGAAGGTTATGATGAAGTCATGTTAGATACTCATAGAGATAAGTGGAAAGAACTCATCGTAGACAATCATGAGTTTTGTAGAAGTGTGGCAGGCAGGAAGCCTGTCAAGAGATCCTCTACTTGAAGTCCATTTGGCCCCTTGGCTGGAGGGGGAGTTTGTTGGGCTATTGCCCATGTTCCAGCCAAAGGCCCATGGCCTAATCCTACTTGGAAAAGGATTGGAATTATTCTCCTTAATTGGTTTCCAATTCTATTAGGAAAAGGATTGAAATAGTAATCCTATTTGTAGTTGGTTTTGGCTTTATAAGGAAAAGCACAACTCTATAAATAGAGGATGGATTTGAGAGAATAATTAATTGCTCATTGGTATTGTCTTTGAAAGACATTAAAACATAAGAGAGGTTTTTCAGAGAGCTTTCAACAAGAAAAAAAGAGAGAAAGAAAAGGATTCTTTTGTTGCAGTCTTTTCTCCGACCAGCAACATTCAGATCGTGTTTCCCGATTAACTAACCGTTGGATCGGGCTGAAATTTGGACTGAGTGTTCCTAACATCTTGGTGGTTGATTTGAATGGTGGAGATCGGATTCGGAGGTCAGAAAGATCCTGTTTTAGGTCCCGAACAGAAGCTAGGTTTGGGTGGTGTTTCTTTCTATTTATCTTTTGTTGGTGTAGCTATTGTTTGTTCTCTTTTGGCACTTGTTGTGTAGCCATTAGAAGAATATTTGTAACCCTCTTATTGTTATAGTGAAGCAATTCGGATCTTGTCGATCCCGTGGTGTTTACCTTCGGTTTGAAGGGTTTTTCCACGTTAAACTTGGTGTTCTTTATTGTTAGATTTTCAGTTTCATCTTTTCGTCACAACACATACATCATTCTTACTTCATCAAGGTTAATTTTAACAAAAAATTGAACTTTTTGATTTCTTATTTCATGTTAAACATTTTAAACTTAACATCATAGGCGTTCACAAATCAACCATCTAATATAGAGATAATCAAATGAAAAAAATAGATCATAATTGCATTAAACGTATTCTTGCCAAATAGGCACCAATACAAAGTCTGAAATGAAAGTGGAAAGAAATACTAGTAGAACATTCTCCGCTAGCGAAGGCCTACATCTAAGCTAGATAATAGCGGTAGACATCCTCGAAGCATGGTTATCTACCAAGTCATGATGAAAGCTCCACGTCCTGATAACTGCAATGTCAACATGTAAGCTCTAGCGTTCACCTGTGCCTGCACCTAAAAATATAGAGTTGTATGGGATTAGTACACACTTGTACTAAGTATGGGTATATGAAAGCACACACCAAAGATATGCATAAGTAAGAATAGCTCTTTCCTAACAACATGATTATGGAAAGTCAAGTCAGTGGACTTGCCAAATTGGGATTAGGAAAGTTAGTGAGTTTTCCAAATTTGGATTAGGAAAGTGAGTGAGCTTTCCAAATTTGGATTAGGAAAGTCATGCCATGAGAGTAACATGCATCATCATACTTATCATATTGCACACAACACATAACATCTTGCACATAGCACATAACATATTGCATATAGCACATAACATTTTTCATATCATTCGTTCATATGCCATGAGACCTTGGAATCATGGACTTGACATCAAGACTTCCCAAAATGATGGCTCAACATATGGGACCTCAACTAAGGGGATCATTTTTTAGCAAACACAGAATCTGCTTCATTCATTCATACGTGCTTCATTTCATTTCTTTCATACGCTAGTGTAAACACCAACTATACCGAGGATGTAGTTTAAGACTTTCATCAGGTTCGCTGGCAATGATCAAGAATGGCGTAGTGTCTTTACTTAAGTTTAGCTCACCTCTTGATCATCCTATCCTAACACCTTTGGTATCATTCATTTCATTATGTGCATCATTAAAGGCTGACCTCATTCGTTCACTAGAAACTTTAACTTTAATCGATGTAGATCATGTGAGCATCATGAAATCCAGTTTCTCCCCCACACCCAAAAGAGGTGGAATCACCGGCCAAAGTGACCCAAAACATGCTAGCGTACATAGGAATTGAACCCCACCAGATCCCTATATTGGCAGTATAGGTTCAAAGACTAGGAGATATAAGGAGACCCATACCCGGCATGCCGGACAGTCTCATCTTATGAGAGTTACGTGAACCTCCGCTCTTCCCGAGAGAAGGCGTCACCGCTCATAGCTAGTCTATCGGTGCTCAGTATAAAGTTCCATTAAATTCAATTTATACGTCATAGAAGATGGATTCTAGTATGAGGACATCATAGCTCAATAGATGATTTCTCATCTCATCATTAGTATTAAGTATATATTGATCTCAATACTTTCATTATAGTGTTCCTAGATATTGGTCTCTTCATCAACTTTACACTCTCATAGGTGAGTACGTTTTGGTAACATTTACTTAGGCTCCTTTGAGATTGCTCTCATCTTTTACTTTAGCCTCATATGATGTTGTCACCACATTTATTAACATTAGCACATTTGCTCTTCATAATGTTCACCCCTTTTTACGTGAATGTTCATTTCATCATATGCCAATGCATTTGGCCATTTAGTTTGTTTTACACTCTTACTTAACCCTTTTATGGTTTCATCATTTCATTTTTCATTTCATCATTTCATCGTTCGTTTCATCATTTCATTGTTCATTTCATCATTCGTTTCATCATTTCATTGTTCATTTCATCATTTCATTGTTCATACATCTTAGTTCACTTATTTTTAAATGTATGCTAGACTTATGAGTCTATACATACAAGCCGTGAGGCTTCATACATAGTGTTTTTAAGTGATTCATACTTCCTAAGATTATGTGGTACAAGACTTATGCATCTTGTATTATGCCAATAATTCGATTTCGATCTAAGTAGGAAACATTATTCTTAAATATTTAATTCACGTATGACTTAATATTAATACGGGATTTGGACAAGGAAACCGGGTTTCGAATCCCTTGGACAACACTTACATTTTATTATTCATTTTAATTTGATCCATGCGGCTTGGGGACCCAAGATCGAGCCCCAGCGCCTTCATTTTATTTTTCACTCAATGGGACTGAGAGGATGTGGGATCGAACTCCCACAACTTCATTTACTTGTAGTTTCCAATTCGTTTAATTTCCCTTCTTTGGCCGAAGGGGTGTGGGTTCGAACCCCCACAATCCCACTTTAATTTCTTCTCTTTAATTTCCCTTGGTTCTGCCTATAGGTCGTGGGTTCGATTCCCACACGCCTCACCCTTTATTTTTCTTTTAATTTTCTTAAGTTGACTAAGAGGTGGTGGGTTTCGAATCCCACTCCTCTCATTTCTTATTTTCATAATTCATTTTCCAGCAAAGGTCATGGATTCGAATCCCACATGCCACATTCCCTTTTTCTCATATTATTTCATTGATTTTAAACATGGGGAGGTCATGGGATCAAACCCTAGTGATCTCACATATTTTAATTCATTTTTTCATAGCATGAAAATCCTCTTAGTTTGGCCGAAACTCATTAACAAGATGCTGGAAATTTTTGCAGCCTATTTTCTCACTTCTTTAACATTAAATGTTTACACGTTTTAAGTAGTTTTAGTGAGTTCTTTAGGTGCATTTTTAAGATTTCATTCGATAAAGAATTGCACTCAAATCAGCATATTTACATATCTTATGAACATCACGATTTACATAAACATGTGTACATGAAATACAAAGAACTAACATCACATTTTAGATCCTTAAACCCGAGGCACATAATCATGGTTCACATTGCACACACGTATACATAGTTTCGGATCACATAGGTGATCATTCATATGATTTCAAACACACATACATGAACATATTCATCACGAAAACACAACACACGCCCAATATCTACCAGCAAACATATCCAATCTACGAATCATTAGGGGCTAGTGACAGGGACATGCAACGGGGAACAACCCTAGTTTTCGGATAGAATATACTGAACCTTAGGGGTCTCTTGGGAAAGGGACCAAGAGAGAAAATAACCCATACTTTTTTGGCGTTCAAACCTCGACTTTCTTCCCAAAAACTTCTCCAAACACACGTCCAACACCGAAAGTTCAACACCCCACTCGACGGAAAACATTCTCTTTGCCTACGTTATTGATTAACGTTTGTTTTTCTTATATTTTCGTGTGAGTTCTTCAAGTGTGAAGAACCTTGGTAAATTTTTTGTTCTTGAATGTTATTTGGCATACAGAAACGTGAATGGGAAGACAGAATGATCGTGAATGTTGAGGATATAGACGTGAGAGAGTGAGAGTTTTATTAGGCTTAGAAGTCTAGTTTAGGACTTAGTCAAATAAAGTATTTATTAAATGATAAAAAATATTATTTCCCTTTTATTTTAAGTTAGATAATAAATAATAAATATTAATTAATTACATTAATTTACCAACTTAAATTAAAACAAATTTAATATATGGCTTCCACCTAGGTTCGAACCCGGGTGGAGCAAGACTTCACTCTAAGAGGTAATTTTCGGCCCTTTCTCCCCAAAATGCCCCTCAACCTTATTAATTAAATAATAAATTATATATTTGGAGTAATTAAGATACCACCCTTAGCCTTGAAACAGACCATTTTACCCCTAGACCCTCCAAACTTAAGATTTCCCCTTTTTAAGTCCGGTAAAGACTCATCCGGGTAAATCTTCACATTTAGGAGCCCTACATGGCTGGACCCAACCTTTCCTAGCTCAACTAACTCCCCAAGTTTGTTGGCTTTGCTGTCGTAAGGGTTTCAGAGGTCTGATTCTACGCGCATCAATCCGTGTGAACCCGGTCTAATCGTAGGCGTTCTAGATACATGAAACATTATTTAGCATAGCCATATTTAGGGTTGTTACATTTACGTTTTGGCAGATTATTAGGGTTAAAGTTGGAGTTTGTATTCAATATTGTTATGTCGGAATCGGATAAGTCTCAAGAGGGTCACAAGAGGCACAAATTATCCCGATAATTATTTGTTGGAAATGCTCTCGTTTGATTGTGTATAGCAAAAAAGCAATCACAAATTTCATGCTCCATTGTTGCAATGGAGATTCAGAAGAAATCAGAATCTTTGAATAACCCTATAACATTGAGTCTGATGGAAGAATAAGAAAGAGGTGGTTCTTGTAAGAGGAAAAAAGGTACATCACTGACTATGAATGGAAAAAATTTGATATGTAGTCATTCTGTTTTTTGAAGATGATTATAGTAAGATGTAGTCATATGAATGTAGTGTAAGTTAAACAAGTAAGTTTATGTGGAGGATATACCTTCTAAATTGGTATATTGTGACATACATATAATCATTGAATGTGTGTGTCATTACACTTTGAATATCTTTTGTTGTATTTGAATAACTTTTGATTTTTGAATAATTTCTAGTGTATTTAGAGTTATGTTGTTATTATGTTTTCTAAAGTTGGTTGTAGTAAGTATTGTCATTCTCTTAATATACTTAAAAAATAGTATCTTATTTAATAAGTAATGTATTTTCCTGATTTATCAGGGATTGTCGGATATATTAGCTAGCATTTGCAGAGTACCTAAGTGAAGGTGAAAGTATTTCAGTTCAATATCTTGATTCTAAGTTACACCGCATCAGATACGACACACTATTGTGAGAATATGCAGCGAAGAAGGAGGAAGAAGGGGCTGCTAGCGAGATTGAGGCACCACCCAGAATGATCAGGCCACCCGCAAAAATTGAAAATAGTCAACTTGTTAGAATTTATTAGTTTCTTTTGCTAGTTTTCATTTTTAACTTCTATTTAATGCTTATGATTAAAACTAATGTTTTATTTTTTGTCAAACATTATCAACTCTTCTATTGATATATGATCATGTTGCTTTACTGTTTTGGTAGCTACTTTGTTAAACTTTTTTGTTGGGGTTATTGCATTCAATGTAGTGGTAGGAAGAGATGAATGTATGTTTGTATAAATGTACAGTTTATCTAAAAATATATACTCTTGGATATCTACTTTTGATAATCAATATGTTCAATTGTGTATTTTTTTTTCAATATATTCAATAGTATAAATGTATGCTAGAGTCTTTTTCATATCAAAATATACACAAGTATTACTATATTCATTTATTGTGAGTTATTGCTTAAAGAAATTTGGATACTTACATTCTTAGAAGTGATAAACATATCATAAATGTTGGTAGTAATTACATTATTACATGTTTTTAAAGTGATTTTTATCATACACCAAAGTAATCTGTAAGTGTATACAAAGAACATTGTTCCTTTTGTATTTTTATAGGTTGTCTATTATATTCATCAATTTTTCACTAGTATAATTGTTTTATATATGTATTCACCAACATATTATCAAGTATAACTATATGCACGTATTGTCAGTTAAATTAACCAATTTAACTTATTTAGTGGGAAATTAACTATTTATGTAAGTTACACTTCACAATTTTTATATAAATACTGAAAAAAACTCTTATATATCTCATATAAATTTTTTGACAAGAAATTTCAAATAATATACCTTCATGCCTTCTAGATTCGCCCTTACATAAAAAGTGGTTAAAATGTAGGAATTTTGTGTCTATAATAACAAAACAAATTATATCTCTTGGTATTTTCTAGATCTCTTATACATAAAAATGACGATTTTCTATAATTAAAATAAGTTATAAAATCAGAAAATTGAATTTGTAACTGGCTATATAATCAAATTTAACTATTTTAAGGTATTCAATGTCACATGCAAAAAAATTAAGTGGACTGAATTGGACAGATCAAAGTAATTTTTTTGTAACTAAATATACCTGCCAATTTCTCTAAATAAACAATCACATTAATTTTCTCTCTTTTCCCCTTAATTTATGTGATATTATTTTTTTTAAAGTTATTTCGAAAAGAAAGTTTTTCGCAGTCCTATATTAATTGTTCACTTTATAATATATAATTCTTCCAATCATTTTGATCTCATTTATCCTTAAAATTATTCCTTTTTTATTTTTGTAAATGTAATCAAGTTTGTAAACCTTCAGAAAAAAATTCTTTAAGTCCAAATCAATAAATTTATCATTTTTATTTATGATTTTTTATACGGAAAGGGCCTAAAATACCCTTGAATTATTGAAAATGGTACAAAATTATCCTTCATCCGCCTATTGCTCCAAAATGCACTTTTCATTCACCTATTGGCTCAAAAATACCCTTGTCATCCACCTTTGGGTTCAAAATTGATCACTTATTTAACGGTCAATTTTGAACCAAAAGATGGATTACAAGGGTTTTGTGGACCCAATATGTGGGTTAAAAGGGTATTTTTGAGCCAACAGATGGATGAAGGGTAATTTTGTACCATTTCCAATACTTCAAGGGTATTTAAGGTACAAAATAACCCTTCATTATAAAAAAAAAAGGACCTAAAATACTAGTCAAAAAGTAAGTTTCCACTCAATGTTTCAAGATCCCTAAAAAAATTCAACACACAACATAACTTCGAAATAAACAACCAAAGTCTCAAATCATACATCATTTAAGAACAACCATGAAATGTAAAAACCATCTCTGTTACTAAATAGAGTATTCAAAACATTCATAATTCTATGTTTCCAAGCAGATAAAATCTTTTTAGTACCTTAAAGAAAAGGAAAAACACAACCTTACTACTCCATCAACCAAAGGTCTCGTTTCTGTTCGTACTTCAAAATATTTTAGCTAAAGATTAAGAAGGATTGTGATAACGATACTAATCAACAAGATACACAACTTCTGCTTTAGATTATAAAAGATAGTCAATTAGATGAAACAAAAAAAGGGCATCTAAGATAGAATTCTCAAGTAATATTGTTGTATGTTATTGAGCTTTTTTTTTTTTTGCTTTTTTTGATAACCAAGAAGTCCTCGAGGGTAAATAGTGCACGGTTCATAAGTCAGTGGATGATAGACCCGCCCCTTTACTCTTCTCCACTTATATACCAGACTTTTTGTCTGCGAAGGGTTCGATTGAGCTTGTATATATATGATTATATGGAAGCTTCATAAAGGAATGCGATATGTTCTGGCTATATAGGAAAAATACTGATTTATGAACAACTAACCCCACCCCCCCCCCTTTTTTTTTACCTTTTCCTATTTTTAGTGATATTTTTTCTGGGGTGTGGAATTGTAACATTGAACTTGTAAGAATAATATTGTTGAAATTCAATTTCAGCTTATAATGTATATTGTACCATAATTCTCATTGAAAAATTTTGTTGAAATGGATTATCTTTTCCTTTCAAAAGGGGTATTGAGTATTAACCATTGAAATCAACGGATTTGATCGAATTACATTCTTTCTCACTATTCAAAACAATGTGTCAACAACGTTGTCGAATCTCATAAAATAACTAGTTTAAATCGACTATATTAATCCTCACTATTCCATTTACGCTCAACTCATGTCATTTTCATTACAAATAAAAAACAATGCACAATGACCATGAGGACCATAATGAATATATTAAAAAGATCAATAACCAACCAAAGCATCATCCCATAGATCATTCAAAGAACATACATTGAAAAAGATTAATCAAAAACATACATCCAGATTCACTTATGTTCACAAACTGATGGTCTTCACGGTGGCAAATGCAAAATAACAGCCTTATTGCTGTATCAACATTCTTTTTACGATTTCAAACATTTTAGCAAAATATTATGATCTAATTAAAGACTAGTTCGATCAAACAGGATAGTAATATGGATTCGAATCTACACTATACACAACTTCTGCTTTAGATGATGTACGCTAAAATTTTGTTACCTCAGCGAGTACTTTAAAAGATTCTTTATCTTCTGTTTCACAGGGCTTGGTTATCATTCTGACCAATGTTTGAGACTTGGCCAATAAAACCTTGATAAACTGCATTTCAGCTGCTACTCCTGTTACATCATAAATCTTTACTGTCCTCAGGTGATTAAATGTTATATCCGAGAAACTTTCAGGAATATCATCAACAGCCTCCCGGCGCGCATGTTTAGAATAATTCTAAGAAAGATTAAGAAAAACAATCAGCCTTGATTTAAAATTGAAGATCATAAGATAGTCAATGCATACGAAAAAAGAAAGAGTAAAGTAAACATCATTAACAACCTCGATTTAAATTTCTTCTAAATTTGTAGAGCTTCTTATCAAGCAAAGAGCAAATTAAAGATCAAAGAATACTCCTAGATCAATGCAAGATATGTGAAGGCATTTAAGATAGAAAAGATCATAAGGGAGCCGGTCCAATATACACGTCCTAGGAAGAAAATGTCGAAAATCAGGATGACTCAAAGTTATGAAAATAAAAGTTATAAAGCTATAATACCTGAATATACTCGTGATTCCAGCAGAGATTCTCGAGAGCAGGAATAGACTAAAAAATCTTGTCAACATCATGTTCAACCTCTACCGAAAATTCTGTAGGCTCATATGAAACTTTGGAAAGAAGAGGGACATTCTTTAAATGTAAAAATTTTATATTGCCAATGAAGATAATTGACCTCAGCTTGGGAGCACTAATTTCAATGTGATTTTGTGATCGCATCATGTTGCAACATCAAATGCTCAAGCAATGGGCAATGTGAGATTACACTTCCAAGTATTTCAGTAGAAATATTGACTTCAATTAGTTCAAAGCTAATTAACCAATCAAACTCCTCAAATACCGGATGCGGACGTATTAGGCAGACCTTGAGAAACAGATGCCTCAATTGTGAACATGTAAAAAATGCAGAAGGCAATTCATATGGCTTACTCCTAAATGGAGGTTTAAGGACAAGATGTTGAATGGCATTCCTAGAGAGGATATATATATCAAGTGATATCAAGTCCTCTGTTGTTTTCTAAAGTTTTTGATCAAATTTCAGCTGCTGAAGTCTATGCCAATTATATCTCCATTTCCTTGATAAGATGCTTGTCCTCACAACATTTCGTAAAGGCAACCTCGTTAGAATGTCATCAATTACACTATCAGGAAGGTTGTTAAGTACATCGCGGAGGTAAAAATTATTTTTCCCCATTTGGAAGCATAACATCAAATGACTACTACAACAAGAATCTGCAAAAAAACAAACAAGACCACAATATGTAAGGAATCTCAAAATTGTCCGGTTAGAGTACACTACTTATTTTACTTGTGAACTGATAAAGAGATAGTTTCCGAAAACCAACAGCTCAAGTGTATCAAATCCAAGTAAAATAAGTGCTGCTTTAGTTATCCAAAACTTAAAAACATATTATTCCCATTTCAACCTAGTGAAAATCCTAATTCCGCCACTACTGAAACACATCCATGATAGATCTACACCTACCAACACACCATGTCCTTGAAAAACATTAACCCCATCAAGTTTTAAGCAAACCCCACTTCAATTTCATCATATTAAAGCATACCCAAACAATAAAAATGCAATCTTGATATCAATATTCTATAGAACAAGAACCATAAACGCAGAGAGTTTGTGTTAACAATGAAGAAAACAATAAGTTAAAGAAACAGAGAAGAAGAAGAACCTGAGAGAGGATGAATGTGAAGCACTCTGCTCTCTTTGTCTTCTCAAATGGAGGTGTTGGAAGAAACTGAAGAGACAAGCTTTTGAAAATATTTTATTTTGTATGAGGATGAAAGTTACAATTTTACTGTTATAGTTTCGATTTAGAAGTTAACAATTTATTTTGTAATGAACGTTGAAAGTATTTTCTATTCATGTGAATTTTATTATTTTTCAAAAATTTTGAAAAAATATATTTGATCTCTTTTTCAATCACCGTGTAATTATAAAAAAAATATAAAATAAATCAAAAGAATAGACTAAAGTCGAAACTAAAAAAATCCAACTTTATATGATTTGATTTAGTTTTTAGAACTAATTAAATAAAATAGTTAGTTTAGGTTTTTTCTAATTAAAATGTAAATCAAATCGACCTTTGTGCCCCCTCATTTGAAATAAAGAGCAAATTTGATTTCGTATTTAACAACTAAAACTTCTTTTTTTTGTTTTTCTTAATGATTCTAAGAGTATATATATTAACTCCTAAGTAATATACAGTTTCTCGTTTAAATATTTTGTATATCATACGGTCATCTTACATGTTAAAGTATGTAATATATCTTATTTAAGATGCATCACATATATTAAAATAGAGAGAATATATATAGTACAAGAAAAAATTAAGGAAAAGATAATCAAGACACATTTAAAGTTTCATTTTTTTTCCTTTTGCGAGTTTTATTTGTAAATCATCATGTGTTTTTCATGTTCTATCTGAATTAGTTCGTGACAGTTCAAACTTCCAAAGACATGTCTTATTTCATAGATGAATCAATAACAAGATTGTCATGCAAAATCTTTATTAGTTCTGCTAACACACAACATAATTTCAAAATAAACAACCAAAGTCTTAAATCAATAACAAGCATGAAATGAAAAACCATCTCTGTTCCCAAACAAAGTATTCAAAACATTCATTCAGGTTCACAATTCTATGTTTCCAAGTAGATAAAATCTTTATAGTACCTTAAAGCAAAGGCAAAACACAACCATGCTACTCCATCAACCAAACGTCTCGTTTCTGTTTGTACTTCCAAAATATTTTAGCCAAAGATTAAGAAGGATTGTGATAACGATACTAATCAACAAGATATACAAATTCTACTTTAGATGATGCCCGTTGAAACTTTGTTATCTTCGCGAGTACGTTGAGAGATTTGTTAGTTTCCATTTGACGAGGCTTGATTACCATTTTCACCAATGTTGGAGACTTTGCCAAAAAAAACCTTGATAAGCTGCATTTCAACCTCTTCTAATAGTACATCATAAAACTTAACTGTCCTCAGATGATTAAATGTGATATCCGAAAAGCTTACAGGAATCTCATCAACAACCTCCTGGGGCACATATTCGAAATATTCTCCATCACTAAGGATACATTCTTAAGAAAAATCAAGAAAAAAAGCCATCAAGTCATTACATACGAATATAAAAACATGGAAAAGATCAAGAGAAAAATAAACATTAGTGACAACCTTGATTTCAATTTCTTCCAAATTTGGAGAGCTTCGTATTATGCAAAGAGCAAACGAAAGATCAAAAAACTCTCCAAGAGTAATCCTAGACATGAATAGGCGTTTCAGACAGTTAAGAGTTGATGGAAGCCTTGTTGGTATTACTTCAGTTGATCCATTATCGACCTATGAATAAAATAACAAAAATCAGGATGAATCAAAGTCTAAAAAAAGTACACATGAAATTGCATTTCCATTAAGTAAAATGAAGTAACATTACCTCAAAAAAAATCCCAGCTGAAACACTCGAGAGCAGGAATAGACAAAAAAATATTGACAAAATCATCTTCGTCCTGTAGAACTTATTCTCTAGGCGCATACAGAACATTGGAAAGAACAGGGCCATTTTCAAGATGTATCAATTGTATTTCGCCACGAAAGACAAATGACCTTAGCTTCGGAGCATTAATACTCATGGGGTACAGATTGTCTATGTCTTTTAGCACCAAATCCTTAAGAAACGGGCAATTAAAGATCAAACTTTCAAACGTATCAGAAGATAACGTGATTTCAATATTAGCTTAATAAACTTATTAAATCCCTTAAAGAAACATGGAAGTTGTATTTCACATTCCTTGAGATACAAATGCCTCAATGCTGAACAATTAAAAAATAAGTTAGGCAACCTGTATGGAGGATAAGTAAATGGAAGTTTAAGGACAAAATGTTGAAGATGATCAGTGTCGAGGGAAAAAATCGAACGATCAACACCAGGACACACTATTAGACTAGTAATATTTAAGGTGACCTTCAATATTATTCCTCTATGAAACCTGAGGAAACTCTCAAGAATTGGAATAAATCCAATGGTAGGGTACGTCAAGTCCTCTGGTGTTTTTCACATTGTTTGATCAAACTTCACATGTGAAATTCTCCAGTACAATGTTTGACCGTAAGTTTAACTCTGGTACAACTATTACTAGTATTACAATTAACCTCTTTTGGGATATATGACCCCAAACATTTGTTCTACAAGAAGTAGAAAATATTAATTTAGTGAACTACACACTTGATTTCAATATTTTGGTGTAACAGAATAAAAAATACATCATGAAATTTTAATTTATGTATAAGCTATTAACAAGTACACCAAAATTATGAAAATTGTATTATTTTTTAATTCAAATAATCATATCCAAACCATAATTAAACCTAAAACCATCAAGACTTGAATGACAACCATATTCCTATAAATTAAAAAAAAATGATAATTGAACAAGGTGATATTCATTATTCATGACTAAGCCATAAGTCCATATTTTACTTTTATACTATGTTTTCTCAAGATAACATAATTAGAATTACTCAAATATTTTACTTTTTTCTTAATAGTGTAATTTTTGTAAAAACTACAATCTTAAGAGGAAACAAGTTTGAAATAACTTAATTTTGTTTCTATCATTACACCATGAATTTAGATACACCCATTGTAACGACCTGTTTAGTCATTTTGAACAGCAGATTTTATTTCTTGAAAAACTGGCTGAGTCAACGGATCCCACGACAAACCGTCTTGGGCACGACGGACCGTCGTGGGGGTCTCGTTCCAAAACACTTAGAATTTAGAAATTTGGGTACTGAGATCGACTTTCTGAACGTCACGACAGGGTGGCAGGACGGACCGTCTCAATCATGACGGGCCATCACAGACCCTTGGTAAAAATCTAGTCTCTGAACTCTGTGACGGAAACAGCAGGACGGACCGTCGCAGGCACGACGGCCCGTCACAGACTGCGTAATCCCAGGTTGGGTCGGATGTCTGTTAAATGTTTTAAGGGGCGTTTTGGGTTATTCCTGCTTATAATTATAAAGTTAGTGGTTGAATATTAATAATCCAATTACTTGGGGGTTAAAAGGGAGAACCTTGAAACAAGTAGTGGGGTATTTTATCATCTTTTATACTTAATTATATGATTATTAGGGTAAAAGAAAAAGGGTTTTGAATAACAAAAATAGAAAGAACAGAGAGAGAGAGAGAGGGAGAAACGAACGAGAGAAAGAGAAGAACGAAGAGGAAAGCAAAGACGTTGAAGAGTAGCTTGCTTGATCACGAATTCTTCGGTGGAGGTAGGTTATGGTTTATGCTATTCGTAGTAAACTATTAATAGCGAATGATATGTATTGGGTAGTGTTGTAAACCCTTCTATATGCTTAATTGTATGCTTGTATGAATGTGATTATATAATTGTGATAAAATAAGCATGATGAAGCTATTGAGTTCTAAATCTTGAAAAAACCTAATCTGCCTTGTTAATGAGATTGATGATGCCTTGGTATAAAAGAAGGCTTGATGAACTAAAGTGATGAAAGTAGTGGAACGGGTGTCACGAACTGACACGTAGAATTAAGGGATCGGGTGTCACGAACCGACACGTACAATTAGGGGATCGGGTGTCATGAACCGACACGTAGAATTAGGGGATCGGGTGTCACAAACTGACACGTAGAATTAGGGGATCGGGTGTCACGAACCGACACGTAGTATATGGAGCGGAGTGTCACGTACCGACACGAGAGAAATAAGCATAATGAATCTTGAAAAACGTTAATATACTCAATCTAATGAACCTAATTCCCAAATGGGTATGGCATTGAGGCTTGAGTCCTCATGGGTGAACTTGGCGATGCTTATTAGTGATTATAGAACTTTTTGTTGCTACATGTTGAGCATTGTAGTTGATTTATGATATTATTTGATATATACTGTTTTCTATTTTGAATTGGCTGATGATACCTACTCAGTACTCGTGTTTTGTACTGACCCCTACTTGTAATTATTTTTCGTTGTTATTTGTGGGGTGCAGCAAACGTACCATCGTCTTCAACTCAACCGCAACTCTAGCCAGTCTTCATCACGTCGGATCTCAGGGTGAGCTAACGCTTCTAGCTTGGACTGGATCTTCTTCTTCATTTCTTGATGCCTTAAAGTTCCGGGATGGACTAGCTGTTTATTATTTTAGTTTCTTAGATATTCTTAGATTCAGTATTTGAAGATAGATGTTCTTGTGGTGATGACTTCCAGATTTTGGGGATGATAAGTATTTAATTTTAGAAGTTATTTAATTGATGTCTTTAATGAGTTTTAAGTCTTCCGCATTATTTTTCTGTTTATTATGGTTAGAATGTTGGGGTTAGATTGGTTGGTTCGCTCACATAGTAGGATAAGTGTGGGTGCCACTCGCGGCTCGTTTTGGGTCGTGACAAACTTGGTATCAGAGCATTAGGTTCGTTGGTCTCATCACACAAGAACGAGTCTAGTAGAGTCTTAAAGAACGGTAGGGGGACGCCTTTACTTTTCTTTGAGAGGCTATAGGACTTTTGGAAAATTCCATTCTTTCTTTCTTTCGTGCTATTACTTGGATCCAATTGGTATCTAGGTGATACAAATTGGTATCTGACCATCTTAACTCTATTTCGCAGATGGTTAGAACTAGAGCAACGACTGCGCCAACACCAGCACCGGCAGGACAGGGTGCGTCTGAGCCAGCCACTGGGGCTGTAGCTCGAGGAGGAGCAGCGACAAGAGGCCGTGGTAGAGGTCGTGGGAGGACGTCCTCTAGAGGAAGAGGACAAGCACCTGCCCCATCTAGTACTAGGGCGGTGACTCCTCCACCGACTGAGGAAGTAGTAAGAGAGGGTGAGGAAGGGGAAACTGAGCAAGTGCAGAATGAGGAACTACCACCCCAACCTACCCCAGAGATGATAAATCAGGTTCTTGCTTATCTTAGTGGGTTATCTGATCAAGGTCAAACACCTCAGGTGTTTTCTGCATCATCACCTCAGGTTCCGGAAGTACGACAAGTCGCTGCTGAGGCTCCCCGCATGGATGCCTCATTGGAAATAGGCATGTTTCCTCGTTTGACTACAGGGCCTATAATGACAAATGATCAGCATGAAATTTTCAGTAAGTTCTTCAAATTAAAACCTCCAGTCTTTTAGGGTGCTGAATCTGAGGATGCCTACGATTTTCTGGTTGACTGTAATGAGCTACTACACAAGATGGGTATAGTAGAACGGTTTGGTGTTGAGTTTGTGACTTATCAGTTTCAAGGGAACGCCAAAATGTGGTGGCGGTCACATGTTGAGTGTCAACCAACAGAGGCACCACCTATGACTTGGGCGTCATTCTCTAGCTTGTTTATGGAGAAGTATATTCCCCGGACTTTGAGGGATAGGAAAAGAGATGAGTTCTTGAGCCTAGAGCAAGGTAGGATGTCGGTTACTGCATATGAGGCTAAGTTTCGCGCATTATCCAGGTATGCCACCCAACTATGTTTCAGTCCACAAGAGCGGGTTCGCCGTTTTGTGAAGGGGTTGAGGTCAGAATTGTGAATTTCAGCCTTACAGGTAGCGGCTACGGCAAAATCCTTTCAAGAAGTGGTAGACTTCGTGATAGAGGTGGAAGGAGTGAAGCCAGATGACTTCACCATGACATCGACATCAAAAAGGTTTCGAAATGGAGGTGAGTTTAATGGTTCTTACTCTAGAGGACAGGTTTCAGGAGGTTACCCAGTCCGACCAATTCAGTCTTCACTACAGACTGTAGTTGGGGGTCCATCTCAGACCGGTCAACATTTCTCTGAGGTTGGAGGGTATTCCCAAACCTCGTCATTCTCACAGAGACCTATTCTAGACCCCAGAGAATGTTATGGATGTGGGGAGACTGGACATATTAGGAGGAATTGTCCAAAACAGAGTTATAGACCCCCAATAGCTAGAGGTAGAGGTGGTCATGGTAGAGGCCGTTATTCTGGAGGACGTGGTGGTCGAGGTAATGGTGGTCACCAAAACGGCCGGGATGACGTACAAACTGGAGCTACTACAACACCACATGGTAGGGGCAACGGGCAGACAGGTGATAGGGCCCATTGTTACGCTTTCCCTGGGCGGTCTAAAGCGGAGGCATCAGATGTTGTTATCACAGGTAATCTTTTGGTTTGTGGTTGCATGGCTTCTTTATTATTTGATCTTGGCTCCACATTTTCATATGTATCTTCATCATTTGCTTCTGGTCTTAATTTACATTGTGAATCGCTTGACATGCCTATTCGTGTTTCTACTCCGGTGGGTGAGTCTGTAATAGTTGAAAAGGTATATAGGTCTTGTCTGGTGACGTTTGTGGGGAGAAATACTCATGTAGACTTGGTCATCTTAGAAATGGTTGATTTCGATGTAATTCTGGGTATGACTTGGCTTTCTCCAAATTTTGCAATCTTAGATTGTAATGCTAAAACTGTAACGTTGGCCAAGCCTGGGACAGATCCGTTAGTATGGGAGGGTAACTACACTTTCACTCCAGTTCGTATCATCTCCTTTCTTCGTGCTAAGAAAATGGTTAGTAAAGGGTGTTTAGCGTTCTTGGCACACCTCAGGGATGATACTACCCAAGTACCTTCGATTGAGTTGGTTTTGGTAGTTCGTGAGTTTCTGGATGTGTTCCCTGCAGACCTTCCTGGTATGCCACCGGACAGGGATATTGACTTTTGCATTGAATTGGAGCCGGGTACTCGTCCCATTTCCATACCCCCTTATAGAATGGCTCCAGCAGAGTTGAGGGAGTTAAAAGCCCAACTTCAAGAATTGTTAGGGAAAGGCTTTATTAGACCAAGTGCATCCCCTTGGGGTGCTCCTATTTTGTTTGTGAAGAAGAAAGATGGGAGTCTTTGGATGTGCATAGATTACCGGCAACTAAATAAAGTAACTGTTAAGAACAGGTATCCTCTTCCTCGCATTGATGATTTGTTCGATCAGTTACAAGGTGCTTGTGTCTTCTCTAAGATTGACTTGAGGTCTGGTTATCATCAATTGAAAATACGGGCAGCAGATGTGCCAAAGACTGCTTTTCGAACCAGGTATGGGCATTATGAATTCTTGGTAATGTCCTTTGGACTAACGAATGCCCCTGCTGCTTTTATGAGCTTGATGAACGGGATTTTTAAGCCATATGTGGATCTCTTTGTGATCGTATTTATTGATGATATACTGATATAATCCAAAAGTAAGAAGGAACATGAGGACCATTTGAGAATTGTGTTGGAAATGTTGAGGGAGAAAAATCTTTATGCCAAATTCTCCAAGTGTGAGTTTTGGCTAGATTCAGTGTCTTTCTTGGGGCACGTGGTTTCTAAGGATGGGTTGATGGTGGATCCTTCTAAGATTGAAACAGTGAGAAATTGGGTAAGACCTACTAATGTGTCGGAAATAAGGAGCTTTGTGGGGTTAGCCAGCTACTACCGTCGATTTGTCAAGGGATTCTCTTCTATCGCTTCCCAATTGATGAACTTGACTAAGCAGAATGTTCCATTTGTATGGTCGGATGAATGTGAGGAAAGCTTTCAAAAACTCAAGACCTTGCTGACTACCGCACCTATCCTTACCTTGCCAGTAGAGGGTAAGAACTTCGTTGTGTATTGTGATGCATCCTATTCTGGTTTGGGTGCAGTGCTAATGCAAGAGAAGAACGTAATTGCTTATGCTTCGAGGCAATTAAAGGTGCATGAACGTAATTATCCGACCCACAATTTGTAGTTGGCTGTGGTAGTGTTTGCATTAAAGCAATGGAGACACTATCTATATGGGGTTAGGTGTGAAGTCTATACGGATCATCGTAGCCTACAGTATGTCTTTACTCAGAAAGATTTGAATTTGAGACAAAGGAGATGGATAGAACTACTGAAGGACTACGATATTACCATCTTGTATCACCCAGGAAAAGCTAATGTTGTGGCAGACGCCTTAAGCAGAAAAGCAGGGAGCATGGGTAGTTTAGCTCACTTGCAAGCCTCTAGACATCCATTGGCTAGAGAGGTTCAGACTCTGGCTAATGACCTTATGAGGTTGGAAGTAGATGAGAAGGGGGGATTTTTGGCCAGTGTGGAGGCAAGATCTTCCTTTCTTGACAAAATTAAGGGAAAGCAGTTTACTAATGAGAAACTGATTCGGATCCGAGATAAGGTGTTGCGAGGAGAGGCTTAAGAAGCAATAATGGATGAGGAAAGTGTTTTGAGAATTAAGGGAAGGGTATGTGTGCCCCGTGTTGATGATTTGATCCACACTATTCTTACAGAGGCTCATAGTTCCGGATATTCTATACATCCTGGTGCAACCAAGATGTACCGGACCTAAAGCAAAACTTTTGGTGGAGTAGAATGAAGCGCGACATTGTTGATTTTGTTGCCAAATGTCCAAATTGTCAGCAAGTAAAGTATGAACACCGGAGGCCCGGAGGAACACTTCAGAGAATGCCCATTCCTGAATGGAAGTGGGAGAGAATTGCAATGGACTTCGTGGTTGGTCTTCCAAAGACATTGGGCAAGTTTGATTCTATTTGGGTAATTATGGACAGATTAACCAAGTTTGCTCATTTCATTCCGGTTAAGGTGACTTACAATGCAGAGAAGTTAGCCAGACTCTACATCTTAGAAATTGTTCGGTTGCATGGAGTTCCACTTTCCATCATATCAGATAGAGGTACGCAGTTTACTTCTAAGTTTTGGAGAATATTGCATGCTGAATTAGGTACTAGGTTGGACCTTAGTACTACATTTCACCCTCAGACCGATGGGCAGTCTGAGCGAACAATTCAGGTGTTGGAAGATATGCTTCGTGCATGTGTGATAGAATTTGGTGGTCATTGGGATAACTTCTTACCCTTAGCAGAGTTCTCATACAATAATAACTATCACTCAAGTATTGATATGGCTCCTTTCGAAGCATTATATGGTAGGAGATGTAGGTCTCCCATTGGTTGGTTTGATGCATTCGAGGTTAGACCTTGGGGTACTGACCTTTTGAGGGATTCATTAGAGAAGGTGAAATCTATTCAAGAAAAGCTTTTAGCGGCTCAAAGTAGGCAAAAGGAGTATGCAGATTGAAAGGTTAGGGACTTGGAGTTCATGGAGGGTGAGCAAGTTTTGCTGAAGGTTTCACCCATGAAGGGTGTGATGCGGTTTGGTAAAAGAGGTAAGCTAAGCCCGAGGTATATTGGGCCATTTGAAGTACTTAAGCGAGTAGGGGAGGTGGCTTATGAATTAGCCTTGCCTCCAGGGCTGTCAGGAGTGCACCTGGTATTTCATGTGTCTATGCTGAAAAGATACCATAGGGATGGAAACTACATCATTTGTTGGGACTCAGTTCTGCTTGATGAAAATTTGACTTATGAGGAGGAGCCTGTTGCCATTCTAGATAGAGAAATTCGCAAGTTGTGAACAAGGGAGATTGCATCCATCAAAGTTCAATGGAAGAATCGACCAGTTGAATAGTCCACTTGGGAGAAGGAGGCTAATATGCAAGAAAGATACCCACATCTGTTTACAGATTCAGGTACTCCCTTTTGCCCTTGTTTTTCTTCTTATGATTGTTCGAGGACGAACGATGGGTAAATTGGTATCTATTGTAACGACCTATTTAGTCGTTTTGAGCAGCAGATTTTATTTCTGGAAAAATTGGCTGAGTCAACGGATCCCACGACGAACCGTAATGGGCACGACGGACAATCGTGGGGGTCTCATTCCAAAACACTTACAATTTAGAAATTTGGGTACTGAGATCGACTCTCTGAACGTCACGAAGGGGTGGTAGGACGGACCGTCTCAGGCATGACGGGCCATCACAGACCCTTGGTAAAAATCTAGTCTCTGAACTCTGTGACGGAAACAGCAGGACGGACCGTCGCCGGCACGACGGCCCGTCACAGACTGCGTAATCCCAGGCTGGGTCAGATTTCTGTTAAATGTTTTAAGGGGCGTTTTGGACTATTCCTGCTTATAATTATAAAGTTAGTGGTTGAATATTAATAATCCAATTACTTGGGGGTTAAAAGGGAGAACCTTGAAACAAGTAGTGGGGTATTTTATCATCTTTTATACTTAATTATATGATTATTAGGGTAAAAGAAAAAGGGTTTTGAATAAGAAAAACAGAAAGAACAGATAGAGAGAGAGGGAGAAACGAACGAGAGAAAGAGAAGAACGAAGAGGAAACCAAAGACGTTGAAGTGTAGCTTGCTTGATCACGAATTCTTCGGTGGAGGTAGGTTATGGTTTATGCTATTCGTAGTAAACTCTTAATAGCGAATGATATGTATTGGGTAGTGTTGTAAACCCTTCTATATGCTTAATTGTATGCTTGTATGAATGTGATTATATAATTGTGATAAAATAAGCATGATGAAGCTATTGAATTCTAAATCTTGAAAAATCCTAATCTGCCTTGTTAATGAGATTGATGATGCCTTGGTATAAAAGAAGGCTTGATGAACTAAAGTGATGAAAGTAGTGGAACGGGTGTCACGAACCGACACGTAGAATTAGGGGATTGGGTGTCACGAACCGACACGTAGAATTAGGGGATCGGGTGTCATGAACCGACACGTAGAATTAGGGGATCGGGTGTCACGAACCGACACGTAGAATTAGGGGATCGGGTGTCACGAACCGACACATAGTATATGGAGCGGAGTGTCACGTACCGACACGAGAGAAATAAGCATAATGAATCTTGAAAGACATTAATATACTCAATCTAATGAGCCTAATTCCCAAATGGGTATGGCATTGAGGCTTGAGTCCTCATGGGTGAACTTGGCGATGCTTAGTAGTGATTATAGAACTTGTTGTTGCTACATGTTGAGTATTGTAGTTGATTTATGATATTATTTGATATATATTGTTTTCTATTTTGAGTTGGCTGATGATACCTACTCAGTACTCGTGTTTTGCACTGACCCCTACTTGTAATTGTTTTTCTTTGTTATTTGTGGAGTGCAGCAAACGTACCATCGTCTTCAACTCAACCGCAACTGTAGCCAGTCTTCATCACGTCGGATCTCAGGGTGAGCTAACGCTTCTAGCTTGGACTGGATCTTCTTCTTCATGTCTTGATACCTTGAAGTTCTGGCATGGACTAGGTGTTTATTTTTTTAGTTTCTTAGATATTCTTAGATTCAGTATTTGAAGATAGATGTTCTTGTGGTGATGACTTCCAGATTTTGGGGATGATAAGTATTTAATTTTAGAAGTTATTTAATTGATGTCATTAATGAGTTTTAAGTCTTCCGCATTATTTTTCTGTTTATTATGGTTAGAATGTTGGGGTTAGATTGGTTGGTTCGCTCACATAGTAGGATAAGTGTGGGTGCCACTCGCGACTCGTTTTGGGTCGTGACACCCATCATAGGAGTATACTGTAGTTCTTTTTTTTGAAAATTTTTTTATTCATGTTGTTATTGTTGTTTTAATAAGGGTTTCTTCAGAGGGTGACTCAATCCCTTTAAAAATAAGGATATGCCTTAGGTCCCCAAAATTGAAAGGCCTAACTTTAGTAACAATAAAATTATCTTAGGCTTTTTGTAGAAAAAATAAAGAATGTTTTAATTTGTATGGAACTTTTTCATATGGATCAATTTTATATTTAACTTCCACATGATAAGTTTAAGTCCACAAGATTAAAAATATATTTTGGTATAAATATATCTTTAGTTTAAGATCATAATAATAAAATTATTTTTATGAAAAAGAAATAAATAATTTGAATCTCACATAAAAATAAAAAAATATAATTAAAATTTTGGCCTCCAACTTATTTTTATTTTAAGAAAATATCTAGCTTGACCCTTCACTGAGTTTATTTATCAATTATGTGTACTAACTATTGAAGCAAGCTTGACGACTGATAAAACAATTCAAATCGAACAGATCCATCGAAGCAGACTGACGAGTTAAAGTTAGAGCGCTACTACGATTAGACTACTAAATCTTATGTTACGTACGACTAAGCTATCGAATATTATAGAAGTCAACTAGGATAATGTATTTGATTTGTAATACAATACTACTAATGTAATTATTTGTATTGTAGAAAGACTCCTAGTATAACTAGAATAAGACTCTTCTCCGATATAAGGAGATTCTAACTCAACATTATAATAATCAATACATCCTTGATTTTTACATACTTTCGTGAGATTTCGACATGGTATCAGAGCAATAAAGCTTTTCCGCTTTTTAACATATTAGATCATAATAAAAAAAAACAACCAAGTTTATCAAACCACAATGACCCCTTCTACCAAAACTCTTTCGACCTCTTCACTTCATCATTTTATTTCGTGCTACTCCATTGAACTTAAGCTAATGAACTATCTTTTATGAAGGACACAAATAACTCAGTTGATTCAAGTGATGAGATTAACCGAATTCATCACAGAACACATTAAGCGACTTGTTCCACTTGGAAGACTACTGAGAAAATTGTAATAGGCGAGAAGAGTATTGAAGACAAAAACATTGTTGATGACTGGAAGGAGATGGATGTGTTACTAAGGAGTTGGATTTCAGGCACCTTTACAGAAGAAAACATGTACCTGATTGTAGGCTGCTCAACTGCCAAGGAGATGTGGAAATGCTTGGAAGAAACATATATTCAAGCAACTAAAGATAAGCAGTTCCATCTCAAGCAACAACTGCAAAGTGTGAGGCTAGGAACCAAAACAATTGACGAATACATTAAGGAATTTAAAGGCATATGTGACGGTCTAGCAACCATTCACAAGCCTGTAGATGAAGATAACAAAAGTGATTAATTTTGCTAGAGGTATAGGTCATATTTACAAGACCTTCAGGACTGTCATGTTATGTAAGACACCATATCCTACTCTTAATCAGTTTGTTCATGCTCTCAGGGGTCTTGATATGAGGGAGGATAAAGAAAAAGTGCCTCAACAAAACCATAACATGACATTCTCTGCCAAAAGAGGCAGGGGAAGAGGAAACTACTCTCAAAGAAGAGGAAACAATAACTTCAATTCAAGAGAAAGATGCTTCAAGCCTGCTGGACAAGGAACATGTCCTTATAACACCAGAAATGGACCAGGTCCTCAAAACAGTCTTTCAAGTGAAAGTCATGAAAGAGACAATTATGATGCGTGTCAAATTTGTGGTAGGAATAACCATACTACTCTTAAGTGTTTTTACAGGTGAGACTACTCTTACCAAGCCAACAGATGAGCTACCACAAGCATTGACTACTACTAATCTATAAAACACTACTGATGACACCTTGTATGTGGACTGGGGAGCAAGAAGCCAAATGACACATAACTCAGGTATTCTAACTGATCTTAAACAAAACACTGAGCCAAATAAAATAATTAATGGGAATGGATCAAAGTTCCCCCCCCCCCAATTTAATTTCCCGTTGCAAACAAATAATGAAACATAGACATAGAAATCACTCTTATTTTCATGTGTTCGATCCTGACTTGAAGTTGATATAAAAATATATTGTAAAGGACTATTTCTATTTCGTTTTAAAAGATATTAGTACATTACCATCTCACCCCTTAGACACAAGATAGGCCTCATGGTACACCATATGCAAATTTGGGTACAATTGAGGAAAACTTTGTGGTTAACCCAGCCTGGTACACTTATTTAAAAAGTCATCCCCTAATTTCTCCCCTCATTTTTTCACTTCCTGAACCACTATTCTTGGAATTTCTCTCAAATAAAACCGCAAAGCACACTCTATTTTCAATCTTTTTCTTATATAACTTTATTAAGCTTCAAGGTAAGTTTTATATTAGTTCATACTCAATTACTTTGTTATTTAAAGGTTAGTTTGCCTAAATTCATTCCTATTCTTTCCCTTATTCCATATGAATGTTTAAAATTGATATAAGGATGGGATTTTGATCATAAATTGTTGGGATATTGCTAAACATTAATGGGTAATGGAGAACAAGCTTAAAATTAATACAAAACCTGAAGTAGGGTAGCCCAAGGGTTTAACTTTTAAAATTGACTTGCATAAATTACAGTCAATTACTGCATTATTGTTGAAATTGGTTATTATTCATCGCCTTCATCTTCTCTAGTTCTATCACAAGATTTTCTTATGGTGCGGAGGAATCAGTTGTTTTTTACCTAATCAATAACTGGAGATCTGGCCCTTGCTGGAATCAATTCTTTCTTCCTACCACGAACACCTCTTCTATCTTGTCCTCTAGCGCGAGTCACAGCATTAGCAATTATCTTGGGTGCCTTTGCTCTACCTTCTTTAAAACATGTCCGTACTATATTCGACAAAATAGAGTGAAAGAGTTAGATTCCAATTTTATCACTAGATACCTATTAAAATCAAGTAATAAAGTGAAGGAAAGAAGGAAGTGGGTTTTTCCTAGTGTCTTGTATCCTCTCGAAGAGACATACAGACGTCTCAGTACAATTTCATAAGACTCTATTTGACATGTTCTTGTATGACGAGATCAACAAACATAGGGCTCGAATATCAATTGTCATGACATAAATTGTTGTGATTCGTACCCACAATAACCTCCTTAGGGGGTGAACTAAATCTTACCAACTAATGTATGCTCATACTAAATCTTAATCATAAAGTGAAGCATTAAGACAAAAATAAAGTATCAACCATAATAATTAGCATTTCCAATATCTGAAAGATATCACACTAGAACTCTATCCATCAAATGTCTAAGAGTAACAAAAACCAATAAACAAGGTCAATGTCTTAAAAGGAAATACATCAATCATTAGAAAATATGTGGTTACATTGACGAAAGTAGTTCACCCTCATATTTGAATGTAATTATGCTAGTGTGGAACTGCATATAGACATCTCGAGATCACAATGTATACTCGAAAAAAGTGCAGTAGTAAAATCAATACAATTACAATATACTACTAGGTATCATATGACAATTCAACAAGTCACAAGTATATAAACATAATCCATCAAATAAGCAGAAATGTTCACTTCAAATATTCAACAAATGTCCCACAATCAAGAAATCATCATCAACCATATGTGTAGCAACAAATGGTCTCACTCCAAACATATAAGTATCATTATCAAATGGAAATATAACTCACCACTACAGAGAGAATCATCATAAAAAATATTGCAATCTATATTCCATCACACACAATAAGAAAATATATCCACACTG
The DNA here is from genome assembly GCA_027704765.1 of Solanum habrochaites. NCBI lineage: Eukaryota > Viridiplantae > Streptophyta > Magnoliopsida > Solanales > Solanaceae > Solanum > Solanum habrochaites. Next base: position 11,641,416 of record JAKWJA010002493.1, read on the forward strand.
ATATATGGCATATGTATGTCATCAGTCTCACCAGTCACTCACAAAATATACATACATGTATGCTAAAGAGTCTTGAATCTTACTCATCTTGTCATGTACTACATAAGACAAGGGATATCCATGCACCATATTGGTGTGGTGCCCGATCAATTACTTGTACTAGCATGGTGCTTGATCACATAATTGCTCATTATTAAGGTCATATCAGACTCGAACCATTCATTATCAAAACATTGTTATATATATATATATAATATATATATATATATATATAATTTTGTCACGACCCAAATTTGCAAGTCGTGATGGCACCCTATGTTCCCCACCAATAGGTAAGCCAACCCAACATATTAACCCAACTAAACCCAACAAATGAGTAAAAAGACTAACACTTAGCAAGAATCTCCAACATTTCGTACTTGTTGGTTGAGTTGGATTAATATGTTGGGTTGGCTTACCTATTGGTTGGGAACATAGGTGCCATCACGACTTGCAAATTTGGGTCGTGTCATATATATATATATATATATATATATATATATATATATATATATATAATATATATATATATATATATATACTATATATATATATATATATATATATCTATATATCTATATATCATATTATATAGTATATCCGCTATCATTGTATCTCAATATGCTATCTCCGCTAGAGAAAAACAAGTATAGTTTTGGATAGTATTTTGACCTGATGGCATCCTAGCTAGTTTGACTCATCTCCCTATGTATATAGTTTTGGATAGTATTTTGAGTCCAAGATAAGTTTGTACTTATTTTGGTAATTTTGTAGCTTGTACTCTTTATTAGCTTTGTACCTACGGTCACTAGGTTGTGGGATTGTATTTGTATATTTGTATATATATATGTCATTTCCTTGTTTCCATTATGTATTCTTTTTTATTGTTTTTATCTTCTCGTTGGTTGTTAATTCTTCCCAATATGCATGTTACTTGTCATTTTGGGATATAAGTTGGCTTAACTACCAGAGGGTTTCGATAGGTGTCATCATGACTCAAGTTTTTGGGTCATAATGTGAGCACTTAGCGTTCAGAGACTTTATACTTTTCATCTTATTATGTCTAGATATTTTGTAGTTTGTTAGACTACCTTATTGTAAATAACTCTATTCTCTACTTTAGACGGTATTGTAATAGTGACACCAGGTCCTGTGTTTAGCTTCTGTATATATGTGTGGGGGGGTGTACGTGCGTGCGTGCGTGCGTGCGTGCGTGCGTGTGTGTGCGTGTGCGTGTGTGTGTGCGTGTGCGTGTGCGTGTGTGTGTGTGTGTGTGTGTGTGTGTGTGTGTGTGTGTGTGTGTGTGTGTGTGTGTGTGTGTGTACTTATTTTTCATTCATTTTTAGATTACAAGGAAATGGAAAATAAACAACAAAGCTTTTACAAATAAAACGCAACTCCATCGCAGTCCTTCTTCTTTTTTTTGCTACAGTCACAAGGAACGAACTCGACTCAAATATTTTCCATGTTGATCAGGGCTTTGACGTCACAGCAAAATCTGAGGCACCTTGAGAGGCTATGATCTACAACATTATGATAAGCACAAGGTTTCCAGATTTCTACCTTAACGGAGTCGAGTATTTTGTCATTCTTATGGATAGAGGCTAAAACCCCATTTTGAACCAAATCATTGTAGATTTCCAGCAATGTCTTCTTGAACAGCGTAAAATAATGACAAATAAATAGGTTGTTCTCATTGGGCTCTGACTGATCATACATGAGGACAGTGTTCCAGTCCAACAAGTGCGGGATGTTCTAGTGTTAATCAGATGACAAATCCTTGCTTTAATTTGTACACATTCCTCTATAGTGTGTCCTCGTTTTTTGGGTGAAAGGCACACACCTCTTGAGAATTCTTATGTTCCAAGCCCAAAGTTATTCAGTCACGAGGTTTCCATTTAAGATGCTTGCACAGAAGGGCGAACGACATAACCTTCGCTCCATGCCATGTGTCGGCTCGTAAGCTGGGAGAGTGATCCACTTGTCTCCTCCTCTTAGACGGCCCAGGAATTGAGGATTGTTGATGATTTCCATGTTGACGTCTTCCCCATTTGCTCCAGTGTAAGTGTCATTGAGACCACTACTAGCATCTTGCTCGCAAATAGAGTATTTCCTGTGCATCTTCTGAAGTTTGGTGATCATGTCTCTGTGGAAAGATTTGTTTTTCCTCCGCACTTCAACTATTTTTTCCATCATGGCTGTGAATTCTTTCATCTCAGCCGCCAATTTCTTATCAAGGGCTGCATTTTTGTCTAGCACATTTGCGGTGGCTAAATCTATCTCTATTTCTCTTGCTTCTTTTTCCCGAATCTTCTGTTGAAGCATATCCAATTACTTCCCCAACTCCTCCCTTTCTATATCGATGTCTTTCTTTCTCTTAATTTTAGACGCTTAATCTTCATCCAGCATCGCAGTTGCGGCTTTGTAGACTGCCATGGAATTTTCAATCCCTTGAGTCCTTCTTCTCTAACCTCTCGAATTTCCCACGTAATTTTTTCTATTTTCCTATGCAATTCTTCTCCAGCAGGTTTTATCTTGATACTCTTACCTTTTACCATAGCTGTGATTTTACCTTTTCTAAGATGGTAGAGTAACGTTCATGATATGGGAATGGGATTTGTTTTTAAATGAGAAACTTAACACTCAGGAAATTTTTTCGGACATTTTGTAGTAGTGACTTGTGTATAATTTTTAGAAATTTCTGGAAAGGAGTGGGTTAATGATGCCCTAATTCAAAACAACATATCACATAAACAATTAAAAACACATATATCGCGTCCTAATCATGCATGTGGACCTTTAGTACCAATTGTAGTCCTAGCGATCTGAAGGATATATTGTGTCATGTAAAACAGATTGTAGCACCCCCCAAAATAAGTTTCACAAATAATCATAGCATTCATTACAGAGTTATAATCAAAATGGGGATACATTTTAGGGGAAGGGGATTACATTGCAAATAAAAAATAGAAATATAATCTCACACAGGGGAGTTAAAAGGTTGAAGGTCCTGCTCCTCCTCTGGATTTTTCTACCTCTTCGCGGATGATGTACTTGTTGGTTATGACGTCCGGCTCAGCAAACACAACTTTGGAGGATGGAAGCACGTCCTGGAGAGTGTTGATTTGCTCATCCAGAGTTGTATCTAGACGTATTACACAAGCCCTCGCATCGGTTAACTCTTCTGACATCACAGCTAAGGCCCTCTGGCTTTCAAATTCTCTGGATTGGTACTCTTTCTCTCTTCGTTGAAACTCCTAATCCCTTTGATCCTATTCCTACTGAAAATGATATGTGCGGAACTGGAGCCTTATTTGGGCGTCTTCAATTTCTTGACCCACGCGTGGTGTCGGGTTCACTACACCACGCAAATCATCCTGCAACCATGTTTTGTATTCATAAACATACCCGGCTTCATAGATGTTTTTAGCAATACTTACCTTCATGTTGACGCGCCTGGCCAATTCTTGGAGGATAGTTTTGGCGAAAGGCATCTTAACACACCCGTTCTAATCAATGATGAAGGAGCTAGTATCCTCTTGGACATGTATGATTTGTCTTCTGCCAAATTGTCGCATCACCATACTTGGGTTGTAATGTCGCATTCCTCTAATGCCGGAAAGGACCAAAAAAAGAAGTTTAGCCCTACTAGCCGCTATCTTCTCTAATATAAATTTTTGGAACATCCATTGTCTGTCTCCTTCTCCCAGATCATAAAATATTTTCAACATGCATTTGTAGTGGTGTGAATTGGGAACTTGCGGATGGTTAGATAGAACTCATAGTTGTCAAGAGGACTCGTCTGGGTTGGCTTGGACAACTCCTGTTGTTGGGTGCCGCATTTTTTACACAAATGTTCAGTCATCCACCACTGAAGCAAAATGTTGCATCCTTGAAAAAATGGAAATCCGTTCTTACACAAACTAAGCAATCGATAAGTGTCGGTCAAATAATTGGGGCCAGATTATAGTGTTTCTTTGCTTTTTGTTCTTTACCAATCGCTTTAAAGATAGCGTCTGCAACCATCACAATTCAGGTATCGATCTTTTTTCCCTCATCTGAAGGGATTACCATTGTTCCTAAGTGCATGCAAAGAATGCAAAAATCTGAGTCTGTCACCATGTGCTATGATTATGGAACTTGTTCCGAAATTCTCTGAAATAAATGCCGTGTCCCCACTGTTCAAACAATGTCATCATTGGTACACTTTGAATATCCAACCAGTCCGCGTCTACTAGTAATAACATGTTCTTCAGTTTTAGACTAGTCGGCCTATCTGGTAGCAGGATGTGATGATATGGATATGTTTTCCTCTTGCCACACGTTCTGATGGAATCCAAACAATATTTTTTTTCCTCTATAGTTGGTGTTATTTAGACATTACCAAATCAAAAAACCATCCTTTTGTCGTCCTAGAACTGAGTAATTACCTCAATAAACATGGGCCAAACCTTGAAATCCATTATCGAAGTTAAGTGGCCTAAGTGAATCGATATTTCTCTCTTTTGACAGTCTTTGAGGTTATTCCTCTACACACGAAGTATATCGGGTGTGCCGGTGACCATTTTGAAACTTAGGAATTTATTTGACATCTACAAAAACATACAAAGAGTTAGTTGCCACCCCTCCCAAGACACAACAATCTGTCAAACACGCAAACATCCTTCAAATCGCTTATACGTATGATCGTCCTATCGAGTTGTGGGATCTTTGACTAATGGCGGTCTTTCTAATGGGTTCAACACTCCTTGGGTGATGGGTCATCCTAGGCCAATGCTCTACTTTCGGGATTTGGTTTCACTCCATCTTAGTTTGACTAGGAGTGGGTTTTATTTATAGTAGAAAGGGTGACTCAAGCGGACTACTTAGGCTGAGATAGTTAACGATCGTTGACTATCAAGTAGCCAACTACATTCGTCAGTGTGCCCCGAGAAAGAATTTGGTTAACAAACGACTGCAAACCCGCATAATCGTCCTTTAAATGATAAATAGAAACAAATGTCGATTGAAGGAGTTATGATATGCCGTGAAATGCAACAGTTTAATAAAGCGATAAGAAAATACATAATCAGTTAATCTCACATAGCCAAAACATGTTAGTTTTAAGGTTAGAATCCTTCTAAATCCCCAGCAGAGTTACCATTCTATTTTATTTTGGAAAATATTTTTTTTTTGCAAGTTTTTGACTTTTTAAGAGTCGCCACTTAATTTTTAAAGAAAAATCAAGAAAACTTTTCAAAAGACTTAAAACAGGGAATCAATTGAAAACTTTAAAAGAGTTGGGGATTCTCATTTATATTTTAGGATGGTTTTTACGGCACCTAAAATACTTGCTGAATCGTGATTATCCGACAACTAACTTATTTGGCTAAAATCTAGCTTAATTTTGAGATAGAAAATCATTTCGAGTTTGTTTGAAAGCAATGCATTAATTTTACTATCTAATTGAGATTTGCATAATTTATTATTATTATTATTATTATTATTATTATTATTATTATTATTATTATTATATTACTATTATTATTATTATTATTGTTATTATTATTAATAATAATATTATTATTATTATTATTATTATTATATTATTATTATTATTATTATTAATTATTATTATTATTATTATTATTATTATTATTATTATTATATTATTATATATTAGCTTATTATACATGATTGATTTAGATAAGTGATTAAAACGAGGTGGCGTATTGCGGGGATTTGAAATTTCCTAACATAAAACTAGTAGCAAATATCGACAAGCAAATAGACGAAAAGTAAAGGGAGAGAGAGAGAGAGTTGGGTCCAAATTTGGTTTATGACCACCAGAACTAATATTTGAACCCATTTTTGTTTTGTAGTTGCCCTAGACTAATCAGACAATTAATAAATAATAAAGGAAAAATTACATAAGTGATGGTCTTTTATTTAATAATTACCACTTTTAAGCATATTTTTAATTTATTACCATTTTTGTCAACTTTTAGCAATACTTGTTTGAAATAATTTTAAAACAACTTTAATACATGTTTAATACATTTGTAAGACAACACTAATTCATAATGCAAGCTTCAGTTTAAAATTTTCTTAAAACTTATATATGTCATAAAAATGAATTATAACTATTTTTAATACACATTTAATACTTTTTTTCACCACTTATAATTTGTACGTAATACAAATGAATTATACATAGCATTTTTAACACATGTTTTGTAGTGATATACAACTAGAATTTTTTTATCAATTCATACATAATACTAGACATGTGTTAATAGTTAACTAGAAGACCAAAAATGATAATCCTTATAGTAAACTAATTAACTTCTAAAACAAAATGTTAAAAAAAGATTTTATTCCTTATTTTTTATTCTTTATCGTAAGGCCTAACATTTTTGCAAGTCTTCATGTTGTGATATTGTTGTCCACAATTTATATTGAGTGGATCTCTTTTAAAAAATAATTACTTATTTTAAATACTCTTTTATTCGTAAATTACATAAAACTTGTATAAATAATTAATTAGACAAGTAATTTAATCGTAACAAATGAAGTGACATAATAAACTGCCAAATGAATTAAACTTGAATTAAAAATGTATTACACTCATATTAAAGTTGAATTAGAAGCGAATTAAACATGAATGCAAAATGTAGCCAACAAAAGAGCACTATGCAATTTGTAAATTGAATAACTTGTATTAATAATAAATTAAACAAGCAATTCAATCATAACAAATTAACCAATAAACAACAAAATGAATTAACTTGTATTAAAAGTGCATTACATAAATATTAAAGTTGAATTAGAAGAGAGAATTATGAATGGATAAAAAAATGTAACTAATGAAATACCAGACAATGATCTATAGAGTGAATTAGGCTTATATCAATAATGAATCAAACAAATAATCTAATAGTAACAAATAACAAACTACAAAATGAATTAAATTTATATTAAAGTGTATTACATAATATTAAAGTTGAATTAGAAGAGAAAATTCACAATGAAAAACGTAACTAACGAAAGGCAAGACAATAATTTCTAGATTGAGTTAAACTGGTATTATTCATGAATAAGTTATGTATTATAAGTGTCTTATAAATTACTTTGGTTTGTATCTCTAAGAACATGAGTGATATTTGCAAGATGTATTATGTGTATGTTATATATGTATTACAAGTCTTTTACTTATTTTTTTTGGTTGATATCACTATAAAAAAAAAGGAGTGAAGCTTGTAATATATATTTTAAATGTATTGTTCATGATTTTAATACAATTATGAAACATATCTAATACAATTTTAATACAATTGCGATATAGTTTCATAAACTTCACTTTTTTCGAATTTTAAGTTAGTATTTCTCCTAAAATCAATTATAAACTTAACCAAACTCTTAAAATTGAGATATAAACTCCAAACGACATTTTCAATTATTTGTAGGAACTACCTATCCAAACTAATCACAAATTCGTAAAATTCAAATAATGAATTCAAATTTTGAAGATTTATAATGACCATCAATGGTGAATCTTGCTTCTGTAATTTTAATGATTTGAAATTTCTGCTTAAAAATGTAATTTTGTATAAGTTTTTGGTCTTTCTATTCCTCCTTTCATCTTATTTTTGGATAAAAATAGTGACATATGGACATAAATTGATCTGAGTATGGTTATTTAGATGAAAAACTCAAAGAAGAAGAATAAAAAAAAAAAAAGAGGAGGAACATGAATAAACCTAGAGAAAGAGATGAAGAAATAGAAGAATAGCAAAAAAAGAGACAAAAAAAAAAACAGAAGAAAGAGAGAGAAAGAAACGAGAAGCAAAAGAGTGAAAAGAAGAAGAGGAAAAAGGGTTAAGAAAAAGGCGATGATTATATAATTTTTTTAATTAAAAAAATATTATATTTAGTTAGAAAAAAACATGTTGACATAAATGGTAAATATTTTTACAATATAGTATATTTATGTGATTTACCCAATAATAAATACATAAAACAAAACGCTACAAGGGCTTAGGCCCAAAGATGATAAAATAGAACACTAAAATAAATATGGGCTTCTTGGCCCAAAATCTTCAACTTCTTGGAGTTTTGAGTCCTTTCAACTTTAGGACATGTACGCCTTTCCGGGGTCAACTCGAAGGTAGGAATTTGAATTTATGACGAACTCAGACAAATTCACATGAAACGGACAAAGCAAAGGCAAAGGAATTAGCATAGGGTAGGATTCAATCTCGTGGCAAAAAAATTTTAAGACACAAGTTGCATAAATGAGGCAATTCATATAGTATATACCAAATAACTCAAACCAATTTTAGCGAGAGGCATGATTACAAGTATATGACAAGAAATTAATGAATAGGAGATGGAAATAGCAAAGATAATTAATCGACCAAAGCATAATTGGGAAGCGAGGAGACACAAAATATTTCTCACAATTTAACATCACAAAGCAAATCAATTGAAACACAAATGATAAAAGTAACACTGCCAAAAGTCATTTAATTTTTATTTAGTTATTTTTTTAAAAGGAAAAAAATTAAGCGAAGCCTCAAGATAATAGAATGACAACTATGCATTTTCATAACCGCGTGAGCAACAAAAATTAAAGATTAATCAACAAGATGAGCAAATACATGCATAGGGAACAACATTATGTCAAGATGAATATTCTCATACTTAAGTTATGATCTTATCACAAATAAATCACACTTCATATTTTTTTTTAAAAATAAAGTAACTACAAAACCCCTTCTCACATTGATCCAAACATTGAAACAACAAGAGATTTAATAATCTTGAAGCAAGTAATAAACCTACAAAATAAAGTCTATCTAATAGAACACGAGATTGAACTATACAAAAACCTCAAACTCAGAGGTACTACCAAATTTCCTTGCTCATAATTTTAAAGTGATTCGAATTATTGATTAATTTACAAACACAACATTTAATAGATTTTATATGAGAAATAATGTAGCAAACTTCAGTCCGAGAGGCAGACAACCAACGGACGTTTTATAAAAAACAACTTGAGAAAGCCACCCTGATGCCTTGATCACATGAGAACGCTACTAACACAAACTCAGTCAACAGAGAGGTCACAGCATTGATCATAAACCCATGGAAAAGGATTTAACTCGACATTGTGATTAAATTGCTGAAATGACTAAGAAAACATATACACATCCCATCATCAGCAAGCTTGCAGGCATTAACAATGAATGGTCATAAGACCAAAACTTTTCAACATTTTGAAAACATCACAAGAGGAACGAAGGCGAGAGTAATACCGAAAAGGAGGGAGTATTACATGAAGTAAATTATTTCAACAGGTTCATATTAAAACAATGACCAAACAGACCACTTTTTGGAAGCAAAAATGAGAAAGACGGATCACTTACTTAAGAGACCACATCCGATAAGTTAGTATGAATTCCTAATCTAAACCTCCTCAGATATGGGTCTTGGGGAGAGTAAATTAAAGGGTTAACAATGCACAAAAGAGAGATTTCACTGATCTGTAAATGATTCTTTGTGAAATGCTAAAGAGCAGCCCCAAAAACACTTAAACAAAGATGACGAACAGCCTTAAAGTAAGTACAGAGAAAACAGCGAACCAAGGGAAAAGGTGATAAATATAACATAATGCTACTATTGATAGAACAAGAAATATCTTAGAATATAAGTACGACATTATCATGTCCCCAAACTTAATGAACAACAGCAGTACCACACACTTCCAAATATGAAGAGAACACTGTTTTGAAGCATAGCAGACGATAAAATCACGTGAAGGGGAAGCTATTACCCGCTTTTGTGTAGCGATACTGGACGGTGACGAGTAGTGATAACGACTACACAACCCAAAAAAATGCAAACACGAATGAAAGAGTGTAAATCTAGACAGCAACTTAATCCAAACGCGTAACTGTGAATCACTCTTTTTTTTCGAAACATATTCAGCACACATTCAGAGAGATGCTTTTGCTCGAATTTTCGTTTTGTATTTTCTTGCTAAGCAGAATCCAACTAAAATTCTTTTCAACAATTTTTTCTCCAAACAAAAAGGGGAATCTAAAAATCCAAAAACAAAGTCCACTTCACTGTGAATAGAAAAGAGTATATATGGGAGAGAGATTAGGGCTTTTTTGGATTTTTTGGGGGAAAATAGAAAACAGATAGATCAAGTCCAATTCCAAAAAATTCAAATCTTAAGAAAACCTTCACCATTTTTGGGGAAATCTCTTTTTCTGGAGGTTTTGACCACAATCCGAAAGAGGAAAGGGGAACGGACAGCTCGATTGATTCCATCGTCCGTGGGGTGCGACGTGGATCGATCTCACACCACTAAGGAGATAATCGTGTGCCTCTTAAGTTGTTGCAACCATACGACTGAAAGTGACGTTTGGAGAAGAAAACAAAGTTGCAACGTACTACCTGTACCACTCCGTCTCTTTTTGAACGTCGACGTGGCTGATTCCGTCAACTCTCTCTCGTGTGAAGAGGGTGAGGTGCGTGCAGGGTTGATTTGGGGTTGCTTGGACGTTCACACGTCGTTTTTCGTTTACTCTGTTCAAAAGAGACATTTTTTGGGCTTCTCCCTGATGAAAAGAGCAAGGTTGGGTCGGGTTATGGGTTATTTGGGTTGGGTCAAGGTGTTATGACGGTTGTTTGGTGGGCTGGGCTTTTAAGTGGATTAAGGCGGCTGAATTTGAAGTTGATGTTGGGCTGTTGGGATTGAATAGAAGTGGGTTGCTTGGAGTTGGAAATTGAAAGAGTGGGTTGAGAAAAATGGCTCATATCAGATCTTGAACTTATAAATTTTCCTTTTGGGTTGCGACTAAAACCAAATGAATTTTAAACATAACCAAACTTAGTTGATTAGAAAATTTGGCTAAAATTTAAGTAAAATGTATTTATATTAATTAATTAACGAACCTCTTAACTTTAACAAGATAAAATAATCAACTTAACTATAAACTAATGACTCAGAAAATGTAAACGAACAATTTAGAAAAAATTAATTTAATAAAGTATTAGGTGAGAAAAACCCTTTGAGACGATTTTCAAATCTTTATAAAATAAACTACCTATATACAAAACATAGGAAAATATATCACTTCGAAACTATAAAATTTTCGACTAAAACTACATTAAAATGATTTGAAAAATATTTGAAATATTATAAAGTCAACTATTTCAAACTTGTTTAGAATTTAATAAACTCGTAAATTAATTTGTATAGGGGAGGGCCAAAACTGGGTGTCAAACATTCATGACCCCCAAAACTAATCACTTTCTATAAATTTGGGAAAATAAAGTTACCTTACCATCAACCATAGGATATATAAATTAATTAAGGCACATGAATAACAATAATGTCTCATTTTGACGGGCACACATTTTTTATCTCCTCCGAAATGATTTCACCAAGATTTCAGGAAAAAAACAACTGAAGTCCTTTTCAATATTTAAATCGCATCACTCACAACCTTAGAATATCACAGATTTCCATGGAAGACCCTTGAAATATTCTAGGCTTGTAGAGTATTCTAGAAAGGGGTATTATTTGTAAATAAGTACGAACTTATAAAATAAATATTATTTTCATTATAGACACAAATGACTAATACAAATATAGAGTCATTCATCACTAAAAGAATCAAGCAAATAATTCAAGTTTTCTCAAATACAAGTCTCCCTCGCAAGAGAATTATGAGGGAGATTTGTACTGGAGAGAACTTAAATTATTTGGTTGATGTGTTTAGTGATGAGTGTCTCTTTATTAATATTACTTACTTGGGGCTAAAATAAAAAGAATGATTTTTTATCAATAAGGTCATACATATTTACAAATAATTCTCCATTCTAGAATATTTGTCAAGTCTAGAATATTTCAAGGATCATCTATGCAAATCTGTGGTATTCAAAGGTATTCAGTGACATGATTTCAACATTGAAAAGAACTTTAGTTTGTATGGTTTGCTAGATAACTTTATAGAAGTGGAAGAAACAGTAGTTAAAAGGGAGTGTCAATTTCTCTTTGCGTCTCTCGGTTGTTTGTTTCCTGAAATAGTTCTTGAGGTTTTTGCTTCCTACCATGCTAGGATGAATCATAAAATCTATAAGGTGTTGGTATATATCCATCCATCATTAGGAAGTGTTTTGGTTCAATATGTAGTGGTTAATTGCACAATAAAGGTCATAAACTATGTGTTTTATGATTTTCTAAAAAGGTGTTGGGTACTGAATATGCACATCAGATGTAAACAAGGAGGATCAATGCCCATACATTGCAGATTATACCTCGGGGATGTCTTCTTGGGCCACGTGGGGTAGCACAATAATAAAGAAAGATATGACCATTCAAGCTAAGCATTGGCTCAACTTTTTGTGTTCTTTCTTGATTCCTTGGAAGAATGATATATCTAGGTAAAATTATTGAAAGTGTTCCCGTCAAAACGAGACTTCATTGTTAAAGGATGACAAAAGTCTCATTTTGGTGGTTAATAAGATGGGTAGACTCCTTATAATAATTCGGCAATTATCCACTCTTTAAGCTAGATTTTGGGATATGAGTTAGGCCTAAGACTTAATTTGGCAGTATCTAGTTAATTGTGCAAGATTTTTTATTTTCTACTTTCAGTACTATAAATAGTGATGTAGTTGATTATTGTAATCATCTAAAGTGACCTTAAATATCCTATATAAAACTTGACTACTCTCTAATAAAGTATTCTCCTTCTATATTTCCTGCAGATACATGTATCACAAACAAGTAGGTACATTTATTACAAAATCCTAAAAGACTTCCTGAAAAACTAAGAGACGATATGGAAAGACTAAACATCAAGATGTGAATGCATAAATTTCAAAACTCCCCCTTAATGCATTTACTTGACAACTCTAATGCCTTCTCGAAGATGGAAAAGCTTTTCTTTTGGAAGTGCTTTGGTGAAGACGTCAGCAAGTTGTTCTCTAGTCTGACAATAATTACAACTGAATTTCGCCTTTCTCTTATGCTTTTGCATATCTCCTTCTTGATTGAGTTTGGTTTTGTAAATCCACTTTACACTTACAAATTCTTATTCCACGGGTATATATACACATTACCAAGTATTATTTTTCTATATCATCTAATGTTTTTCTACCAAGACTTTCTTCCAAATATCATGCTTTATTGCTTCCTCATAATTTTCTTTCTCAACACTGGCAAAGTTACATCTTTGATAAATGTAACTCAACATTTTTGTACCTCTTGGAAGTCGTTCTTCATCATATGAATCTAAGATTTCTCCCCCTTGAGGGACATATTCCTCTTCCACTTCTTGATTTGACACATCTAAAGATATGATAAAATTATTTTGTACCTTAATCTCAGTATTCATATGCGGAAGGTCTTGCACATTTTCATTTTGCTTGAGAAGCTTCAAACCATGAAAATTCAAGTAACAAAATCTTTTGTGTCAAAGTCATCAATCATCTACAACTACATTTTCAAATGAATTGTAATAAAATTGCAAAGTAAAATTTTCATTTATCATCTGTACTTCAGCAATAACTTGATTTAGCTCAATTTTATCATAAATCTTGTAATACTTATCTATAAACACAGGAGTAACCATTTTTCATGAATTGAGCAACACTAATCAAACTTTCATGGTTACAATTACCAACTACATGTATCTGTAGGAAATATAGAAGAAGAACACTTACTTAAAAAGTACTCAAGTTTTATACAAACTACTTAAGATCACTTGAGATGATTATAATCATCAACTACAACTCTATTTATACTACTCAAAATAGAAAACAAAAAGTCTTGCACAATTAACTAGATTCATGTATTACAAGATCCTAAAAGACTTCTTAAAAAACTAAGAGACAATATTGAAACACTAAACATCAAGGTGTGAATGCATTAGTTTCAATATTCATTGTCGTTCATGTGAATGCATTAGTTTCAATATTCATTGTCGTTCATGTGCCTTATTTCTGTCAACTGCTTGAATGCTAAGGTAACGTTGTTGTCCCACATTGACAAAAATGATTAGCTTTGGGGCTTATACCTTAAGAAGCAAATTGGAGTAATAGTGACAACGCAAAAGTGAGGAATAGTTTAAGTAGGCTTCAGACATTACTGCTCCTCTGACAGCACCCTATGATGAACCATATTCTAGCCCGGTAGTCCTTACTCCCTACCTCATGTATGCTTTACTTTATAAATTAGGGACAATGCATATTTTTTAATTGGGGAGTTTATTTTTGTTATGATATTATGAGATATATTGATGGTGTCAAGTTCAGGCTTGGTAGTTTTTTTGAGATGTTTTCGATATATTTTTATGCCCTTGGTTGCATGATTTGTAATTATTTTATGCCCTTATGGGCGATGTTTCTACTTGATGTCTTTGATTTTATTGATGTGATTCGTCTCACTAGGCTTATTAATATGCTATATGGAGTGCATTCCTAATTTCCTCTTATAAGTTTCAGGAAAGAAACAGCTGGAGTTATTTTTGATGTTAAATCACGTCGCTCACAGCCTTAGTATACCATAGATTGCATGGAAGTCCTTAAAATATTCTAGACTTGTAGAGTTTCTAGAAAGGGGTATTATTTGTAAATATGTACGAACTTATAAAATAAATATTATTTTTATTTTATCCATAAGTGACTAATATAAATATAGAGTCATTCAACACTAAATGAATCAAGCAAATAAATCAAGTTATCTCAAATACAAATCTGCCTCGCAAGAGATTTATGAAGGAGATTTGTATTGGAGAGAACATAAATTATTTGGTTGATGTGTGTAATGATGAGTGTCTCTCTATTTATATTACTTACTTGGGGATAAAATAAATATAATGTTTTTATATATATAATTTCATACATATTTACAAATAATTCTCCATTCTAGAATATTCAATAAGTCTAGAATATTTCAAGAATCGTCCATGCAAATCAATGTATTTAAAGGTTGTCATCAACATAAGTTCAACATTGAAAAAGACTTTAGTTTGTATTGTTTCCTAGATAACTATGTAGAGGTGGAAGAAACAGTAATTAAGAGGGAGTGTCAATTGTTCTTTGAGTTTCTCGGTTGTTTGTTTCTTCAAATAGTTCATGAGGTCTTTGCTTGCTACCAAGCTAGGATGAATCATAAAAACTATAAGGCGTTGGTAGATATTCATCCATGCTTAGGAAGTGTTTTTGGATCAAGATGTAGTAGTTAATTGCACAATATAGGCCATAAACAATGTGTTTTATGATTCTAAAAAGGTTTTGGTACTGAATATGCATATCAGGTGGAAACAAGGAGGATTAACGTCTTTACATTGCTCTAGTTATAGCTCGGGATGTCTTGTGGGCCATGTCTGGTAGCCCAATAATGAAGAAAGATATGACTATTCATGCCAAACATTGGCTCAACTTTGTGTGTTCTTGCTTGATTCCTTCTAAGAATGATACCAAAATAGCCATTCATAAGGAGATAATTGTGGCTTGTATCTTCAATCACATCTTGATAAGTGTAGGTGAATTTTTTCCGAGCAATTAAAAAAAGCTTTTGTCTGTCAAAACGAGACTTATTGTCATTCATGTTATGATATTATGAGATACATTGATGGTGTCAAACTTCAGGATTGGTTGTTGTTTTGATATGTTTTTGATACATTTGTATGCCCTTGGTTGCATGATTTGTAATTATTTTATGCCCTTATGAGTGATGTTTCTAATTGATGTCTCTGATTTTATTGATGTGTTGATTGATCTCGCTAGGCTTGTTTTAATGTTATATCAAGTGATTTCTAATTTTCCTCTTATAAATAGTTTGTCAATAAACTCCATGAATTTGTTTTCATGACATAGTTCTTTTTCGAGTTGTGGATTTGTTTTATTGTATTGATTTTTTATTGTCGAATCGAGTGATTTTTCCAATGATTTATTCGAACGCTTCTTATTTAAAAAAATAAGAAAAGAAAGGAGATATAAGGGGTGTAAAGAATATAAAGTTTGTGCATGAAGAGATATGTTATAGGCTAAAAGCCTTGTTAAAGATAGAGAACTTACGTTTGAAAAGAGCTTACAATAGTGTAAATTGCTATAGATTCTACTTTTAGCTTATTTGAGAATAAATTTACTTTAATTGAAGAGTTACTAACCATTGATTATTTTACTTAAGAAAAGGATAAAATTTGTAAGAAAGATTCATTAGCAAGGACTTGGGCTAAAAACCCATTAGATAATTGCTGCTAGAAATAGAATTATTTACTTGAGCTAAATTGGTTGTTTAATTAGAAACATTTTGGGATTTGACAAAAATAAAAGTGAATTGCCTTTGTATATTGAGAATTGTAAATTCAGGCAAAGTCAATGTTACCCATGTCAATATCATTTGATAATCAAATGTTATAATCCAATTAGATGATATTGACTCATGTTATCACATCCTTAGGTTCTCATTCTCAACTATTTGAATCAGATTTTGTAATATAGTTCAATTTAAACATGTTAAATAATTTTAAATTTTTGATCAAAATAAACCATTCAAGTTTTAAAAGCTCCAAAACATGGAAACTTACACAATAACCAAAGGAAAAATTAGGTGACCGGATTGTCAGTCCCACCGAGTCATAAGATATGACAGAATCTAGAGACAATGGAAGTTAAAGCAAGAAATTCATGCGAGTGTACTAAGATAAAATTAACCCAAAGTCATTTCTTGAATAAAATGTGACCAATTAACCAACCAACAAAACCACAAGTACATATAATTAACACTACAATAAAAACAACTTTTAGCGGCAATAAATATAGACAATAATAAAGAGTGCTAAAATTTTTACTGAGTTATTTAAGTGCAATTAGAATCAATGTCTCTAAAGGTTTTAGGGACATATACAAAGAGTGCTAATTGTCGTTAAAAAAGTATATCTAGCGACATTTAACATTTAATTGTTACTAATGATCATTCTCAATGTAGTTGTAAGCTTAATTGGACATCATAAGCAAAGAAGGTACAATGGTGCGCAAGTTAAGTAAAAAGTTAAATGAAACCCCTTAAGTCTATTGTTACACTAAATTGTTAAATCTACTAAGAATTAGTCATGATGATTTTAGAGTCGGAGAAGGCAAGTAACGATAAGAGTTGCCCAAAGCTGAGGGGTGTAGAGCCCGGACCTTGAACCACGGATGGTAACCAAAAGAAAAAAATAGGTTGTAGAAAAAGTGTATCGATTCCATAGAGGATAAAGAGAATCATGACTAGACCTTAAATCTACAACTAATAGGAATCAAATCCGTATAGAATAAGGAGCAGTGATCCAACCTTGAATTTGCGACAATAAATGGTTGTTGAAGGATCTCATGTAAAAGCATCATTATAAAACTGATGTAGGACAGAGTTCACTCTCATGTAATAAAAAAAATACTCCAAGCTTGAATCAACTCCAATCCCAAGTCACCAAGTGAAGTCCAAAATCTAAAATATAACACACAGGGTTGTAGAAAGAAGGAGACTGGATAAAACGTCATCAAACCTAAGTCAACACCTAATCTAAGGCTCATTCTATCAGACTCGAGTCTGCTACTCCAATTTTAAGGAGGTAAATCATCTTAAATAACGTCGAGGAAAAACTAAAGGCCAAGCAGCTTCAAATATTGCAAGTCTATGGAAAGCACTATTATAAGCCTAGACTAAGGCCAAACAAGCTCAAGCATTCAACAATATAATCAACCAAGTCCAACCACAAGGTAAGAATGATCACGTAACTCAACTAACATATGTTTACTCCCGATGATCCCGATATAATCCTAAAACATTGTTTCTAAGTGAAATAGCATGATCAACTAGTTCAAAGCCCCTAATTCACTCAAATCAACACGATTTCACATTTTTATCTCAATCTAAGGAATGGGAAGTTGTAGCCTACCTTTAGATCAACCGTGCGAGCTTCAATTCACGTCTTCGAACAATGTCGCGCAATCAAAATTAGGATCATAATTTTAATATGGTCATTTAGACATTAAAATTACATAAAATGAAGACGGATATATATTGGAATAAAAATAGAAATTATAGGACCCACATCAGAAATTTAAAAAAGGACTCTATGTAAAGGTCCAATTTAATCTCCCGAACTTGTTTTCCAAAATGAAACATAATTCGGGGCTTGAAACAGGAAGAATCAATACATGCAACAATCCACACTTAAAGGACAAGAATTAAGCTAAGGCATGCCCAGAAATAGTGATTTCACCTTCAACAACGTTTCCTCGATCACGCACCTTAGTATTCCCAAGCTCAAAAAACACATAGGACTTTGAATCACTGGATTTTGAACTAAGATGGAGGGAAAACTGCACTTGGAATTAATTAAATAATTATTGATCGAGTTGCTTTTAAGACAGCTGCAGGTGCTGCAAAAGGGGCGGGGGACAAAGGGTTGTACTAGCCAAAGTAGGCCCCTAGCCAATAAATTGTATGTCACTTAAGCGAGGCCAGAACTTCTTAAGCGACAAATCCCAAGCTAGCCAAGATTGTTAAAGAAGCTATCGTCTGGCTGCCTAGCCCACTAAAACAGAACTCGAGCCGCTTAAGAGACCCTAGGATTGCAAAACCGGTTGCACCAGCATCAGGCACCAAAAAAATTAAGCTAAGCCCTCCGGACTCCGCTAGGGGCCCAAAATATGTTTTGAACCTTGTGCACGCAAATGGATTATGCAACCTAATTAAATTCAAAACTTTGGACTCAACAGAGCAGTCAAAACATTCATTTGAGTTCATCTTGACAAACTCGTCACGAAAGCCTTAGGACCCGAGTCATCCATGCCACCTGCCTAAAATGACCCCTTCCAAAGTTGATGGAACCGTCAGAATTGAATTTTGAGGCTATTTTTATGAACTTTTAGTCAAAAATCAACTTTTCAAGGTTCAAAAGTTTCAAAACACAAAAATTCAGATAAAAACTAAGCGAACAACTAAGTGACCGAGCTATAAACAATGAAAAAAAAGGCATAAACACATAAATAACCTAGAAGGTCATTATATTTATTCGAAATTGGGGTTTCTATTGTCGGCCTAGTTCTAGCTTAATTCATGCTTTCACGTGTCAAATGTCAACCGGTCCTCTTGTGTAGCCTGAATTTCACAACAACTATTATTATTATTATTATTATTAATTAAAAAAAAATAATAATAATAATAATAAGACACATGGGATGTATAGGTATTAACTGTCTCGATTCCACCTCGCTCTGCATAAAACACTAGATCTATTTTAATGAACAAGTTTCTTTAAAAAAAAAAAAAATAGATATCATCATTTGCGTATTGTATGTGGAGAACACCTTGTCTAATTGTTCTTTTGTGAAATATAAATACCCATAAGAGCAGAGAAAAGATGCCTTTGTACTATAGATTTTTGGTCAAATGTGAACATTCTAGAGAATATGTTTCTTCAAATAAATTTTCTTTTCACTTTAAATTATTAAATAAAGTTGGAGATGAGACCAAAGGTGGGATAATTCTATTATTATTATTATTATTATTAAAAGAACTATTGGTTGAATTAGTACTGAACAATTCAAGATGATCTCACATAGTAGGACCAAACAATCCTGATACCTAGCCAACGTTCTTAAATGCTTTAAGGGTCGCTATCTCTAACAATAACTATGTAATTTTTTTCAATTTGATTCCTCTATATTTTTGTTAATTAGTCATTAACAAATTAATTTAGTGAGTTGTTGCACTCTCCGTATTGCTTTTAGTCAACTTGTGATTGGTTTATGTGTCTGCTTGAATGAAATTATTATATTAAGAAACCAATAACATCAACCTCAATGACCATTTTTAAATTTATTTAATAACTAAATGCCAACAATGCAATATATTGTAGTTGATTTGTTGAAACTTTATTACTAATAACTATGTCCCCCGCTAATTATTTCATAAACTTTATGAAAACTAAAAATTATCTCAAATTTATTTTCTTTTTATCGATGTAAGAGAATAGTTAAAATGTTTGAACATTTAACAGGATAACTACATACTATAATTTTCTTTGTTAATAGGTTTAAAAACATTAACAACAAAAGAATCTTTATATTATTATATAATATATAAATCAGATACCTTCAGCAAGGTCATTTCAACAACTTAGTGAATTGGTTTTTTGAGCATTCTTTCAATTCGATTAAAAAAAAAGTACAATATGACCAATTTAATTTAGTTTTATTTAACATTTGTGTATGTCCTTAATTTTGAATATAAACAAATAAATTTTTAAATTTATACAAAATTAAACAAAAAAATACATTCTATATGACGTAATATACCATCGAAAACTCCTTTCACATAGATCAGAAGAGTAGAAAAGATAAATTGGACCGAAAAAGTGGTACGATCTACTCATTTAGAGTGATACATTTTTTATTTAAAAACAATTTAATTAGGTTCTTGTGCACCATTATTCTTCTAAAGGCTTCCCTGTTTCAGTTCCTGCTTATTTTGTTTAATTAAAATCAAAGTGCAAAAACATCACAACATGGGAAAAGACGCCCAAGAAGAATTAACCCTAAACAAAGATAACAAGGTATGGGCTCTTCTATAACTTCTGATTAATTATGAAGGTTTTGGTACTAATCAAGGTTTCAATTTCATGATTAGGATGGTGAAGTTGTAGAATATTCCTTGTTACCTCCTATACCAAAATCACCAATTAATAGCAGACCAAACAGCATGGTGATTAAGGCAAGTTCAATTTCTATGCTAATTTTAACCATAATTTTGTTGTTTTATATTTTAGATGTGGTTGGAATGACTTGTTTTATCTAAAACACTTTATTGAAAGAGTGTAAATTATTTCTGAAAAGATATAGTATTTATTAAAGATTTATAGTAAAATTGGCAAACTTGATGGTTTTTGAAATCCTTGAGTATGAAATATTGATACCAATGTTTTTTTATGTTGGTTAAAGTAGTGATTTCAAGTTGAGAATTGCGATGGAAAATCATAACCAAACGTGATATAAGTTATATTCTGGAAGACGTTTTTTTTTTTTTTGTATGATATTTAAAAAGAGTTGTTGATAAATGAACAGAAAGCAAATACTGTAATTCCAGCACATTTGGTGGCAGAAGCAATATCAACACTCCATGGGCTTGATTTAAGATGGTCAGGTCCAATTACACCAAGTGAAATGCAATATGTTCAACAATATGTTTTAGCCAAGTACCCTGAATATTGCAATGGACTTGTGGAAGAAGGGGATAAAATCGATCTTTATGCACTTTGTATGAACGAAAAGGGAAAATCCCCGAGGAGAGAGTCTTCATCGCCTTCGTTTGGTACTAGTAATTCAGAGTTGGGAAAAATCCAATTGGAGCCATCAAGATTGCTTGATATCCTAACAAAGAAAACTTCGTACCAAGGGAATTTCATTTCAATCCCAGAAATACAAGTTCGTAATCGAGCATTGCAACAATGTGGACTAAGTGAAGAGGAGTATTTAGTTGTTTTTTCACTTACATTGAAAGAAGCCATGATGATGATTGGAGAATGTTACCCTTTCTTCAGGGGAAATTACTATATGACAATTCTTGGTGAAGAGTATGATTGTATACGCGAATTTGTTACTTTTAAAGATTCAAAAGTGATTGCAGCACCAGAAACATGGCTTGATTTAAGGATCAAAGGATCACAACTAAGTCAATATTTTCGGAGAAGATCAAAGCATAGTCCAAAAGGGCTATTTGCTTATCCTGCTTATGTAGAAGAAACGCGCTATTCAATGCATTGGATCTCAGAAGCTCATAGAAATTCATGGCATGTTCTGTTAGATGCTTCTGGTTTGGATGCAGGAAAAGAAAGATTGGCTTTAGCATTATATCGACCCGATTACGTGTTGTGTACAGTTGATAATACACATGCTCAGCCCTCTAAAATCACTTGCCTTCTTGTAAGGAAACAGTCCTTCGAAACTGCAGCTTCTTCAGCATGTTAATTTACTCAAGGTTGGCAAGTGAGACTTGCTCAAGTGGTTAAGCGACTCTGTTATCATCTGGTAGGTAAAGGGTTCGAGTAACTATACATGATAAGTGGAAACACTATTGATCGTATGGCAAGGTGATGTAGTGGGTGGGAAAAACATAAATATTTTCTCAAGGTTAGGGAAGAAAGTTATAAAACTCTGTGTATGAATAATTCTCTGTTTACTTCTGTTGGAAAGAGAGACCATTTCTACTAGTTTTCATTTGCTTTGAATATGGTTATACATCATTGAGTTGTTACATTTTGTTAACACCTTCAATGGAGACTTAGCTGCTCAACTACTTAGCTGCTTAACTCCTTCAATGGAGGTTTGTGTGCAGTTGTGTGCAGAGAAGAGAGTAACGTGCAGAGAAGAAGAGATAGCTAACAGAATGTAGTGAAATGTATATTGTTCTATATTGCTTGATCAGATCATTATTCACATATATATATATACATCACTTGTACATGATCATAACTAATTCTACAATCAGTTATAACTAACTTATGCTCATAACTAACTTTTGAGTTGTATTGCTATATCGACTAACTACTCAACTAACAACTAATTACTCAACTAATTGTTAACTAACTATTATCTTCAATACTCCCCCTCAAGCTGTATGGTGCAAATAAATTGTATACACCCAGCTTGGATAATAGAAAATCATGTTGAGTCCTCCCTAAACTCTTTGTTAGTATGTCAGCTAGCTGCATTCTTGAAGGCACATGCTCTGTCTGAATAAGTCCTTCTTGTATTTTTTCTCGAATAAAGTGGCAATCAATCTCTATATGTTTAGTTCTTTCGTGATAGATAGGATTAGCAGCAATTTGGAGTGCTGCTTTGCTATCACAAAACAGCCTAACTGGTAATTCTAACTCTATCTTCAGCTCTTTGTATAGACCTATTAACCACACAACTTCTGATACATCATTAGCCATGCTTCTATACTCTGCTTCAGCAGAACTTCTTGATACAGTATTCTGTTTCTTCGACTTCCATGAAATTAATGAATCTCCAATTTTCACCACAAAACCACTAATAGATCTTCTTGTCATAGGACATGTAGCCCAATCAGCATCACAATAGATTGAAAGTTTTTTACAAACCTTTGATGTCAGCATAATTCCCAGACCTGGTGCATTTTTTAAGTACCTTATTACTCTTAATGCACCCTCCATATGTGACTTCTTAGGTTTGTGCATAAATTGGCTGAGATTCTACACTGCATAACTAATGTCTGGCCTTGTCATGGTGAGGTATAGTAGCTTACCAACTAGTTTCTGATAGCCAGTTGGATCACCAAGAACTACATCTTCATGTGTATTCTGAGTTTCATAACTCATGTAAAAATCTTGACTAGTGAACCTTTGATTAACTTCCAAAGGTGTGCTAACTGGTTTGGTGCCTGCAAGACCAAAATCTGAAATAAGGTCCAAGGCAAACTTCCTTTGACTCACCATAATACCATTTTTATTTCTTGCTATTTCAAGACCAAGGAAGTATCTCATCTCCCCCAAGTCCTTGATCTTGAAATGAGTTTTCAACATGAGTTTAGTGGCTTGAATCAACTGAGAAGAAGAACCAGTGATCAAAAGATCATCCACATAAACTAAGATAAGAACCAAATCAGAACCAGAACATTTGGTAAACAAGGAATAATCATAGTGACTCTAAATGAAGCCAGAACCTATAAGTGCCTCACTAAGCTTCAAATTCCATTGTCGAGAAGCCTGCTTCAAACCATAGAGTGATTTGTTCAGTTTACAGACTGTAGACTCCCCCTGTTGTAGCAGACCAGGTGGAGGAACCATGTACACTTCCTCAACTAAGTCACCCTGTAGGAAAGCATTAAAAACATCCATTTGATGTAAAAACCAACCATGCATAGCAGCCAAAGAAAGTACAACCCTCACTGTTACCATTTTGACAACAGGAGAAAATGTCTCTTGATAATCCAAACCTTTTTGCTGTGTGTACCCTTTAGCTACAAGTCGAGCTTTATACCTCTCTACCTCACCTTGAGCATTAAACTTGACCTTCTAAACCCACTTACATCCAATAGCAGTCTTCCCAAGGGGAAATGTTACTAAATCCCAAGTATGATTATCATGTAATGCCTTTAATTCCAGTTCCATAGCTTGAAGCCAATGTGAATTTTGTACAGCCTCATCATAAGAAGTAGGTTGTTGTATAGCAGAAAAGTTGCACAATGATTGAAAATAAGGTGAAGAAATGGAAGCATAGGACATATATGTGGATAAAGGATGAGCAGTAGAACAAGTAGGGGAATGTGCAGGACTGTGTGTAGCAGTATGAACAAAACCATGTAACCATCCAGGAGGTTTAGAAGATCTAGTGGACCTTCTAAGATCATGTTCAGTATTAGTAGAAGTGTCAAATGGTTGGGAGATTGGAATAGGTGATGAAGAATCTTAATCAAGTGTTGTGGAGGTTGAATCTGGAGAAATAACAGATGATTCATGTAAAGCGATAGTAGGAGGATCAACATAAACAAACATATCAGATTTCTCAAAAGAAGAAGAGTCACAAAACTCATCCTGAATATATTGAAATGGATATTGATCTTCTCTTAATATAACATCTCTACTAATGAAGAAAGTTTTGGTAGACAAGTTATATAGTTTGTATCCCTTTTGTGTGGTAGAATAGCCCATAAACACAGACTTGATAGACCTTGTGTCAAATTTATCTCCATTAGTATGGTGATTAACAGCACATAAGCATCCCATAACTCTAAGATAATGTAAAGAAGGATCTCTGCCAAAAAACACAGGAAAAGGAGATCTTCCTGATAATGCAGTAGATGGTATTCTATTAATCAAATAAGCAGCATTTTTAACACATAGACCCCAAAATTTGATAGGCAAATTAGCTTGAAATCTAATAGCTCTAGCCACCTCTAGAATCTGTCTGTGTCTTCTCTCCACTGCCCCATTCTGTTGGGGGGTGTAAACACAAGAGCTTTGATGAACAATACATGTTGTTCTAAACAATTCACTACAATTAGAATTAAAGAATTCTGTACCATTATCACTTCGAAATATCTTGATATAACCACCAAACTGCCTTTGTATTAGCTGAAGAAAATATTTCAATACAATGAATACATCACTTTTCAATTTGAGTAGGAAGATCCACACCATTTTACTACAATCATATACCAAAGTAAGAAAATATCTATTTCCATCATAAGTAGGAAATTTATATGGACCCCAAATATCAGCATGGATCAAATCAAACACATTATTGGATCTAGTAGAACTTTGAGGAAAAGGCAATCTAGTTTGCTTAGCCAAAGGGAATATTAAACAAGATGTCAATTTTGAAGAATTAGAGATATGTGGTATTTGCATTTGCTAAAGAACCTTGTGAGGAACATGTCGTCTATGCCACAGATCAACAGTATCCATTTTGCTCAAAGCAGCTGAAGGAGAAATAGAAGAAGCAACAGTAGGGGAAACAATGGGTGACCAATAGTATTAACCATTTTCCATGCTACCAGTCCCATTCACCTTCCCAGTGTGAAGGTCCTGCAATATGCAATGATCAAGAT
Source organism: Solanum habrochaites (assembly GCA_027704765.1). Classification (NCBI taxonomy): domain Eukaryota; kingdom Viridiplantae; phylum Streptophyta; class Magnoliopsida; order Solanales; family Solanaceae; genus Solanum; species Solanum habrochaites. The sequence goes on from JAKWJA010002493.1 coordinate 11,667,076, forward strand.
AAAACACCATACAACAATGCAGTTCTTTAGTCAGTTCAGAAATTGATAATAAGTTGTATTTGAAATCTGGAATATATAGAACATGAGATATATCTCCCTGTGTCAATCTAGATTCCCACTAAAAACAATTGGTATTTTTTTACCATTAGGCAAATGAACCTTTTGTACTCAATTGTAGGCAGAAGTTGAGTCTCATGAAGCAAATCTGGAGTAGAAGACATATGATTTGTTGCACCTGTGTCAACTATCCATCTATGACTAGATGAATTATATACTACTGAACAGTTAACAATACCTGCAGTGTTAGTTGAAGGAGAATTATTTGAGTTAGGATGATTAAGTTGATTGCCTGTGAAAGCCATGTTAATACCAGCTCATCCATGATTACATGATCATGTAGATCCATATCCATGAGCACACATGTCAGCAGTAATATTGGATCCTGAACAATTATGAGATCCATGTAATCCAACATAACCATGAGCATGTGTTCCAACTCCTCTGTGATCATTTCCTCCAATAGACTTGTGAACTTCTCCTGCAGAATTATGATTGTGAGAAAATGATAAATTTCCATAAGAAGGCCCTGCATTACGACTATCATATTCTGGTTTAAACACAGGTGGTACATTGTGTTGCATATTAGATCCATTTTTCTTCTTCCCTTTATACCAAGATGGATACCCTATAAGTTGAAAACAATCATTTTTTACATGGCCTTTTGTATGACAATGATCACAAAAAGCATTTGGAGACTTGTATCGAATCTTTGGTGGATGTTTAGCAGTCCAAAGAGTTGTAACATCATTTCCTTCAGCTATAGCTTTCATTCCCAGAGAATTATGATTTACATCAGACCTCTGACTCTCTTCTTCAACAATCATGGCATATGTCTGATTAAGAGTTGGTTCAGAAGTTTTCATGAGAATTTGCCTCCTATCCTGCGAGTGTGATTCATTCAAGCCTGCAAGGAATTGAATCAGTCGTTGTTGATTCAAGTGCTCAACATAATCCTTTGACTTTGAACATCCACAGCTTGGAAATATCACCATTGCATCATACTCTGCCCATAGTTCCTTCAATTTTGTAAAATAAACTGAAACAGTATCAATCCCTTGTGCAATTGTAGCAATCTCTCGATGTAACTGATAAATCCTTACACGATTAACCCTATCAAATCGTTCCTTGAGATCTTCCCAAACTAATGATGCATCAGACGCATACACAATGCCACTTAAGAGATTGGAAGATACAGTATTCATAAGCCATGAGAGAACAATTGCATTGCAGGCATCCCATTGATCATGATACTTAGTTTCAAAGCTTGCCTTCTTACAGGTTCCCATCACAAAACCTAGCTTCCTATTTTCTTGTAAAGCAATTCGCATAGTTCTCCTCCATAAGCCATAATTTTCTGATCCTGTCAACTTAACAGGACAAATAACAGACCCTGGAGTATCCGATGGATGCAAATAGAGAGGATGTGTGTAACGAATGACAAGATCGACTGTCATTGTTGTTGATTCACTACCTTGCTCTGATACCATGTTAACACCTTCAATGGAGACTTAGCTGCTTAACTCCTTCAATGGAGGTTTGTGTGCAGTTGTGTGCAGAGAAGAAGAGATAGCTAACAGAATGTAGTGAAATGTATATTGTTCTATATAGCTTGATCAGATCATTATTCACATATATATATACATAACTTGTACATGATCATAACTAATTCTACAATCAGTTATAACTAACTTATGCTCATAACTAACTTTTGAGCTGTATAGCTGTATCAACTAACTACTCAACTAACAACTAATTACTCAACTAATTGTTAACTAACTATTATCTTCAATACATTTTCTTACCTAACTTCTTTGTGGGTGGATAATTTGATTCACATAAGTTCAATAGAACACTATACACATAAGTTCACATGTTATATTTTTATTACAAATAGTCAAATAAAGTATACATTGACGATACATTATAGCTTGACATAAGTAAACAAAAGTATATAATGATTATACAATATAGTGTATTTATACACGAACTATGTACTATGATATAGTCCAACAACTCAATATAGCTTTTTTTGCTTCTTTTTTCTTTTTTTTTTAAAAAAAAGGAGGGTTGCTCATTGTCACATAAGCTTTCAAGAAATTTAAGAATTCATAAAACTAAAAGCAACCAAACAAAATTTAACCAAGGTCATTTATGAAGTTGCACTTCTTCACTCGAATTCTAATGTTGGGCTTGCCAACTACATCATTTTTCAAGGTGCATGTAATCTTAGAATGATGATTTATGGCCTCGGTGAAAAAAGTAGTTGTTTTTGGAATGTTTAGTCATATCCGCGAGTAAATTAGTTGTTATTACCTTCTCTGAAGGACTGAATAAAAGAGAATTGACCAAGCGAACAATGAATTGAATCTATTTAATATCATATTTGATCTGCCAAGGGAGGGGGGGGTTAATCATACCTTTAATTGTCTGAATAATCAAAAGGGAGTCGGACTCAACATTAAGTCTAGGAAAATCAAGATCTAGGCACCATCTTAGGCCCCGTCTTTGAGAGCTACAGAAGTGTATTATTTGAGCAAAAGCTAAAACAGGCACGGAAAGTCATAATGATTTCCTTCATTACGAACATCCGCGTTCATTAACTCAATATGGCATAACTATACATGAATTATACATGAAGTATACATTGACTATGCAATCACGATTAACTCGAAATCACCTCTAAATAGTTCTAAATTATAGATATAAAATTTTCTCGATACTCTTTTGATATATAATTTACTTGAAATTGTTCATGTTTACGGTATTGTTAAAATTCTTTTAGAAAGAAGAAGAAGAAGAAGATGCTTTAGCAAGAAAACACAAAAGAAAAGTGTGAATGGTCATTTTATGATAATATTTTAGGAACTTTCGCATCTAACCACTAATAGTTTAATTACGCTACATAGCTATAGTTTGTTAATCATGATCTGTAGCTACAAGTTATAGGGAGGAGAATGACGAGCGAGATCGGTAGAGGAGGAGATCAGAGGCTAGCGAGAGAGGGGCAGGGAGTGGAAGAGAGGCGAGCGAGATTGAGAGAGGAAGAGAAGAGGCGAGCTAGATTACGAGAGGAGGGGGGAGACGTGAGAGAGAGAGAGCAATAATTTGTATAATTCACATCTCACTTGTATAATTCACGGGTACGTTTGTATAATTCGCGTTTTTTTGTATAATTGAGTAAAACAAAATCTGGAATTACACAAATATAAAAAAAATACTTGAAATAACGAATTGATACAAACATAAACATTTGAACAATAAACAAGTATGCAAAGTAAATCATACAAAATTTGAAAACTACACATTTATATAAACTCTAAAAAGTTACATGAGTAAAGATTATGGTGATAAAACTGAAAAATCAAAGGAAATCATCATCATATACAAATACAAACTATCGTGTAAAAATTAAAAGAAGAATTGTTAGTTGCGAATTATACAATATGGCGAACCTAACTAATTATATTAACTCGAAGTCATTCAACATGATTAATGGTTAATTAAAATTATGAGTGATAATTATGATAAACTATAACAATAATAATTAATTATATAATATAAATTTACTTAACCGCGTAAATTTCTCAATAGTTTATATAAGAAATATCACGTAACGAATATTGTCTACTTTTTACCAGTTTCTTATGGGGATAGAGCCATGAAGTTTGATTTGGTATGTGAGGAATTATTTTATTTTTTATTATATAAATAAAAGAGTATATGGTCCTACCCTTTCTCCACAGCCCTCTTTCTCATTTCTTTATTTTCACTCATTTTTTAATAAAGAAAAAAAAATTATTTCTTCTGTTATGAAACTATATAAATTTAGAAGAAGAAGAAAGTAGGGAGAAGAGAAAAGACTTTTTATTTCTCTTGAAGTATATTCATGATTCATAGATCATTCACAAATCTTCTTTACAATGAAGGAAAACGCTTTATTTATAGGGAAAACCTTACTTGGTCCCCAAGTAGGATTCCTAACCATATCCACATAATTAGACATTCACTATAATACAAATTGTTTATAACACTCCCCATTGAATGTCGGTAGATTATGTACCTCGTTAAAACATTAATAGATAAAACCCAATAGAAAAAAAATCTAGTGAAGGAAAAAGAGTACACATATCTAACAATACGCATTATGGATGCCTCATTAAAAACCTTACAAGGAAAATCCAGTGGGACAGAACCTTGTGAGGAAAAAAGAGTACATCACGTATTAACTCGCCCTCATGAAAACATCGATTCAGAGACTAGAATCTTCGTTTTGCAAGCTTGTGCACCATCTTTTTGAAAGTTGTAGTTGGTAGAGACTTATTGAATAAATCAACAATAATATTACTTGAACAGACCTCTTGTATGTTGATATCACCATTCTTGGGAGCTTATGAGTGTAGAAAAACCTTGACGAAATATGTTTTCTTCTATCTTCTTTTATAAATCTTCCCTTCAGGATCAAAGATTTCTGCAAGTTCCTTACTTCAACTTCTTTAAGCAAATAATCTATTGTCAATAGTTTCAATTCTAGTCATCAACTTGCATAATATGCTCTATGCATTTTGAATCTATTTAATCCTTATGAGGATGATGAACAAGTTTTCCAAAAACTTGTATATGCTTTAGATTTCGAACCCATTGGATATTTAATTTTGTCAAGTAACAACATTCAAATTAGATGTATGACATTTTCTAGTGCCTAGATTGCAAGTCAAATAAGCTTTACGCTTACCAAGATGCATCAGTCCACTTTTCACTTGATAATTATTTCTACACAAACATACTTTAATAGAGTAGAATTCATATCCTCATAACTTTTACAATATTGTGCGCTATGGTATCAAAGATATCGTCAATCATATACCATTTTGTATCGATTCACAATACGACAAAACTTGTTGAGATCTCATCACTTCATTATTTTTAGGTAGCTACCCCTCTCATGAGGTTTCATAAAGTGTTATGTCGTAGGCTCTCCAAGAGCACATTATATTCTTATTCTGATCATTTTGATTCTTTGATCCTACCCCTTTTTCAAGGATTATTTTATTTAGAATTGATTAGTCTATCATGTTTCATGCATGTCGTAGACTCTATCCTTAAGGAACATCCAATAAGAGTATTTACAACTCTTGTGTTGCTTCTAATCTCCCCTTTATGTTAAACAAACTAACATATATCTCAATCTTTGGAGAATCTATCATTGTGCATCGATGTATATTCATTGATTATATACCACATATCAAAATAATCAGATGAAAAATATTTGCTCCTCGACCATAAATCAATTGAAAGAAAATTTGATCAAAATTTATCAATCTGATGCATACAATTACTTTTGTATGCAATATCGTATTTCATATAGACATATGAAGCTTTATTTTCATAAACAATGATTTTACTATTTGAGACATTTAGTGTCACATCATCTTGAGTATTTATCAATATTATCAAGATAAATTGTCTTGATTACATATTCTGAAATTGTGCTCTTAACTCAATTATTTTTGCACAAACAATTTTGTGAATGTCAAACTATATGTTGACAACAAAAATACATATGATTATCTTATTGATGCATCTTTTTATCATATCATATGATAGGTAAACGACTCATATTCACTTTTTATACTTTTCAGAATTTAGGGATTTAGTCCCAACTTTAGTTGATCCAATCAATTTTATCACGAGAACAAGCAGCGTAAAGAATTCTGGAAGAATCTTCTAGTTTTTTAATGTATGTCCATTACTCAGTATGCACATCTTTGGGATGACCAAATTATTCATGCCAACTAATAAAATTAGTAGTACTCGTAAACTCCAAGTTTACTACGCCATGTGCCTTTTGCTTTAGTAAATTTCTGATTTGTTATTTTATGAGTAAATTTCAATTTTATTACTCCAAGAGTAATTTTTAGATTTATTTCTTCTCAATTACTTTACCCTTTAGGTGAGTCGTAATTCCATCATTGAATGAACTAATCTGAAGAAAATTGTGCATGTAAACATATTATTTGTGCCAACATTTTTGAAAACATCAAGTAGGGTAAAATAATAATAATAATAACACATGAGACCATATAGAAGAAATATTTATTAGGACCATTAAGTATCTAAACAATCCATTAGATGGATGACTAGGTCCACAAATATCTGTATACGTTCCTAGAACGCAGAGAATTCAATCTCAACTTTCGTTTATGATGGTCTCACAATTAACTTGCCTTGTTAACAAGCAGTACAAGAAAATTCACGTCTAGCATGGTGGCTTATCACTTCATTACCTTTAAAGAATGGATCTGTATTTTTACCATTTATCAAATACTCTCATTCTTCATGAATGGAACACAATCATCTAAGTACATCAAATTTTGATAATTTAGTACCTCATTCCATATTCATGTGCATCATTTAATCAATTGTCTTCTTTTAGACATTTATGCACTGCTACATTCACTTTGGGGAATGGATCTGATTTAATGAGATATATTTCATGACTATCAAAAACTCTTTATTACCCTTAGTCATCATAATATCATCAATATGGTGCATTGAGACTCAAACCCAACGTCTTATGCCATAAATCAATGAGGGACTTGAATCCAACATCTTTCATCACAAAGCATCAAGATTTCTGATGTCTTACCCTCTTGGTGCGATTGAACGTAAAATTCATCGTCTTATTCTTTTGGTGCGATATAAATTAAATTCATTGTCTTACCCACAGTGAGGCTCAACCTCAAGCTTTTAAAATAATTGTAACTTTATCACTTTTGATGATCATTAATATGATTGTACATTATAATTACACACAAAATTAGATTATTGATTTATTATAATCAACATTAGTAGTTAATAAATATAGCTTAATAGATCACATACCTCATATAAAGGTTGAAAACATATCTTTCACTAAATTGTGTTTATTTAATTATTAAAATAAATTAAGAAATTCTCTTCCCAGTAGATTAAAATTAAATGTATAGAAAGTCGACAAGTCTCTTTAAATACTTACTTTAGATGGTACCTCCATATATGTTACATAAATAATTATAACATAAAGATAAATCATACCTTGAAGATATAAAAACCTTATTGCATAACTTATGCAAGATCTCTTTTGCACTTTTTCCGTCTTCTTCATCATTCTTTAAAAATAGAACAATCGTGCTGATAACGTGTTCTGAAACTATATAAATTTAGAAGAAGAAAGTAGGGAGAAGAGAAAAGACTTCTTATTTCTCTTGAAGTATATTCATGATTCATAGATCTTTCACAAATCTTATTTACAATGAAGGAAAACCCTTTATTTATAGGGAAAACCTTACTTGGTCCCCAAGTAGGATTTCTAACCATATCATACAACGACTCCACATAATTAGACATTTACTATAGTACAAATTGTTTATAACATCTTCTAATTTTTCAGATCAATTTTCTTTAGTCTATGAATTTTATTTACCTAATTCTGGAAACTTACGTGAATATGCTATATTAAGAAAATATTTATCATTTATAGTAATAATTTTTTTATTTGATTATTTTAATACATTTATAATACAATTTTAATACATATTACAAAGAACAGTTTATTATTCACATACAATACAAGTTCTATTGATGGATAATACATCTGTTACATATTTTAATACACTTATAATTGAATATGTCAACTTTTTTTACCAAAGAAGCATAATATATTTTTAAAAACAGTTACAATACATATATATTGCATACATAATTCATTTTTATACATATTACAGATTGAACATAGTGTTATTATATATTGCTATAAATGATAATAAATAAAAAAATATTGCTAAAATTGATAATTATTTATTAAAAGATATCAATTCACATAATTTTATTTATGTTTTACTTTCTTTAAATTTTATTATATCGAGAATACAATAAGTAAACAAAAATTATGAAAATGAAATTAGAGAATTTATAAGCAAACATTGATTTTGAAATTAGGCAAAAAGCATAAAGTTGAATAATTCACTTGGTCAAAATGCTCCTTAGTTTCGTACGTACCAGCAAACTAAATCCATACAACATAATTAATTCCATACGTACATCAAATTCATTAAAACAAAACAACACGATCAAGCTACAACCAAAAACTTTAAAGCCAAAAGTAGGTTTGACAATCAAAATACAAGTAGCTCCGTAGGAATTAATACAGCTAAAAAGATTGCAACAAGTGCAGCAGCCACAATTGTTCCGGTGACTGAAAGTTGAGGTCCGTTCTTGTATCCGTTGGAGACGTCTTTGTTAGTATCTGGTGATGACGATGATGAAGATGCGGATGGTGTGGTGGATACAGGCGATTTGCTGGTGGCATTGGTGAAGATGGCATAGTCAGGAGAAGTTTGAGGAATGTTGAGGAGCTCTGCGTTCACCAAAAATATATAAGAAAAAATATATATTTTTGTATACATAACTAATATTTTGTATATTTTATTTAGCATCATAATTAATTTTTGTTCATGGACCAAAAATATATAAGAAAAAAAAACTTAAATATTGTAGGCTAAATATTTTTAATAAACTTGACAAGTAAAATGAAATCTTGCTAGCCAAAATTGAGACACAGTTTCAAAACTCTACGACATATAGAGAAAACTTTACCGTCAAAATCATTCGATGTAAATAAGTTTTATTATATTTATTCATTATAAAATAAATAATACATTTTATTTTAAAAAAGTTAAATCTCATATTTTATGAAGTTGTTCAATAAATATCCTCGAATACATATTACACTTTGATATATAAAAAAGTAAATATTTTTAAATTATGATTTTAATAAAGGATTATTTATATCAATTTTCATCAATGTATTATTAGGACCTGTACTATTGAAAACATTATGAAATGGTCCATAATTGATGTTGTGGCCGAATTTGAGTAGACAGGTAGATAAAGGTTATTTTCAGGTACACTTGGTCAAATATCTCATGCCTAAATAAATACATTGAACTTAATATTTATATTTAAGTTATGATGCACTGTGTCACTTGTCATTATAACCAAACAGAAAAAAAGAAAGAGTAAACAATATGACCTATGTGATGTATTGGTGAGAATGTGTTATTTTTAATAAGAGGTTTAATATTTGAATTTTGGATAGATAAAATTGAATTGGAGCGGTAATCTCGAATAGGCTCTGTCAAGTAATTTGAATTTAGGTGAAGCTTTGTTGTAGACTTCGAATTCTGGATGAGAAGAAAAAAAAAACAAAGTAACTTAAAAGAAAAAAAGAATAATTTATTTATTTATTTTTAAAAAAGGCAATAAGAATTTTTGGTCATTTAAAATTTTAAAAAAAAGATAAAATACAATTTTTTTTCTTCAAATTTTTAGATATAAATCAAGATCTTTTGTTTAAAAACAAAAACTACAAATTTTTCATAAAAAAACCTAAATATTCAATTCTCCCCGTTCAAATTGGTCCAGCTGCTTCATAAATTCGACCACTGTTGAAATAACGAATATCCTTCACTATCGATTAAGGTAGAAAAATTCAAACAGTTGGATTTTGAACAAGTTGATTATAAAGAGAATGAATGCAAAATAATTAATTTTGTAATTGACCGATGCTACTCTCTGTCCCAACTACTTGTTCATTTAAATTATATTAATTTGATCTAAATTAAGAGAAATATATTTTCATATACTTTCTTATTATTAAATAATTATATACAATATTATTTATTAGATTAGACTTAACACCCCTTTTAAAAAAATACTTTTGAAAAATAAGAAATTAAGAAATAAAAGAAAAAAATTATTTTTTGTATGAGAACGTGACTCTTAATAAAAAAACTGAAAAAGATACTCCCTCCATTTCAAAAATAATAATATCATTTCCTTTTAGTTTGTTAAAAAAAAGTGATTTTTTTCTTTTTATGGTAACAACTTTTTCCACGTGCCGTATTTAAGGCCACAAGATTAAAAGATAATTTTATATATTTGATATAATTTTAATTTAGGACCACATAATTAAAAATCTTTTTTATTTTCTTAAATTTCGTGTCAAGCTAAACTAGATCATCGTAAAATAGATAAAATATTAAAAACAATCCTAAACTTAGTGTGTATTTCGCTCTATTACAAGTTAAAAAGCAATTCACAGCATGTATACCTTATAAGTCAAATATTGACTATATATAGTATGGCATGACCAAGAACGTACGTGTCACATGAAAATAATTATGTCACATAAATAATTTTTCTCTATTCTATTAGAGTATAACATGCAGCTCATATATTTTTTCTTATAGTATATAGTATTAAAAAAAAAAAACTTACTAGGACAGTTAGAGATGCTAGCATTAGTGAGTTTGCAAGCAGAAGGAAGCTGAAGCAATTTTTCTTCTTGAATTCCCATACTCTTCAATTGAGGACTTGATCCTTTATGGATCTGTTCTATTATATAACACAAACAAATCGGGTCATGGTCTTTTATATCCTCCGCCGCATCGCAACATTCCTTCGATGGCGACGGGGCCTTCCCCGTCGCGTACGTTAAACATGCAGCCACTTTTTGAAACTCCGCACCACACTTATCGCCCAAACTCTTATCATCATCACCATTAGCTATTACTATTCCAATAGAAACGATTAGTAAAACTACTAATTTATATGCACTTGCCATTTTATTTTTAGGAAAGGAAAGTAAGGTTTTGTGTTGTTGTTGTAATAAAATGTAGTAATATTTATGTATAAATAGGAATAAATGGGGGTGAATGAATAATAAAGGTGGGTAGTTGGGAGTGTAATGAATAATAGGCTGGTTGGGTTGTCAGCATGTGAAACGGGATGGTCTTAAATGAAGTAAGCTGCCGTATCTGTATCTGATTCATTTCCCGCAGATTCTGTTGGAAGATTTTCATCCGTTGATTACTACGTGAGGAGACTTTTTTGCTACGGTGGTAAAGTGTATTAAAAAAATAATGCATGATATTTTATCATATATTTTATTTAATATTATGCTAGGTATAATTAATGCATGATTAATGATGTAATTATCTCATGAATTCTTTTCCACTTTCTTTCCACAACTTATGTAATAATATTTTTGTTTGCTTTTTTGTTTTTTCCTCCAAATTTTCCCGGACAAAGGGTCTATCAATCTTTCATTTAAAAATAAAAAGATATCAATATGGATAAGTACAAGCGGAGGACTAGGTCTTAACTTACCAATGTTAATGAAGTACCTAACTTCTACTAACTAACAAGCATTATTAAAATAAGAAATAGAAATAACTAAGTATTTTGTGACTGTTACAGAGTTTGTGATACATTATATGATGATATTACGAATGAAAATGCTTAAATAATGTAAAAATATGATAATCAAGAAGAAGGTTGCATGATCGGTCTCAAACTTTCTATTACGAAAGTATGAACTTAAAGTATTTTCTTATTGTCTTTTTCTTCTGACCTGTCCAATAATTTATACTTTTTTTCTGAATTTATTGAATCTTGTTGAACCTATTGATACAGTCAAATGGTTATGTTTTTTATGTCGCTTCTGTAGGTGTCCTAAAACAAACTCCTCAATCACTATACCGTCGAAACTATATTGCATTTCATGCTTCTTCTTTTTTCTTTTGTTGCTTCCACTTCTTTGTTATTTAGGTTATAAATTCTCATCTTTGACCACTCTTTCAAAGCATATGTCCTGCTCTTTCTCATCTTCACCAAGAAAATCCTCGCGCAAATCAATTGTATTTGACGCTAATGCTCCTGATTTATTCTTCTTTGTAATTACACATTCAAGCATAAATACAAAAAACTTTTGGGCTTAATTTTCTATTCATAGCAGGTAAAACATGCTCTTCTGGACCAAATCACTATCATTCTCTATTGAACTTACTAGTTGTCAAGATTCACCAAGCGACTCCTAAGATGGGGAAGAGATCTTATGATTCGATGTACTCATTGTGAACATGAGTGGCTTATCTGCTGGATTGATTTAAGTAGCATGACATCTTGATTTTATTGAATAACTTAGCTACCTGGGAATTAGATATAATGTTGGAGTCATTATATTACCATCTTTTCCAATAGCACTTAATAAAGTATCAAAGTTATTCGAACATAACATGTCTATTAAATCATTAATAATATTTTGTCTCTTCTCACCGTCATGACTTTGAGTCGCACCCTTTTTCACTACATGGAGGATAATTTCGACTTGTCGAGGAAAGGGTGTGATCAACTTTTAATTGCATTCTCGTTTTCAACTTGCAAAACATGCTTCTTGAAATTTTCAACATTTCCAATGTCAATTGTATGCATTAATTTTTATCCTGAATAAACCCGTGAAGCATCACGCCAAATTATTCATGTTTCCCCTATGTCACGATTCATTGAATTTGTACGAATGTTGCTCAGAAGTGGGAGAAACCAATTGCTGATCTAAAGTAATAACTGAAATTCAAGATGGAGTGCATTAAAATTTTCTTCAATCAACTTCTTGTAATGGCAAATAGACTTACCTGCACGTAGTCGAATAGATAAACAGTAATAATAGTATGCAGTAAGTAAAACACACATAGAGTTTTTATACAGGTTCAAAACACCGATGTGGTGCCTACTTCCAGTCCTCTTGAATTTCAAGGGTTTCCTTTAGAGCTTTGAAGTGAACTTCAGATGTACAGGCTTCTATAAATTTATAATGTCTGATATGCAAATCAGATGTTCTATTTTGACACTTTCTCTACTGATAAACCTATACTCAGAATCTTTCTTTCTCTTTTCTTTTTCAATTGAAATCACTCAGGTGTTTACAAAGAGTTATGAAAGATAAAAGAAGATTGCACTATAAGCTCAAGTGAAGTTGTGTACTTCACACCTAAGTCTGAGGGAGGTATATATATGAATAGACTTGTGCTCTTTGCTAGTATCTTTAAAGCAGCTTCAATGGTATCGTCAATGTTTTTGTTATTTTAATTTCTTTTCTAGATTAAACGACAAATAATTCCATCATGGCTTTGGTACATACAATAATTGCAATACAAAAGTAGATTATCATATATAACCTCCCGAAAAACTTCGATCAACCTACCAGATTTTCCAATTATAAACTACAATCTTATACAATTTGATAGCTTTTCTGTTAGATCATGTATAACCTTGACCTTAGCATGGCTAGGTATTGACTTGATTTGAGTAGCTTTATCTATGGCTATTCATTTTCCAAATGTCGATCTATAGATAGCAAAGACTTCTTTGCAAACAAATGAGGAGATTCTTCCTCCTTGTTTTCCTCTTCTTTGTCTTCATCCTCCCTCTCTTCGTCTTCCTCTTTGTATTCCTCTTCTACGACAATTATTTCTTAAGCATTATTTACACAATCATAAAAAAAAAAAAGTAATCTTTCTTTTGTTTAACATCTTCTTCAAGTGAATTGTGTGTATTAGCATAGTTAATTTCTTTGCATTAGATCAGAATCACTAGAAAAGAAGTCTGACATGGGTTGGTGATGCTATTAGAAAGATGAATTTAGTAAGAATGAATTTTAGTATTAATGTTAGAAAGATAAATCTTAAAAAGGGATAAAATGTCATTTTATAATTAAATTGTTTTAGTATTGATGTTAGAAAGATAAATTTTGAAAAGGGATAAAATGTCATATTATAGTTAAATTGATATGAATGGAGGGTGCAAGATCGCAAATTGAGGAGTTTTTTTGTATGAAGATATTATTTTTGTCTACATAAATAGTATGAACATGAATCTATCTATTAAATATAAAGTCACATCTCTAAGCTCCACAACGATTTATCTTTTATATATATTATCCTTTATATATATTTCGCTATTGTATTCTATTTATGAAATTTATTAAATAGTTTATAATCATATTAATTTATCGAGTATAAATTATTATATTAATTATTGGATATATTATTGAAGAATCGAACAGGTCACTGTTTCAATATTCCGCATTTTCTCTTTCAATATATAGGGGATCTCCTCCATTAAAATTTTCTTCCGTTTTTGCTCAATGGATAATTGCCAAATGTTTAATTTACATTTTTGGAAACTGAGATTAATTTTAATTATTAGTTGAGAGTTGCTAAACAGTCAGAAAAATATAGTCAGAATTTGGCCAAGAAAAACGTATAAAGACTATTTTAATTTTTTAGTTTAAAATAAAGAAAAAATATATTAAAGTGTTTGTCATTTTTTAGAAATATAATTTAATTAGAACACATATTTATAAGTTTAGAATATAAAAAGTCCCATTGACACAATATTTTTCTTTAATTGTAACAACTATTTCTAATAATAAAACCATCCCACAAATCGAGAAAAAAATGAAAGAAGAAAAGAAGCAGAACAATATTGTGAAAAAAATAAAAAAGAAACATGTTATACAACACATTCATATTCTTATATAGCGTTAGTACTGCTAAGGAATTCTGCTAATTCTTTTCCTATTCTTCTCTACTTCGATCATTTCTCCAAAAAAAAAAATATGAATATAGCTGAAGTCAGGGAAGAGTTATACAGATCTTTAGTGTAAATTGAGAACACTTGCATGAAGAACTAAAGCGTTGGATCACTTTTTATCCTCAATATTACGCCGATTTGATAAATTGTGAATAATTACTTACATTTATTACTAAAATGACCTTCAATTAAGTATTTTTTCAAATTATTATGTATAAATAATTTTAAATGTAGTTTGTAAATATTGAGGTGAAGATATCTCAAAACACATTAAACCTGGTAAATGTAGATAATTATAGAAACCATGCATAAATTTCATATGTGTCGAATCAAAGAGAGTCAGACATTGATAGTATTAATCGTACAAGTCTTTCCGCCAATATTACGTCGATTTGATTAAGTTGTGAATTATCACTTATATTTGTTAATAAAACGATCTTCAAATAAGTAATTTTTTAAAATTATTATGTTTAAATAAATTTAAGCTATATAATTAAATGATTTTAAAATTTAATATATAAAATATTGACACAAGGACAACACAAAACACATTACACTTGATTAATATCGATAGTTATAGAAATCATGCATATAGTTCATATGTGTCGAACCAAAGAGAGTCAAACACTAATATTATTAATCATATAGGTTTTATCTCTTATATTATGTCAATTTGGTAAATTATGAATCATTACTTATGCTTGTTGCTAAACTGACCTCCAACTATGTAATTTATTTACTAATTAAGTTTCAATAAAATTAATTTATATAAATAAATAATTTTTAAATCTAATTTGTAATATATTGGGATAAGAACAACTCAAAAAACACTAGACCTGATAATTGTCAATACTTATAGAAATCATGTGTATAGCTCATACATGTCGAACCAGGATAAAGATCTGGTCAAGTATAATTAGGTCAAGTAATGTTCATGCCATGTGTACTATATAATAATTTATGGTTGAAATCTATTTAAATTATATACTCATTATAATAATAAAAATAACAAAAGTCTCACTTTTTTTATTTTTTAAAACTATCAAATAAAGCAATTATGTGTATCCACACTAACATTTCAAGAAAAAAAATTAAGATGACGGGAATATGCAAACTTTCTGGATTTTTATCTGACAAACTTGTTCATGAGTAATTTCACACATATTTCATCAGTCTTATTTTTTTTCTTGAAAATATTAGTTAAGGTACACTTAATTGTTTTAATTTGATAGTATTAGAAAAGTAAAAATATTATTAAGATAATATATAATTTAAATAGATTTCACCATAAATTATTATATAGTACACATGACATTAATCTATAAGGCCATTGAACATTACTTGACTTAATTATACTTGACATGATCTTTATCCGTCGAACCCAAAAGAGACATATAATAATAGTATTGATCAAACAAGACTTATCTCCTATATTACGTAGATTTGATGAATTGTAAATTATTACTTATATTTATTACTAAAATGACCTCCAATTAAGTAATTTTCTTAAGTATTATATTTAAATAAAATTAAACTATATATTTAAATAATCTTTAAATGTAATTTGTAAAATGTTGAGACAATGACAACTCAAAATACATTAGACCCTGTAAATATCGATAATTACAGAAATCATGTGAATAGTTCATATATATCGAATCAAAGAGATCAAAATGTTAATATTATTAATCATACATGTTTTATCCCTATATTACGTTGATTTGATAATTATGAATCATTACTTATATGTGTTACTAAAATGACCTTCAAATTCTAATTAAGTATTTTTTAGTTATTATGTTTGAATAAAATAAATTAGTGTTAAGTAACTCAGTTAACACAAATATTTTGGCCATAATCTGTTGTAATATCAGTTAAATATTTTTTTATTATAATACAACTAACAAGAATATAATGTTATTTAAAAAATATTTCTTTTACTATTAATATCATAATTATTATTTTTAAAACATAACTGAAAACATTTTTTTCATATATTGGTCATCTAATCTACTTAATGATCAATGTGCTCTTTGGAAGAATTTGTATTACATAGAAATTCCCTAGTACATAATTAATTATGGAATCTTCAATAATTGATACAATTAGTTATTTTTAATATGTTGGAAACATGATGGAAGAATGGATTCCCCTAAGAATATATTTCATTTTTAAGTTAAAAGCGTAAAAATATCTTTAAAAATTTAGTTTATAATGTGAATGGATTTTTTTTACCATTCTGACCAAAAGGACTTTTCCTTATCAATAATTTCACCTACGGTCCAAAAGCACACAAATGGATGAACTAATTTGTTTTAACTGATCAATAATTTAAATCTACATTAGATTAATTAAATTAAATCTAATTAGTAAAGGAGCGTTCGCAACCGTTAGAAATATTTTTAAAAATATACATCGCAATCCTCACTCTTAATTCTTTACGTTATTCATCCTCTTTTATGCTACACATGATATTTTTCTTCGATTCATCTTGATTACCTCAATCTTTTAAAAATTAAATGACTAATAAAAAGAAAAAAATAAATAAGGTTGTTACAACTTTTAATTTATGTAAAACTAATGTTAGGAATCAATCGATATGAAAATTCATTTCAATAAAAATTGATATCAAACAAATGAAAATTAAAAGAAAAAACAAGCACCAAAAGAAAATATTACAAAGCTCAGATTTTCTTTTGAATTCAAATGGATGAAAAAGTACACTTAAGATTTTTGCTAAAAGCTGCAAAATGTGTGTGAAATTAGCTTTGGCTATCATCCAGCATTCTATTGAGAAAAACTTGAACTAGATACTGAAAGGCCACGGACCCATATATATAATTAATTTTTGAAAAAAACTTATTACTACACTTTCGAGTAAATATGATAAAAATTATTATTTTAAAATTCAGTTCTTGGTTTACTTTATTACTCATTTGTATATTTTATTTATCACACTATTTTTTTTAACAATCTTTAAAAAGTAGTCAATTAAATTATTTTTATTTATTATTTATTTTAATTTAATCTACTTGTTTTTAGCAAAATACATCAATTAGATTAACTTGATTCCAATTTTAGAGAAGATTAAAAAAAAAAGAAGGAAAATGGTCTTGAATGCTACTCTATGTTTTACTAGAGATGGGTCCCACTTTTTAGGTGTAACAGCTTCTTCTAGTAAGTTGCCTATTTTTTGGGAAATTCAAGCACAATCTCTAAGGCTTTCGTTTAATTTTTAAAAACAAATTAAGGGGTGAATACGATTTTGAATAGTTTAATAGAATAGTCTGAGTCAATATAATGTAAACAAAGAAACTTAGAAATTTGAAAAATCAAATAATAACATTGGGAATGGAAAGGAAGTGAAGAAAATTATAAAGTAAAAGATAGGTGCATTAATAAATTCTAACAAAAACTATCTCCCACATTAGACGCTGGTGGAATCTCAAAGTGCCAAAGCCTTCCTACCCCTTTGACCAAATATTTTCTACACAAGAATAGTTCTGCATAAACTTTCTCTACTTTCCGTTCCACATCATGTAAAAACACATGGGTAACGCCTTTTCCTTTTCTATTTCTCGCCATAACCGCCGCCGAATAGATGGCTGCCATTCTACCTGGTGCTTCTGCAAAATACCCTCGAGGTGCATCGATCATAATCAGATCCCATTCTTTATCGTAAACTTCATTCGATAACATATCTAATGCTAATTTACATCCATGATTGCCTCGTAGAAAAGATTTCTTCGCTGAACAATCTGGCTCTTTACGATAATGTTCAACTAATTCATCTGCCTCTGATAACATCGTTCGATATTTCACCGTCTCCGCGTGAAGAAACGGGGCGTCTTTTACTATTGTTTCCACCCATTTCGGATCTTCCTCTAAAAACAATGTGTTCCCACGGGAATTAAATGAGGCCCACATTTGGGAATCATGACCCAAACCAAATACAAGGAAATTACAAGGAGTACGGTTTTTCAAAACATCAAAAGATATTCGGATTTCGTTGATGTTTTGTTGAGGTGTCACTCGCGATGTGGCATAGTGTAAAATTGCATCAAGCAAGATTTGGTGTGGATTCAACTTATCAACAAGAAAATTGTCTATGGTTGGAGCTTTATTGTTGTTGCAAAGGATCCAATTGTTAGACGTTTTGAGAAACAGAGAAATGAAGAGTAGAACTGCAACTAATGCTGTAACGAGGCACCATGATCTCTTTGGCTTGAGATGGCTATGACTCTGTTTTTGCATATTTTTTAAGGGATGAAATTGATATCTGATTTTGAAGTATGAAACTTTGTTCAAGAAAATACACTTTTATAATATCAGTTTTTCCATCAGAATTAATACTAATATTGACTTTTCCATTTCCCATCAGAACTAATACTAATATTGACTTTTCAAAAAAGATTTGTATCGACGTGATTAGTTATGGATATATATAGATAATTCTATAATTATTGGCACTTATTATTTTAATTTTTTATCTCCATCTATAATGATAGTTTTTATCCTTTTCCAATACGGGAAGCCGTATTCAGAATTTCAGTTATATGAGTGCATAATTACGAAAAAATTTATTTTAAATATAAATTTGATCGATTTAATTTTTAGAATTCGTTTGGTAGGCCGTATTAGGTAGAATAATCCATGGATTAAATTTTAGTCCATTTAATACATTATTTGGTTACTTCATTTAATTTAATTCATAGATTGCTCATCCATCATATGTGGTATTATCTTAGCCCTAGAAAATGGAGGAATAACTAATCCAAGGTTTGTTAAACCTTAGATAAGACCCCTAAATGACTAAACTAACCTCTTATTCTTTTTTCTAAATTTCTTTTGTAATTTAATTTCCTTTTTATTTATATTGGAATGGTTATAAATGTTCTTTTTTTAATTCTCCAAATCCGTTTGGTGTAATTTAATCATTTCACTAATATCTTTTTCTCCAATTTTCCTTGTTTTTTTTAATATTCAAGATAATTTATCGATTACCCACTTGAACTGTTTGTTTTAAAAATAAAAATAAGCTCTATGTATGAACAATTTAAGTAGTCTTAAAATCTATGTTAAGCTTAAGATATATATTTGACCAACAAAAAATCAGAAATATATTGTGTCGTCAATGACCTTCTTAGTGATACATTATACCTTAAAATTAATAACAATTTTATGTATACATGTATTTGATTTAACTAATTAAATGGAATGCATAATTCTTTTAAAAAAATTATCCGATCCGGTGGTTATCTACCTTGACCCAATTACATGAAATAAACACTCATAATAACACAAAGGTATAATAGGAAAGACACTTTTTGTAGAATTATAAATTAAACTCAAAATTAAGTGGAAAGTAGTGAACCAAACACTTGACAAAAAATAATCCTTGCATTACTAATCCCTGCATTATTAATTCATGCATTACTAATTCTTGCATTATCAATATTTATACGAAACGACCCCTTAGGTTCTTAATATGAACCATAAAATTTTAAAAATTATAGGTCCAAAATATATAATGCTACTAGTTTTAAATTTTAATATACATATTTGATTTAATTATACTAAAAATTTATAGTGCTAATTTTTTTAGGAATTTGCAAATGTAACACACTTGAAAATTTTAAAAGATTAAAGGAAAAAAATAAAAGTAAAATTAGTTGAAATGCCAAAACAGTAATTGATAACCACTTGGAGAGGTGTTGCTCAAAAAGACAAGTGCACTCAATCATCATTGTATTATTATATGATACTTTATACATGGGCTCACACATATACTTAAATACTTTTTAAAAGATTGTGTAACACTATAATATATAATCGAGAGAGGGGAGCATGAGTTCACGCAACCCACAACACCCCTCTGCCAATACGTCAAAAGGGCAATTTTGATTATTTTCCCTTTAATTTTTTCAAATTTCAGTTATTAAATGTATTTTTTTAAAATAATTTCATTCTTAATTATTCAAAATTCAATTATTTAAATGTCTTTTTACATACGCTTTATATCCAACCATACGTGTCCATTATTGATTTTACAGCGTTTTAAAGAAATTATAAATAGAAGAATAATTAAATTTTATCACCTTTTGAATATACTATCTTCGTCCATTCTTAATTGTTTTAGTTATGTTTTTTAGATTGAAACGACAAAAACTTTGACTAACATTTTATGATGCATTTTTTCATTAATTGATAAGCAAAAAATTATAATTTATAGTATTTTTCGTATAGTTCTTGATTATCTAAATTTTATTTAAAATATCAAATTAATGTAATCTAATTTGATTTTGAAATTAGTCAAATTTTAACTTTCAAAAAGCGCAACATAACAAATAAAATTAGATGGAGAGAATAATAAAACACAATGTCTTGAAATATGTAATAAGTAAAATGTACATAATTAATTATAAAAGTTTATTAGAAACTAAGAGCCTGTTTGGCTCAGCTTAAAAACTGGTCAAACTGACTTAAAAACTGATTTTTGACTTATTTAGCTGTTTGCCAATACTCAAAATAACTTATTTTAAGTTAAAAAAAAACTTATTTTAAACCCAAAAGTTAAAAGCTGGGGTAGAGATGTTTTTTTTTTTTAGCTTATAAGCTATTTTAAGTTTACCAAATTTTTACCTTTTTGCCCTTAATATTTTTATACAATCTCCAAATTACCCATATAACCCTAACATCTCTTTCTTCCATTTTTCCCTTTTCACGTGTGGATGATAGACAATTACTATTACTAATGAATGAAAATAAAATAAAATAAGTTGCACATATAACTTAAATAAAAAATTATATTCCTCTTATAAATAATTTGTGATAATAAAGAAATATGTGAATGATAGACAATTATTATTACCTATGGATGAAACTAAAATAAAATCTTAAATCGTTCTTTGATCTATTCAAATTATATATCTTTAAAATCTATAATTAGTTTATATTCCTCTTATAAATAATTTGTGATGATAAAGAAATATGAGAATAATATCAAAATATAATTATTTATGGCTGTAAAATATAAATTAATTAACTTTTATTATGTTAACAACTTTTAAGGGTATTTCAGACATTTTGATTTAAAAAACTGTTTATCAGCACTTATTTGTCAAACACATTAACAACTTTTTTTTTTTTAACTTCAGCACATTTATCCAAACGCATAATTGTTTATTTTAAAAATAAGTTTCAGCACTTTCAAAAGTACTTTTTTAAAGCTGCTTTTATTAAGCTCATCCAAACGGACCCTAAGTATAAAATTATTCATTAATTTCATAAAATGGATAAATATTATTAGTCATTCAAAAATGATAGTGTATAATTATTGATGAACGAAGATAGTATTGTTTCATTTTACCATAATTATGATTGTTGTACTATGATTTTTCTAAATTATTTGTGCTATTGCTTTTTTTTTTTGAATTATTTGTGCTAGTGTTTCATTTTTACATGATTATGATTGTTGTACTATGCTTTTTTCCAAGTTATTTGTGCTATTGTTGAATTTTAAGAAAATATGTAATATCATTGTCGTGCCTGTGTTGAATTTTAAGGCAATATGTAATTTCATAATATAATGACATTAGGAAAAAAAAAAATTTACACAGAAAATTTGGTTAGAATAGTATTTTATCTATGTTATTTTATTTTTAAAATATTTTTACCCTTTTAGCTTTAAAATATTTTTCTCTAAAACTAAAAAAGAAGATAAGTTTATTTTAAAATAAAAAGTTGTCATAATTTTTTTAATCAACTATTAACTAAATTTTCTGATCGTTCAACATTCTTACCAATGGCATCATATCATTGTTCTCCCAGTGGAATTTGAAGGATTTTGTAATGTCATCATCATGACGCGTTTGAAAAGTCATTCAACTAATTAAATTTGGTGTAATTAAGTGTAATTATTTTCTCTGTTTCTCTTTAATGGTTATATTATTTTAAATTCATGTTCTTTAAAATTTAGGTAAATTTATCATTATACTTTTACTTAGTATTATTTTGGAGTCAAGTTTTCAATAACTAAACATCAACTAATTTATTTTGATTAATTAAATTACCAATGAATATGAGTTAATACTTTAGTTTTTCTATGCTGATCAAAATCATATTTTCAAAACTAATAACTTGGGTAAAATAGAAAAAATAATATTTTGATGTATTAATTTAATAATATGACAAATATTAAAAAACATTCATTTTTAACAAGGATGACATATAAATAGAAGTGGAGGAAGTACTTTTTTGACATGTTTAGTTGACAGTCTAATTGCTATTAAGTGCAACCTTGAGTGGAGTAATTACACTCTCCAATCCTCAAGGAGAAATCGTGAATTGGTGGTAATTATATGGTGTGATTACAAACTAATTTATAATTTTATTGAATGAGTGGATAGTTCATAAGGTTGGTACATGAACAACCATCCATATTCACTAGATTCATGAACCGTTTTGGATAAGAATATATCTATTTATTATAATACTTAATATGGTGACTTTTGGAGTGATTTCTCATTCTATAAATAGGATTGTTCATTTACTATTGTATGACATGCAGATGAGACTTACATTCACTTGAATAAGAAGAAAGTTCATCTTCTTCTATCTACTTCTCTTGTCTTCTTCTCTTTATGATTATATTCTTATGAGCTTAATTTTATAACACGTTATCAGCACGAGTCTCTAGCCAATTGAGAATGAGTTTTAGTTTTTCTTTAACTCATGTTTTGGTTGATCTCGTTATGAGAATCAATGTATTATATGCATAAAATCAGGTATGTAATTTCTAAAATATTTTATAATTTAGAATACAATAGTATTCAATCACTAACAATTATCAGGAACCAAAGGCATATACAATTATTGGTTGAATATGACATGCTATACAAAATTTCTTAAATAGAAGAAGGTATAAATTTTAATAGCATGAGTTTGAATGTTATTTTGATTGTTTTGAAAGACTCAAAAAATAAATCATGTTGTACTTCAGTTTATTATATTGTTGGTTAAGGGCAAGACGATAGATTCAAGTTTCATCGCACCAAAAGGGTAAGACATCATGTTAAAGTCCGGATGCACCATAATGAAAAATACTTGAGGATAAGACGATAGATTCAAGTTCTATCGCACCAAAAGGGTAAGACACCAATTAGAGTTTTGATTCACCGTGATTGGGTTCAAGTCCCATAGAATTATGACGTAACACGCCTTATATGGATAAGACATTGAGTTTGAGTCAATGCACCATAGCGATGATAAAATGATGACTAAGAAAAATAATATATTTTTGATGAAATGTCTTGAAAAACATCATATTGAATTTGCTCCATTCCTTGAAAAGAATGTGATAACAACATGTGATACCTCTGAAATCCGCCTGTTGACTTGCTCCATTCAATCATATGAATGTGGTAGCAGTGAATGATTAGTCTGAAAGATGACAAATAATTAATGATATGAATAAGGACGTGGAGGGATAGAATTATAATAGTCATCATTGTGGTAATGATAAAAAGAAGAACACTATGAGTTCTTCAAATAGTCCTTCAAAATGTGAAGGCAATTTTCATTATCAAAATCGTATGAAAGGTCATTAGACTTGTGAATGTTGTCAACCCAATAATTTGACAAGTTTATAAATCCTCTATCATGATACAAGAAGATAAAGTGATGGTACACTTAATCTTTCAAAGTGATGTTGAGGTGTTTCATGGAAATATGATGAATTTTAAAGCCATGACAATATGCTTATAATGCAAATTTATGAAGTACACATAAATAATTAGTCTATTCCTTGAAAAGAATGTGACTTGTGATGAATATCGTGAATGCTCGACCATTCTATAAGAGGATGGGTCCAGATGTGATAAAATCATTATGGGTTGGATATATGCCACAACTCACATGTATGGAAGGTTTGAAAAAAAAAACATGTCACTTCTCATCTATACAGGAAATTTGAGAAGAAATAAATTTTATTTGACAGAAATGACTAATTGTATTGTACGTTTTATACGTCACTATGGTATGAACTACCGAAAGGGCAAAAGAAAAAAATAGTTCTTGCCTATAAGGGTTGTGGTCATTATTGTGTGGCAATACAAATTTGTCATTGGTTGTGTACCTATGGTACAACAAAAGTAAAGCAAGAAAGACGTCTTGCTCGTAATGATTTTGACCATGACAATAATAATATAATTTCCTCCTTGAAGGAGATGCTCACCATATGGATAGTGTCATGCAATATGTGATAGTACACAAAATTAATTGCAAGCTCTAACGAGTTGTGCTATTATCAGAGGAATAATATTGGGGTTGTAGTAAGTCTCAAAAGAAACTTTTTAAGTTTCGGATGAATGAAAATAAATATTGAGATTATAAATCACTACAACCGAAGAGGGTTATAAATGAATATGTAAAAAATTACCCCACTTTTCCTCATGTTTGTTCCATACAAACATGTACATGCTGATGAAATCACATGTAAAAGTAAATTATAAGTGTACTAAAATAAAGATAAATTGGCATGACTGGTTGACCTTTCCAATTAAATATGATGCAAACGTGATTGAGAATTCAGGTGATTTATATGATGAAGAAATAAAGATTCTTCAAGAATTATCTTGTGTTTCTTGTTCTCTTGATAAAATGATTATTGTACCAGCTAAGGTTGGGACTGTAATCCCCTAAAATTTTGAAACATATAAAAGGGTGAATATGGGCCCGTTCACCTGTCATGTGGATCATTTGCGACTATATGATTAATGCATCTATGCGATGGTCACATGTATTTTGTTGTCAACTTACAAATTGGTTTTTGTAAGGTTGTTTGCTCGAATTGTTAAAATTAAGAGCACAGTTCCAAACTATGAAATTATATTGATAATGCTGGTTGATTTAACAGAAATTGTATGCCTCCAATTATAGCTAAATCATGGTTGTGAGAACAAAACTCCCAAATAAGATTTGGTATGAGATAATTTTATTTAACATGTAGTAACACATGTATGCATCAAACCAACAAGGTTTCCCCATTAAAATTGGTTCAGGGTCAGGAACCATATAATTTTCATCTAAAATGTCGAATGTGCGGTTATGATTTTAATTGCTCCACCACACACAAAGATTAACTTCTAAATAAGGTTGGAATGGATGTTAGATTTGCTAACATTAGGGGGAGAGATGATTGACAACTGAAAATTATGTGTGAGGTTAATTATGAATTATCTAGATCCTCGATAAATAAATATGTGAACTTAAAGTTCAAGGGATAATTCAGTTGCATAATGTTGCAAATCAGTTGCAAGATGAATGCACTGACCCTATGATATAATTCAGCTGCAAATGCTCCAATGTGAAGTCCTTGAAGGACAAAGTCTATGATACGCCGGAAGCGTAATAGACCAATCGATTCCAAATATAAAATTCCTTGAAGAAGGAAGGAGCAAAGGATCAATATAGTCATGATAATGAGGCATGTGCTATAAAAGGGCACATTGACATAACACTTCATAAAATCTTGAAAAAGGTTCAGGTACCTGAAATAATGAAAAATGAAGAGATCTCGATAAGTTATGTCTTGTTGAAATCGATATCAAATAACCGTCGACAGTATCTTTGATATGAGGTAGCGCTCAATGATATAAATTGTGATGAGGATCTTGAATTCAAATCTGTCATATAGTGTGGACAGATAAATGGTTGGCCAAGTAAAATGCACAATTCAAGTATATTTTGTTTCACTTAGAAAAGTGACATTTTGGACTGGTAGTCCATAAATCAAGATATAATGTCAGTGGGGTACAAATAAATTATTATGCGATAGTATAACCGTAAGATATCAAATACGATTTGTGCCTTGGGGCATAAAGGTTTATCGCAAAAATCCTAACATTAGTGTAAATGTTTTCTCCTTTGGTGGATGCAATGAGATTTGTTTTGATCTGACAACATATGAAAACTTGAATGCATTTAAATGAATAATTGTAATGTCTAGCTAGACAATGAAGGTTATATGAAAATCCTTGAAACAATCGAGGTATTTGAAGCATATAAGAGTTTGAAAGAAACTTTTCCAATAAAGCTTCAAGAATCCTTATATGGATTGAAATAGTCAAGGAAGAAAAAGGGTACAAAAGTATGACCCTAATTGTCCTTGTATTTTTATGAAAAGTTCTTGGTATGACAAAATTTTGTCTTGACCTACATATTGATAATTTGACAAATAAAATATTTGTGTAACAGTGCTCATACACTGAAAATTTTTGATGCAATTTTATGTGGATATATCGCATTCATTGATTATCCCAATGATTATGAGATCACTTGACATAAATGATGATTCAGTTTGATCTCAAAAGAAGAATGAAGAGTTTCTTGGTGATGAAACTCTATCTTGGTGCAATCAGGGCACTAGTGCATCTTGCTAACAATATTTGACCAGATATTTGTTTTGCAGTAAATTTACTGGCAAGATTCAGTTACTCCCCGATAAAAGGACATTGAAATGGTGTTGAGCACATGATTGAATATCCTCGAAGGACCATAGTTATGAGTTTATTCTTTCCCGAGGAATCCAAGATAAAATTGATTGATTACGCAGATGCAGAATATTTATCTGATCCGCATAAAGCTCTATCTCAAGCACGCTATGTGTTTGCATGTGGAGGCACAATAATGTCCTGGCGATCAATGAAGCAAATGTTGCTATGCAGAAATAAAAGTCTTCCATGAAGCAAGTCGAAAGTGCGTCTGGTTGAGATAAATGACACACCATATTCAAGAAATGTGTGGTTTTTCTTTGAAAAAGAATATACCAACCACAATGTACGAAGATTGGAGACATCATCACAAGAAATTAAGTGATGTTTTAATCAGGGGGATTATAATACGCGTTGCACTCTTTTTCCCTTGACCGAGGTTTTTTCCCACTGGGTTTTCCTGGCAAGGTTTTTAATGAGGCAACAAATAGTGCGTATCAAAAGATATGTGTACTCTTTTTCCTTCACTAGAATTTTTTTCCACGGGGTTTTTCCTAGTAAGGTTTTAACGAGGCACATTATCTATGGACATCAAAGGGGGAGTGTTATAAATTCATTGAATGAGTGGATAGTTCATAAGGTTGGTACATGAACAACCATCCATATTCACTAGATTCATGAACCGTTTTGGATAAGAATGTATCTATTTATTATGATACTTAATATGGTGACTTTTGGAATGATTTCTCACTCTATAAATAGGATTGTTCATTCACTATTGTATGACATACAATTGAGACTTACATTTACTTGAATAAGAAGAAAATTCATATTCTTCTATCTATTTCTCTTGTCTTCTTCTCTTTATGATTATATTCTTATGAACTTGATTTTATAACAGTTTTTAGTTTCTTCCTTCTATTTTTTTAATTTTATTTTATTATTCTATTAATTTCTAAACTACATCTATTACTATTATGAGAATCTTAGTAGCTTAGTAGGTTGGTTACTAAATTCCCGTCTTATTGGTGAGTGTTCGATTCCTTGTGTTGTGATCCCCTCCCTCATTTTCCCTTTCCCTACCCAATACTTTTTTTAAAAAAAATAAAATAAAATAAAAATGTCATACGACAAGCCAGCTAACCAATATATTTGTTTAGCCGATGTAAACTCTTACCTCATTGTTTTTATCGACTTTGAGTATGTCAGTTGCCTCCATGGAAATTGTTCATACTTTCCATATTCATCCATTATAAAATCATCAATAGATATCACTGTATCACCAAGTTATGAAAACGTGAATGTGTGTATAAAGTATAAAATTGTCATTCGAACGGCATCCTAGTTAATATCCATATGCCCATACGAAATTGTTCAACTAGACGTCCTTTGCTTTCACTTGTTTTTGCGTCAAGAAAGTACCTTTCAAACAACTTGCTCGGAGTGAATTTTGAATATATAAAATCATCAAAATTATGTGGACAGTGTAGCTCAATTCGATGACAAATTCTTTCATACTAAAATGTAATATATTTCTATTTGCACGACGAACGTGAAGCTCTTTGGTGTTGTCCTACTCCGACTCATGAAGCAACAAACACTTTGTAATTTGGCCTTGATAATTATAGTTAGAGATTTTGAGGTATTGCTCAAAAATAATTTTTTTTTCGACAACTCAACACCTTCAACCACCATGAAGTACTTGAAATCATCTACAAAACACATGTTGTAGGTAGAGCCGAACTTTAACGACTGGGTTGTAGTTTGTTTTATAATGTAGTTCATAGACTAAATTGAAAAAAATATGAACAATAATTAAAATAATAAATATCACTATACCGACTAAGACGACATTTCAACGACAATGTATCCTATATTATCTAAATTACGTTACAACGTTCAAGATCAGTTTGACCCAAAAAAAAAGGGCAAAACTTGAAAAAAAATTGGGAAGTGATCTTTGGTCATATAACTTGATAAATATATTTGGTAGTGAAAAACTTAAAATATAACAAAAGTAAAAGATTACAATTGAAAATAAAATGAAGAAATAAATATCTTCAAATTGAGGCACATATATCTCGTTCTCTTTAAGGAGATTCAAACTCACTGCAACAAATGTTTTCACCGATCCAACAGTAATCCTCTTTGACTTGTCCCCTCCAGGATACAACAACATTCACAAAGTATAACTCAACAACTCTGGACAAGAGTTGAGTCCAAAGCTCCACAAAAAAGAACACCTCCCTTCAACTAATAAGAACTCTCGTTTTGACTAACTCTTTCACTCTATATTTCTTTTGTGTATTGTATCTCCCAAACCAAATAAACACCACTACTATTTATAGTTAGGGATGTCTTCCTAGCAATAAATAAGAAGATAATGGGATAGTAAATAGTGAATATAATAATCTTAGTAGTTACATAGATTAAAGAATAATGGAGGAGTAAAAATATATATATATATATTTGAAAAGTTACAAAAGTCTCTTGGCTGAAAGATGAAAGCCAATCGTTGGTGACATTCAAGAAAAAGTTTGTAACATATACAGTAACTCCAAAATGGAGTATGTTATGCAATAACTCCAAAATAGAGTAATGCACTAAGCAAGAAGTAATTGGCATTACTTCTGTAGCATATGAACAAGTCAACCAAACGATCAAAAAAACTGTGTGACCATGCAATTAATATTTTTTAGAATATATTAAATTGTCATACCAACAATTTCCCATTCATTTTAATATTTGATAAGAGAGACCATCAGCTAAAGGAAAATTACTATGCATAATAAAGGTGTGTTTTGCATTGAATCTCCATTTAGAGAAATAGTAACTTATATTCCAGAGTTGTAGCGGTCTCATACTTGAACTATGACTGCTTAAATGAAATAAAATATCAAGTCCACACATAATAATCAAGGTGTTTACATGAGTTTTAAAGTCAGCATGTTATGGCCATGTTATCCCGGTTTCATGAGTGCATTTGAGAATGAGCCTGATACTCATAGAAAGCGACCTACTTTCACACATCACTATTTTATTCGAAATTGAATTAAAAAAATGACTAAGTTTTGAAAAATTAATTAATCTTATGATTTAAGAGAAATCAATTTTCCAAATTAACAGAGTCATTGCTTACATCCCCACTCTATTCAAATAGGGAGAAACGTAGCGTTGAATCAAAAACTCAAAAAATAATTAATTAAGTCAATTTTAAAAGAATTTTAAGAATAAATAAATTTTAAAGGAGTCGTCACCCATTTTTTGGAAAAAAACAGGAAACCACGTTGAGTAATCTACAAAATCATTAGTTCTAGGTAAGGAGTTCAAGTGATACCGAAGGAAGGTGTTAGACACCCTTCGAAATCCACAATCCTGGGTCCCGACTGAAGTTAATTTTTCAAATTGAGAAGGAAATAAAGGAATATACAAGTACAATTAACATATAATATACACAAATAATAAAATAAAATAATAATGTAAGTATCGGCCTAAGGTTTGCCTAACGTCAATAATATACAGAATAATGAATATTAAATACATTTGAAGTCAATTGGAATAGCTTCAATGAGAAGCAACTCCGATGTACCTGTAAACACACTTATTAAAAGTCTTAGTATGAAATATATATAAAATATATATGATAAAAATAAATGAATTAAATAAAAATTTAAAAATAAAAATTCGTCTTATTAACAAGGAAAGACCTCCAAAACCCACAGAGAATTTTCTTATTGGCCAATTTTAACAAATAAATTCAAACAAATTTAATAATATAGCCAAAAAGAATAAGATAAATAACATTCCAATATAGTGGCAAACAAATTTGTACTGAAAAGTATTAATAGATAAGGGACACTAATTTCTTAACAATAAATTTCAAACTAACATACAATTTTGTTGAACATATAAATGTGAAGCTTATGGATTCTAGCAAGAATCCATAGCCAAAGCTCAGCTAGAGCTCAAGAAATCGTATGAAGAATGCAGTGTATTTGGAAGAGAAGATATTTTTCATTAAGCCACAATGTCACACAATACATGTGTTATATACAATGCCATTACTAACAAAATTGTAACTAACTTGTAACAAACTTGTAACTAACTCTTCCTAACTATAATCTAGTATGTAATCTTCACCATAATATACTATATACTTCACTTATACGTTCAATGTACATCAAGGCAATTGCTTAACTCTTTTACACCCTCCCTCAAGCTAGGAGCTACGAAGATATTCTTCATTCCTAGCTTGGATACAAGATGTATATGAGAATCTCGTCCAAGGGCCTTAGTGAATATGTCTGCAGGCTGTTCAGATGATGTCAAAAATGTTGTGACAACCAATCCTTCTTGTATCTTTTCTCTCACAAAATGGCAGTCTATATCTATGTGTTTTGTTCTCTCATGGAACACTGGATTAGCTGCTATTTGAATTGCAGAAGTGCTGTCTGAATGCAATGGTACAGGAAGGTTAATTTTGACTCCAAGTTCATCAAACAAACCAATAATCCAAACGATCTCAGCAACTGTAGATGCCATTGCTCTATATTCTGCCTCTGCTGAACTTCTAGACACTGTCACTTGTTTCTTAGATTTCCAGGATATAGGTGAACCTCCATACTGTACCAAGTATCCTGTAATTGATCTTCTACTATTAATACATGCACCCCAATCAGCATCACAAAACACCTTTAACTCACTCCCTCCTGTTGATGCCATCAAAATACCAAGTCCTGGTTCTGATTTCACATATCTGACTAATCTCATAGCAGCCTCCATATGTGAAGTTTTTGGAGAATGCATAAACTGACTCAAACATTGTACAGCAAATGATATATCAGGTCTAGTAGTTGTGAGATACAACAACCTCCCAATTAACCTTTGATAGCCTGTAGGATCTTTCAATGTTTCATCTGGACATGTAGATGGGATATGAGTATCAAACTCAACTGTAGTAAGCTTTTGATTTAATTCCATTGGAGTTGAGACTGGTTTGGCACCTGCCAATCCCATGTCTGATATGAGTTCTAAAGCATACTTCCTCTGGTGTATCAGAATCCCAGCATCACTCCTAGCAAATTCCAGCCCAAGAAAGTATCTTAATTCTCCCAAATCCTTGATCTTGAAAGCTTGTTGTAACATTTCCTTAGTTTGTTGAATCATCACTAAATCATTGCCTGTTAATAACAAATCATCTACATATATAAGAACTATCATTATTTTGTCTTGTTTCTTCTTTGTGAACAAAGAATAATCTCGTGTGCTTTGATGAAATCCAGATTCAATTAAGGTGTGTGTAAGCTTGATGTTCCACTGCCTTGATGCTTGTTTCAGGCCATAGAGTGACTTTAGCAATCGACATACTTGAGTATTTTCAGTACTACTGTTGGTGTGCCTTCTACTAAAACCTTGAGGCAATGTCATATATACCTCTTCATACAGATCTCCTTGTAGAAAGGCATTGTATACATCCATTTGATGAATGTGCCAATGATTAGCAGCTGCAATTGAAACAACAGACCTTACAGTGGCCATTTTGACCACTGGTGAGAATGTTTCTTGGTAATCAAATCCTTCCTTTTGATTATATCCTTTAGCCACCAATCTTGCCTTGAATCTTTCCACACCACCATCTGAATTATACTTCACTTTATACACCCATCTACAACCAATGGCCTTCTTGTTTTTTGGCAATTCTACCAGTTCCCAAGTCTGATTATCTTCTAGAGCTTTTATTTCATTCTGCATTGCATCCACCCATCTAGCATCTTGCATGGCCTCTGCATAGGTAGCTGGCTCATTTTCAACTGAGAATTTTGAAATAAAGCTTTGATATTTGTTGGACAATCAAGAATAATCTAGTACTGAAGCTATTGAATGCAGACATCTGCTAGTCCCACTTGTAGTAATGTAATCCTTATGCCAAATTGGAGGTTTAATGCTTCTAGTAGATTTTCTTATTGGAGGATCATCCTGATAAGATGACATTTGTGGAGCAGCATTATCTGAACAAGAAGAGGATATAGTGGATTGTGGCACTATAGTGATCAACTCATCATAATTGAATAGATCAGTACTGGAAATAGGATTAGATGATGATGTAGTATTGTCTTTGAAAGGAAACACAGATTCAACAAAAACTACATCTCTGTTAACAAAGAATGTTTTGCTCTCCAAATTGTATAACTTGTAGCCCTTTTGTGTAGTTTCATACCCCATTAAGACAGACTTTATGGCCCTAGGACTAAACTTGTCTTGCTTAGTAAGATTAGTAGCAAAACACAAGCAGCCTATGACTCTTAAATGATCAATTGAAGGAGGCTTATTGTACAGCTTCTCAAAAGATGACACACCATTCAAACCAGTAGAAGGTACTCTGTTGATCACATATACTGCAGCTTGAACACACAAACCCCAAAATCTATCTGGAAAACCAGCCTGAAACTTAATAGCTCTTGCTGTCTCTAGAATGTGTCTATGTTTTCTTTCCACTACACCATTCTGTTGAGGTGTATATGGACAAGAACTTTCATGGATAATACCATATAACTTGAGAAGTTCATTGCAATTAGAATTAAAAAATTCAGAACCATTATCTGTCCTTATCTTCTTAATTCTTTTACCAAATTGAGTTTCAACTTCTGTAAAGAAATGCTTCAACAAACTAACAACATCTGATTTCAATCTCATTAGAAAAATCCATGTCCATCTTGAATAGTCATCAACAACAGTAAGAAAATACCTCATACCATCAAAGGTTTCAACTCTATATGGTCCCCAAACATCTAAGTGAACCAGCTGGAAAATACTTGTTGATCTACTAATACTGTTAGGAAAAGGCAGCCTAGTTTGTCTAGCAAGTGGACAAATTTCACAATTATGTAATGCAAATCTACTACCAAACTTATTGAAATTGGGAATCTTCCTGATTACACTCATAGGCACATGACATAACCTTTGATGCCAAACAATAGCTTCATCTTTAGTATCTTGTACTGCTGTTAAACATCTCTGAGGCATATCTGCAACTGTGTCTACCATGTATAATCCATCCTTTCTTTACCAGTCACCCTCACCTTCCCAGATGAGAGATCCTGAAAAACACAATAATGAGGAAAGAAGGTGACACTGCAGTTCAAATCTTTAGTCACTTTTGAAACAGACATAAGATTGAACTTGAAGTCTGGAATACATAACACTTGTCTAAGCATATCACCTTTTCCTATAGGACAACTTCCAATATGAGAAACCTTTGTAGACTCTCCAGTAGGTAAATGAACACTACCTGCATTTTCTATCAGTCTTTCACAATGTAAATGCTTAGCATCATTTATCATATGATGAGTAGCACCAGTGTCAACTACCCACTGTAATGAAGCATCCTTAGGTAAGTAAGAGTTACCTGCCATATTTGCTGCACAATGTGTATCACCAACTGTTGTTTGATTCAACATCTGAATAAGTTTCTGGTGTTGTTGTGGTGTAAACATTGGCATTGGCATCATCCCAGATTCTGCAGTTGGATGAGACTCATTTTGAGTAGATTGTGGAGCATGATGATGGATTGATGACTCTTCATAGATTGAGTTCCCTGCAACAGCTGTGTCTCTCTTTCCTTTAAACTCTGAAGGATATCCAATAAGTTTGAAACAATCAAGTTTCACATGGCCAGTTTTGTGACAATGATCACACTTTAACAATTTGTTACAATCACTTCTCATATGCCTTTTATGTGACAATACTCACAGAAGGCATTTGGATTGTATGGCTTCCTATTCCTAGAATTAGATCTTGATGTATACATCGCAGTTGGATTCAAACTTTCTGGCATTGATCTACTTAAATTTGCTGCTAGTTTTTGACTTTCATCTTGACTTATCATGGCATAAACCTGATTAATGCTAGGAAGCTGACTCATCAACAGGATTTGACTGCGAGCCTGAGCATAACCATCATTAAGTCCCATAAGAAACTGCAACATCCTCTGATATTGAAGATGTTCAAAAAACTCTTTAGACTTAGGGCAATTACAAGCTGGTGGTGGCATGATGCTATCATATTCATCCCAAAGATCTTTGAGTCTTGAGTAGTACACAGAGATAGAAGATACACCTTGAACAAGTGTGAGGATCTCTTTATGTAGTTGAAACACACGAGAACTATTGATTTTATTGAACCTTTCTTTTAGATCTGCCCAAATCAATTGTGTATCTGAACAGAAAAGTACACCACTGTGTAAATCTTTACTCACATTACACAGAATCCATGAAACTATAATGGCATTACATCGATCCCACAGTTGAGCTAAACTCCCTGAAAATTGATTACGTTTCACTGTTCCATCTATGAATCCTACTTTGTTCTTCCCAAGCAAAGCCAACTGCATAGCTTTGCTCCACAAAGTGTAATTATCTGTTCCTGTAAGCATGATTCCTATGTTGAGTGAACCAGGTGCATCAGATGGATGCAAGTACAAGGGTGAAGATGATCAATGGTCGTGGATGCCATTGATGTTCCTGTGACATCTCCTGCTGAATCTCCAGTAGAACCATCGAATTAACAACTTGATTCTCTCGTTTACTGATCCAGAAGCTCTGATACCATGTGAAGCTTATGGATTCTAGCAAGAATCCATAGCCAAAGCTCAGCTAGAGCTCAAGAAATCGTATGAAGAATGCAGTGTATTTGGAAGAGAAGATATTTTTCATTAAGCCACAATGTCACACAATACATGTGTTATATACAATGCCATTACTAACAAAATTGTAACTAACTTGTAACAAACTTGTAACTAACTCTTCCTAACTATAATCTAGTATGTAATCTTCATCATAATATACTATACACTTCACTTATACATTCAATGTACATCAAGGCAATTGCTTAACTCTTTTACAATAAATATTTAAAATGGAATAAAATAAAAGATAATGGAAACAATCATCATGAAAAACATAAATATTAACAAAATCCAAAGCTAAAATGAACAAAGTGAACCACCTGAAATGTAACAAATAATAGTGCAACAAAGAAGAGCAAAACTAAGCAAACCAATATTAACTAAAACGTCGAACGAGTACAACCTACACAACATACTAAAGCTTACTAGAAAGTAATGAACAAAGACTTAGATATTCTAAAAATGGAGATAATAATGACCAAAAATTGAGCAAAGTGACAAACAAAATAATAAAAACCAACCAATATTCACAAAGCAGTAGCCAAATATAACAAAAGAACATTCAAAAGAAACAAATGACGACAAAGCTAAAAGAGTTCACCATTTATTATGAATTTTTCGTTCAGATCTGATGGAGGAGAAACGCAAAATGGAGAATGGAGTGATGATTTGGAGGTGGTTTCAGGTGGCAGCTTGGTCGTGCTTTGATGGTGATTTAGTGGAAGAGGAGAGGAAGAACAGTGAAGTTTTGGTGGTTCGCTGGAAAATGCTCTTGTGAGGGTGGTTTTGTGAAATGGGTCTAGTGGTTCAGGTGGTGGCTTAGCCGGATTCGGGCGGAATTTCGGCAACTTGCCGGAAAATATGAACACTAAAAGAAGTCTTTAAAAACCAAAGGCAATCTGAAATTATCACTACCATTTATCCACCAAGCTTATTTTTGACTGAATCTAAACCTAAATAGAAAAAAAGGAAAAATTAGTAAACTAGTCAAAATAAATAACATATTTAGTAAAAATATTCATACTTTATAAATATTAGCAATAATGTCAAAAATGTCATTATTTTAAAAAATTTATGTGTCCCAATTTTCTTCCTATTTTATCTCTCTTTTTCAATTAATTATATATATCTTTTTTTTAAAAAAAAAATTATTCTCTCTCATATTTATCTTTTCAAATTGTTAATTCTCTCTCTCATTTAATTTTTTTTCTCTCTCTCATGGTTATCTTTTCTGATTTTCCTCCAACATTCAAGTTGCAAATATTTTTTTGCCATATATTTTGGTTGTTTTTTTAATCCAAAATTGAATCAACAAGAATTCCTTTGATTAATGTATCTCTAATCTTTATTCTATTTTCAGATTTCTTTTCTAATTTTATTTTTGTTTAAATCTTAAAAAAATGTTGTTTGTATTTTTCAATTTTCGTTATGATTTACTCTCCTATGGCTGAATCCAAGATGCTTACTAGAGGTATTCATCTTAATCAACCAATTTCTGGTGATTTTTCATCCTTTAATTTATTTATTACTTAACAAATAGTGTATAATGTATGATCCGCTGCTAAAATGAGGAAGAAAGAGGGTAAGAACATTTACAAGACTCATTGGTGTGCAAAACCTTCCTCAAATTCAGAACGCAAATGTAGAATCTTTGTCTACTCGTGAGGATCTTGAAAAAGACGACGAAGATCGAATAGTTGTCGAACAATTTTCTATTAGTTTGTTTTGTATTTATAGTTCTTTTTTAGAATTTGGTATGCTTTCTTAATTTGTATTCAAATCACTATGTATACTATCAATATTTGTATTTATTAAAAGTTTCATGTTGCATGGTTTATGAATCTTGTATTTGTCCCTAATTTGTATTCATCCAAATGTATGTCAACTAGTTATTTATTTTATTTATTAGAAGAACAACTTTCTATTAGTTTATTTGTATTTGAATACAAATACAAATAATAGACATATTGGAATGAATACGACTTAGAAAAGGAAATAAGATTTTCAAAAAAAAAATAAATACACAGTGAAAAATATATACGAATACAAATGTATTTCTTAAATAGCTACATTTTATTTAACATACATATTGGAATGAATACAAACTAATAAAGGTATGTCAACTGAATTTGACATTTTTTTCTAATTTGTATTTATTCTAAAGGTATGTCAACTAGTTATATATTTTATTTAAGAATGAGTTCACCAAATATTCAATTATTTCTTTTCAATTTTATATTTCATTCACTTTTTCATCATAATAATTTTTTGTATTTTATATATTATTATACAAAATTCTAAATAAAAACTAGAATAAATAGAAATACAAATAAAATACATATTAAAATGAATACATACAAGATTTTTGAAGAAAAAAATAACTCTATAGGGAAAAAATATATGAAAATACAAATATATTTCTTAGATGACTATATAGATAAATTCGGCACACCTATTGGAATGAATACAAATTAATAAAAAACTATAATAAATATAAATAGAATATATTGTGGAATGAATATAATTTTAAAAAGGTAAAAATTCTGGAGAAAAAAAAATTTAAATTTTATTTGAAAATATAACTGATGAGAAAATTAAGGATGCTTGCCTTTTTTTGAAATAATCCCCCCCTTAATTTTCTCCTTTTTGTTATTAAACAATTATATTCTTTAAATAAAAATA
The DNA here is from genome assembly GCA_027704765.1 of Solanum habrochaites. NCBI lineage: Eukaryota > Viridiplantae > Streptophyta > Magnoliopsida > Solanales > Solanaceae > Solanum > Solanum habrochaites. Next base: position 11,705,464 of record JAKWJA010002493.1, read on the forward strand.
AATAATAAAAACATAAATAACATACATAACAAACTAAAATGACATTTTTACTAAATATTGAAATTGTTGCTAATGAGTCCTCTTAAATGCTAAAATATTGACATTTTGAAAAATTTCCCTAATAATTCAATGGGCTCACATGTGTGGGCTTGGAACTGTGGGCCAAAATAATTGATCAATCAACGTATGTAAAATTCATCCGCAATATTTAAATGATTTTTTAGATTGTGCAAAAAATAAAAACAAATATATATATATATATATATATATATAATATATATATATATATATATATATATATATATATATGACTAATGACATGCATTTAACAAAAATAATGACTTAATCAAAATAAAAATAATAACATATATTTGAATGCATTCAATAGGCTATGAAAAATGTAATTAAGATTAACTAATAAAAAAATTTAAATTTTGACAAATAAGGATATTTATCGATAAACTTATTTAAATTATAAAAAAATGTATATTTTAAACTATTAAATAAATAAACTTAAAAATTACGAATTTGAAAAATGTTAGGCCAAAATTGGGTGTCAACAACTGTCCTTTTCGTTGAATATGATTGATGAAAGAAATTGTGCACAACAAAAATTGACAAATCCAATATATATATATATATATATATATATATATATATATATATATATATATATAATATATATATATATATATATATATATATATATATATGACTAATGACATGCATTTAACAAAAATAATGACTTAATCAAAATAAAAATAATAACATATATTTGAATGCATTCAATAGGCTATGAAAAATGTAATTAAGATTAACTAATAAAAAAATTTAAATTTTGACAAATAAGGATATTTATCGATAAACTTATTTAAATTATAAAAAAATATATATTTTAAACTATTAAATAAATAAACTTAAAAATTACGAATTTGAAAAATGTTAGGCCAAAATTGGGTGTCAACAACTGTCCCTTTCGTTGAATATGATTGATGAAAGAAATTGTGCACAACAAAAATTGACAAATCCAATTTTAAACAAACACATGACCTTTATATAAAAGTGTTGTTGAAATGTAGTGGAAGTCAATTCCGAACTTGCATCTAAAAGGTTTCACGCTGTGTTGCGTCCTTGTTGAAGTAGTCCGTACATATGGCTCCATTGAGAGTGCATCCTCTGGAATGTTGCTAAGTTGAATGGAGATGATACATAAGTAGGATATAAATACATGTACATTGGTAGGACGAATGAAGATGATCCATCGGAAGGATTTGAATGTATATTCATCGGTAGAACAAATGAAAAAAGAAAGAATAAAAATGATCCATCGGTAGGATTTTGCATGTTTGCCTATCAGTAAGACGAATAAAAAAAAGATGATCCATTGGTACGATTTTGCATGTATGTCCATCGGTAGGACGAATGAAAAAGATGATCCATCGGTGAAATTTTGCATGTATGTCTATCAGTAGGACGAATGAAAAAGATTATCCATCAGTAGGATTTTGAACATATGTCCATCGGTAGGACAAATGCAAAAATCATTCAACGCAAGTTTTCACCAACTTGAACGTTGAATAGATAGGGTGCACAACTTTCACCACCGAATAGAAGCGACTTATATGAGAATATCTTTCAACGCAAGTTTCAACCGACTTGCACGTTGAAAAGATAGGGTGCACATCCTTCACCTCCGAATAGATGCGACTTAAATGCAAATATCTTTCAACGCATGTTTTCACCGACTTATATATTGAAAAGATATGGTGCACATCTTTCACCACCGAATAGATGCAACTTAAATGCAAATATCCTTCAACGCAAGTTTCTACCGTCTTGAATGTTGAATAGATAGGGTTTACATCCTTCACCACCGAAAAGATGTGACTTAAATGCAAATATCTTTCAGGGCAAGTTTTCACCGACTTGAAAGTTGAAAAGATAGGGTGCACATCCTTCACCACCGAATAGATGCGACTTAAATGCAAAAATATTTCTACGCAAGTTTCCACCGACTTGAACGTTGAAAATATATGGTGCATATCCTTCACTACGAATAGATGCGACTTAAATGCAAATATATTTCAACGCAAGTTCCCACCTACTTGAACATTGAAAAGAGATGGTGCACATCCTTTACCACCGAATAGATGCGAATTAAATGCAAATATCTTTCAACGCAAGTTTTCACCGACTTGAACGTTGAAAAGATATGATGCACATCCTTCACCACCGAATAGATGTGACTTAAATGCAAATATCTTTGAATGCAAGTTTCCACCGACTTGGACGTTGAAAAGATATGGTGCACATCCTTCACCACTGAATATATGCGATTTAAATGCAATGGCCTTCTCGGCAAATGAAAAAATTTAATGGCCCTCTTGGTAAATGAAAAATTCAATTATCCTTTCGGTAAATAAAAAATGCAATGACCTTTTCGGTAAATAAAAATGTAATGACCCCTTGGCAAATAAAAATGCAATGACCATCTTGGCAAATGAAAAATGCAGTTATCCTTTAGGGAAATTAAAATGCAATGACCTTTTAGGTAAATAAAATGCAATGACCCTCTTGACAAATAAAAATGCAATGACCCTCTTGGAAAATGAAAAATGTAATTATCTTTTTAGAAAATAAAAAATTCAATGACCTTTTCGGTAAATAATGAATGCAATGACCCTCTTGGCAAATGAAATATACAATTATCCTTTTGAAAAATTAAAAATATGATGGCCTTTTTTGGAAATAAAAAATGCAACGAAAATGCAACTGATGGATGACCCAATGATTTTTCACTGTACGAGATGGATGACTCATGTATCTTAAAAATTTCATCATCTCGATGCTTTCATATGTCCCCGTATTGAAAAAAAATAGTTAGAAGACACAATGTCGCTTTAGCTAGCAACATGATTAAGAAACTTTAAGGAAAGATTCACAAGAGAATATGTACGAAGTGTCTTTCATTTTGGCACAAGTGAGCGATCATCATTTTGATCTTGAACGCTTTATGTTCTTTGAAACTCATGTTTTATTGGATATTTGTACGAGGAGATGCTTGCTTGCCATAAAATGCTGGAGATTTGCAAGTTGACTTGGAACTTCAAGCGATGACGGATCGTTTGAAATTGACTATCAAACTTCTCAATGTACTTGTTGAAATTTTTGAGGTCTTCCTAAAAAATTTTGTCCCAGTTAAAACTTTTGGCAAATCCCAAAAATGATCTTCCATCTTGACTTGCTGGAGATAACATCTTTATTGTGAATTTTTGAGATATTCTCAAAAATTCTGTCCTAGTGTTTATTACAAGGCGAAAGAAAAATCACACTAGGTATATGACCAAGCCGTCGTGGCGCCTACATATCCTGCTTAATCAGAAATCATGTCAAATTTAGTTCCAATCTTGTGGATGATGAATTTTGTAAAGAATTTGAAACAAAATCATCATTATAAAAAAATGCACAATATGAACAGGATAAAATAGGAAAATGACATTCCTTGCTATATTTAAAGCCTAAAGACAAAATATATCACTTTTTTTGGACGGATAACCCAAAGAGGTAAAATAAGACTCTCACACATACAAAATTAACCTAATGACACTTTTTTACAATGAAAAACTTAAAAAGATAATTTCTTGTTCTTTTTTTAAAAAAATATGGAAGACTCTAAAAATCAGGTTTGAAAAATATTAAAGAGTGAGTGTTTTCTTACTTTTTTTAAAAAAAAATAAAGAATGTGATGAGATTGTCAAATGTTGAATACAATTGGTACCAACGGTTAGGATTTCATGTAAATCTCTCATTCTATTTTCTTTCATTTTTTCTAATTAAGATTGAATTCAAGGTAATTCCTACAACTTCAAGTGGTACCTCAAACATACTTAGGTGTCACGACCCAAATCGGATCGCGACTGGCACCCACACTTATCCTCCTATGTGCGCGAACCAACCAATCTAAACCTTAACATTTCAATGTAATATCAACAGAAAGTAATGCGGAAGACTTAAATTCATTAAATAAAACTGATTCAATAACTTCTAAAATTCAACATCTATTATTATCCCCAAAATCTGGAAGTCATCACCACAAGAACATCTATGATCAAATTACTAAACTAAGAGTATTCTAAGAACTAAAATAAACAAAAACTAGTCCATGCCGGAACTTCAAGGCATCAAGACATGAGGAAGAAGATCCAGTCCAAGCTAGAGGCGTTAGCTCACCCTGAAATCCGGTGTAATGAAGACTGGCTAGAGTTGCGGTTGAGTAGAAGACGACGGTACGTTTGCTGCACTCCACAATAACAAAGAAGAAAACATAAAAGTAGGGGGGGTCAGTACAAACACAAGTACTGAGTAGGTATCATCGGCCAACTCAAAATAGAAAACAGTATATATCAAGTAACATCATAAAATCAACTAATATCCTTAGCATGCAGCATTTTCAATTACCATAATCCATGGTTACAACACCAAGCACATCAATGAAGACTCACGCCTCCTCATCATACTCATTTGGGAATTAGGTTCATTAGATTGAGTATATTAACATCTTTCAAGATTCATTATATTATTTACTCTCGTATCGGTACGTGACACTCCGTTCCTTATTCTATCCTGGTACCGGAACGTGGCACCCAATCCATATACTATCCTGGTGTCGGAACGTGACACTCCGATCCTCATATTCTATCCTGGTACCAGAACGTGGCACCCGATCCATATACTATCCTGGTGTCGGAACGTGACACTCCGATCCTCATATTCTATCCTGGTACCGGAACGTGGCACCCGATCCCCTAATCTCACTACTTTCGTTCATTAAGCCTTCTTTTATACCAAGGTATCATCATTAACAAAGTAGATTAGGGTTTCTTCAAGATTTAAGATTCAATAGCCTCATCATGCTTATTTTATCACAATCATATATAAAATCAATCATGCATACACACAATTAAGCATATAGAAGACTAAATAATACTACCCAACACATATCATTTGCTATTAAGAGTTTACTACGAATAGTGTAAAAACCATAACCTACCTCCACCAAAGATTCGTGATCAAGCAAGTAAATTCCTCAAATTCTTGTTGTCTCTTCGTTTTCTTTCTCTCTTGCTCGATTCTCTCTCTTTTTCTGCCTCTCTTTGTTCTTTCTATTTTTCTTATTCAAACCCTCTTTCTTTTACCCTAATAATCATATAATTAAGTATAAAAGATGGCACTAATAACCCACTAATTAACTTAAGGTTACCTCTTTTAACCCCCAAGTAATTAGACTTATTAACATTAACCCACCACTTTATAATTAAAGCAGAAAATAGTCCAAAATGCCCCTTAAATAAATTAACAGAAATCCGACCCAGCCTGGGATTGCGCAGCCTGTGACGGGCCGTCGTGCCTGCGACGGTCCGTCCTGCTGTCCGTCACATGCTACAGAAACTCGATTTTAAGTGAATGGCCTGTGACGGGCCGTCGAGCCTGCGACGGTCCGTCCTGCCACTCCATCACGAAGTTCAGAGAATCGATTTCAGTACCCAAAATTTAGAATTCTAAGTGTTCTGGTACGGGACCTCCACGACGGTCCGTCGTGACCATGACGGTCCGTCGTGGTATCCGTTGCCTCTGCTAGTTTTTCCAGAATTAAAATCTGCTACTCAAAATGAAAACAGGTCGTTACAATAGATACCAATTTACCCATCGTTCGTCCTCGAACGATCACGAGAAGTAAAACAAGAGTGAAAAGAAGTACCTGAATCTGTAAACAGGTGTGGGTATCTTTCTTGCATATCTGCCTCCTTCTCCCAAGTGGCTTCTTCAACAGGTCGATTCTTTCATTGCACCTTGATGGATGCAATCTCCCTTGATCTCAACTTGCGAACTTCTCTATCTAAAATAGCAACAGGCTCCTCCTTAAAGACAAATTCTCATCAAGCAAAACTGAGTCCCAACGGATAATGTAGTTTCCATCCCCATGGTATCTTTTCAACATCGACACATGGAATACCGGATGTACTCCGGAGAGTGCTGGAGGCAAAGCTAATTCATAAGCCACCTCTCCTACTCGCTTCAGGACTTCAAATGGACCAATATACCTTGGACTAAGCTTTCCTCTTTTACCAAACCGCATCACCCCTTTCATGGGCGAAACTTTCAGCAAGACTTGCTCTCCTTCCATGAACTCCAAATCCCTAACCTTTCGATCTGCATACTCCTTTTGCCTACTTTGAGCCGCTAAAAGCTTTTCTTGAATGGATTTCACCTTTTCTAACGAGTCCCTCAAAAGGTCAGTACCCCAAGGTCTAACCTCGAAAGCATCAAACCAACCAATGGGAGACCTACATCTCCTACCATACAATGCTTCAAATGGAGCCATATCAATACTTGAGTGATAGCTATTATTGTATGAAAACTCCGCTAAGGGTAAGAAGCTATCCCATCCCAATGGCCACCAAATCTATCACACATGCACGAAGCATATCCTCCAACACTTGAATCGTTCGCTCAGACTGACCGTCGGTCTGAGGATGGAACGCAGTACTAAGATCCAACCTAGTACCTAATTCGGCATGCAATGTTCTCCAAAATTTAGAAGTAAACTGCGTACCTCTATCTGATATGATGGACAGTGGAACTCCATGCAATCGAACAACTTCTGAGATGTAAAGTTTGACTAACTTCTCTGCATTGTAAGTCACCTTGACCGGAATGAAATGAGCAGACTTAGTTAACCTATCAACAATCACCCAAATAGAGTCATGCTTACCCATTGTCTTTGGAAGACCAACCACGAAATCCATTGCGATTCTCTCCCACTTCCATTCAGGGATAGGCATTCTCTGAAGTGTTCCTCCGGGCCTCTGGTGTTCATACTTTACTTGTTGACAATTTGGACATTTGGCAACAAACTCAACAATGTCGCGCTTCATTCTACTCCACCAAAAGTGTTGCCTTAGGTCACGGTACATCTTGGTTGCACCCGGATGTATCGAATACCTTGAACTATGAGCCTCTGTCAGAATAGTGTTGATCAAATCATCGACGCGGGGTACACATACCCTTCCCTTAATCCTCAAAATACCTTCCTCATCGATTGTCGCTTCTTTAGCCTCTCCTTGCAACACTTTATCTCGGATCCGGATCAATTTTTCATCATTAAACCTGCTTTCCCTTAATCTTGTCAAGGAAGGAAGATCTTGCCTCCACACAAGCTAAAAATCCTCCCTTCTCATTTACTTCTAATCTCATAAGGTCGTTAGCCAGAATCTGAACTTCTCTATCCAATGGGCGTCTAGAAGCTTGCAAGTGAGCTAGACTTCCCATGCTTCCCGCCTTTCTACTTAAAGCATCCGCTACAACATTCGCCTTCCCCGGATGATACAAAATAGTGATGTCGTAGTCCTTCAGTAGCTCCATCCATCTCCTCTGTCTCAAGTTCAAATCTCTCTGAGTAAAGACATACTGTAGGCTACGATGATCCGTATAGACCTCACACTTAACCCCATATAAATAGTGTCTCCATTGCTTTAATGCAAACACTACCGCGGCCAATTCCAAATCATGAGTTGGATAGTTACGTTCATGCACTTTTAATTGTCTTGAAGCATAAGCAATCACATTCTTCTCTTGCATTAGCACTGCCCCCAAACCAGAATAGGATGCATCACAATAAACAATGAAATTCTTACCTTCCACTGGCAAGGTGAGAATTGGTGCAGTAGTCAACAGAGTCTTGAGCTTCTGAAAGCTTTCCTCACACTCATCCGACCATACAAATGGAGCATTTTGCTTAGTCAAGTTCGTCAGTTGGGAAGCAATAGAAGAGAATCCCTTGACAAATCGACGGTAATAACTGGCTAAACCAACAAAGCTTCTTATTTCTGACACATTAGTGGGTCTTACCCAATTCTTCACTACTTCGATCTTAGAAGGATCCACCATCACTCCATCCTTGGAAACCACGTGCCCCAAGAAGGACACTGCATCTAGCCAAAACTCACACATAGAAAACTTGGTATAAAGCTTTTTCTCCCTCAACATTTCCAACACAATTCTCAAATGCTCCTCATGTTCCTTCTCACTCTTGGAGTATATCAGTATATCATCAATAAATACGATCACAAAGAGATCCAAATATGGCTTAAAAATCCCGTTCATCAAACTCATGAACGCAGCAGGGGCATTCGTAAGACCAAAAGACATCACTACAAATTCGTAATGCCCATACCTGGTTCTAAAAGCAGTCTTTGGCACATCCGTTTCCCGTATTTTCAATTGATGATAAACGGATCTCAAGTCAATCTTAGAGAAGACACAAGCACCTTGTAACTGATCGAACAAGTCATCAATGCGAGGAAGAGGATACTTGTTCTTTATGGTCACCTTGTTCAACTGCCGGTAGTCTATGCACATCCGAAAACTCCCATCCTCTTCTTCACAAACAAAATCGGAGAGCACCCCAAGGAGATGCACTTGGTCTAATGAAGCCTTTGCTCAACAACTCTTGAAGTTGGGATTTTAACTTTTACTCTCTTAACTCCGCGGGAGCCATTCTATAAGGGGGTATAGAAATGGGTCGAGTACCCGGTTCAAGATCAATACAGAAGTCAATATCCCTATCTGGTGGCATACAAGGAAGATCTACAGGGAACACATCAAGAAACTCACGGACCACGAAAACCGACTCAATCGAAGGTACTTGGGTAGTGTCATCCTTGAGATGTGCCAAGAAAGCTAAACACCCTTTACTAACCATTTTCTTAGCACGAAGAAAGGAGATTATACGCACCGGATTGGAAGTGTAGTCACCCTCCCACACTAACGGATCTGTCCCAGGCTTGGCTAACGTCACCGTTTTAGCATTACAATCCAAGATCGCAAATTGCGGAGAAAGCCAAGTCATACCCAGAATTACATCAAAATCAACCATTTCTAAGATAACCAAATCTACATAAGTGTTGCTCCCCACAAAGTTCACCAAACAAGACCTATATACCTTTTCTACTACCACAGACTCACCCACCGGAGTAGAAACACGAATAGGCATATCAAGTAATTCACAAGGTAAATTTAGACCATTAGCAAATGAGGAAGAATACATAAGAAAATGTGGATCCAGGATCAAACAATACAGAAGCCATGCAATCACAAACCAGAAGATTACTTGTGATGACAACATCAGATGTATCCGCCTCCGATCTCCCAGGGAAAGCATAACAATGGGCCCTTTCGTTTGTTTGTCCGTTGCCCCTACCATGTTGTGATGTAGTGGCTCCAGTTTGCCCATCACCCCGGCCGTTTGGTGACCACCATACCTCGACCACCATGTCCTCCAGAAATAACGGCCTCTACCATGACCACCTCTACCTCTAGCTATTGGGGGTCTATAACTCTGTTTTGGACAATACCTCTTGATATGCCCAGTCTCTCCACACCCATAACACTCTCTGGATTCAAGCATAGGTCTCTCAGAGAAGTGTTGGCTGGTCTGAGGTGGACCCCCAACTACAGTCTGTAGTGAAGACTGAATGGGTCGAACTGAGTAACCTCCGAAACCCTGTCCTCTAGAGTAAGAACCATTAAACTCACCCCCCTTTAGAAACCTCTTTGATGTCGATGCCATGGTGAATTCATCTGGCTTCACTCCTTCCACCTCTACTACGAAGTCTACTACCTCTTGAAAAGATTTCGCTGTGGCCGCCACCTGTAAAGCTGAAATTTGCAACTCTGATCTCAACCCCTTCACAAAACGGAGAATCCGCTCTTGTGGACTGAAACATAGTTGGGTGGCGTACCGGGATAATGCACGAAATTTAGCCTCATATGCAGTAACCGACATCCTACCTTGCTCTAGGCTCAAAAACTCATCCCTTTTCCTATCCCTCAAAGTACGGGGGATATACTTCTCCATAAACAAGCTAGAGAATAAGGCCAAAGTCATAGGTGGTGCCTCTGTTGGTTGACACTCAACATGTGACCGCCACCACATTTTGGCGTTCCGTTGAAACTGATAACTCACGAACACAACACCAAACCGTTCTACTATACCCATCTTGTGTAGTAGCTCATGACAGTCAACCAGAAAATCGTAAGCATCCTCAGATTCTGCACCCTTGAAGACTGGAGGTTTCAATTTCAAGAACTTACTGAAAAGTTCATGCTGATCATTTGTCATTATAGGCCCAGTAGTCAGGCGTGGAAACGTGCCTATGCCCAATGAGGCATCCATACGAGGAGCCATAGTGGCTGCATGTTGTACCTCTGAAACCGGAGGTGTTGGTGCAGAAAACACTGGAGGTGCCTGACCCTGATCAGACAACCCACTAAGATAAGCGAGAACCTGATTGATCATTTCTGGGGTAGGTTGGGGTGGCATTTCCTCATTCTGTACTTGCTCATTCTCCCCATCCTCCCCTTCTCTTATTACTTCCTCAGTCGGTGGAGGAGTCACCGCCCTAGTACTAGATGGGCTAGGTGCTCGTCCTCTTCCCCTAGAGGACGTCCTCCCACGACCTCTACCACGACCTCTTGCCGTTGCTCTTCCTCGAGCTACGGCCCCAGCGGCTAGCTCAGACGCACCCTGTTCCACCGGTGCTGGCGTTGGCGTAGTCGTTGCTCTAGTTCTAACCATCTGCGAAATAGAGTGAAGATGGTCAGATACCAATTTGTATCACTTAGATACCAATTGGATTCAAGTAATAGCACGAAAGAAAGAAAGAAAGAATGGAATTTTCCTAAAGTCTTATAGCCTCTCAAATAAAAGTAAAGGCGTCCCCCTATCGTTCTTTAAGACTCTACTAGACTTGTTCTTGTGTGATGAGACCAACGAACCTAATGCTTTGATACCAAGTTTGTCACGGCCCAAATCGGATCGCGACTGGCACCCACACTTATCCTCCTATATGAGCGAACCAACCAATCTAAACCTTAACATTTCAATGTAATATCAACAGAAAGTAATGCGGAAGACTTAAACTCATTAAATAAAACCGATTCAATAACTTCTAAAATTCAACATCTATTATTATCCCCAAAATCTGGAAGTCATCACCACAAGAACATCTATGATCAAATTACTAAACTAAGAGTATTCTAAGAACTAAAATAAACAAAAACTAGTCCATGCCGGAACTTCAAGGCATCAAGACATGAGGAAGAAGATCCAGTCCAAGCTAGAGGCGTTAGCTCACCTGGAAATCCGGTGTAATGAAGACTGGCTAGAGTTGCGGTTGAGTTGAAGACGACAGTACGTTTGTGCACTCCACAATAACAAAGAGAAAACATAAAAGTAGGGGGGGTCAGTACAAACACAAGTATGAGTAGGTATCATCGGCCAACTCAAAATAGAAAACAGTATATATCAAGTAAACATAAAATCAACTAATATCCTTAGCATGCAACATTTACAATTACCATAATCCTTGGTTACAACACCAAGCACATCAATGAGGACTCACGCCTTCTCATCATACTCATTTGGGAATTAGGTTCATTAGATTGAGTATATTAACATCTTTCAAGATTCATTATATTATTTACTCTCGTATCGGTACGTGACACTCCGCTCCTCATTCTATCCTGGTACCGGAACGTGGAACCCGATCCATATACTATCCTGGTGTCGGAACGTGACATTCTGATCCTCATATACTATCCTGGTACCGGAACGTGGCACCCGATCCATATACTATCCTGGTGTCGGAACGTGACACTCCGATCCTCATATTCTATCCTGGTACCGGAACGTGGCACCCGATCCATATACTATCCTGGTGTCGGAACGTGACACTCCGATCCTCATATTCTTTCCTGGTACCGGAACGTGGCACCCGATCCCCTAATCTCACTACTTTCGTTCATTAAGCCTTCTTTTATACCAAGGCATCATCATTAACAAAGTAGATTAGGGTTTCTTCAAGATTTAAGATTCAATAGCCTCATCATGCTTATTTTATCACAATCATATATAAAATCAATCATGCATACACACAATTAAGCATATAGAAGACTAAATAATACTACCCAACACATATCATTCGCTATAAAGAGTTTACTACGAATAGTGTAAAAACCATAACCTACCTCCACCAAAGATTCGTGATCAAGCAAGCAAATTCCTCAAATTCTTGTTGTCTCTTCGTTTTCTTTCTCTCTTGCTCGATTCTCTCTCTTTTTCTGTCTCTCTTTGTTCTTTCTATTTTTCTTATTCAAACCCTCTTTCTTTTACCCTAATAATCATATAATTAAGTATAAAAGATGGCACTAATAACCCACTAATTAACTTAAGGTTACCTCTTTTAACCCCCAAGTAATTAGACTTATTAACATTAACCCACCACTTTATAATTAAAGTAGAAAATAGTCCAAAATGCCCCTTAAATAAATTAACAGAAATCCGACCCAGCCTAGGATTGCGCATCCTGGGACGGGCCGTCGTGCCTGCGACGGTCCGTCCTGCTGTCCGTCACATGCTACAGAAACTCGATTTTAAGTGAATGGCCTGTGACGGGCCGTCGAGCCTGCGACGGTCCGTCCTGCCACTCCGTCACGAAGTTTAGAGAATCGATTTCAGTACCCAAAATTCAGAATTCTAAGTGTTCTGGGACGGGACCTCCACGACGGTCCGTCGTGGCATCCGTTGCCTCTGCCAGTTTTTCCAGAATTAAAATCTTCTACTCAAAACGACTAAACAGGTCGTTACATTAGGAATCAACAAGATTCGTTCATCTTGCTTCAAACAAAGGTTTGATTGTAGCAGTCCTTATGTTTCAAGTTCCCTCACGATAAAGACTGGCCATATTCCACACATATTTGAAACATTTTATTATAAGAAATTTTTCAAAGTGCACTCACGTTCACAAGAATGTTCAATGCATACAACTGTGATACCATATGCTCGACCGTTATGTAAATCTCCACTAATGTGAGAAAATTTGGAATGAGATCATGTAGGGCTTGTCATTGGCTTCTAACACAGGCTTAGGGATGGGTAGAATATTTATTTGGGATAAGAGTTACTTAATTCCTTCTTGAGCGTCACACATAATTTGTGCTCTTAATGATTTGTATGCCTTTGACGTCGGATCCTCTTCGTTGTCCTCTGCCCTTTTGACTTCTTTTGAATTCTCATTTTTTTGGAGCTTTTACCTTCTTCTTCTTTTTTTTTTCACCCCCTTTGTTTCGACTTCTTTTGAGTTCTCATTTTTTGGAGCTTTTTCGTTATTCTCTTCTTTTTTTCCCTTTTGTTTTGATTTCTTTTTAGTTCTCATTTTTTGTAGCTTTTCCCTTCTTCTCTTTTTTTTTTCATCCCCTTTGTTTTGACTTCTTTTAGTCCTTAATTCTTGAAGCTTTTATTTTATTTCACTCCTTTATTATAAATTTTTCTTCTTTTTTGTTGGAGTGTTTTCCTTCCCACTTTTCATTGACCTTGTAAGGGTAATTTGTCTTTCTTCATTTCTTTCACCTATTCTTTCTTCCTTTTTTTCTTTTTTTTTCTATAAAAGTCTTTTGCTTTCTTAACTTTGGGAGACTCGATATCTTTGCTTTTGGAAATTTAAAACAAGAATCTTCTCTTATAATTTGCACATTCTTGGTGCAATCAAGAAGGTTGGGCCAAGAGAGGGATAATGCATGTGAACAATCAAAAGGGTAATGTCCAAAATGTGGTTATCAAAGAAAGGCTTCAGGATCGAAGTGGGAAAACTAGGGACCAATGTCATTTGGTAGGCTTTGAAAAGCACAATCGGGTCAAAAGACCTACAATCCTTTCTCAAACCAAACATTACTCAGGATTTCGGCTCGATGACATTCAGGCCAAGTTCTAGATCAACAGTGCGATACAATTGAATTTTGATCTAAAAGCTCACCACACAATGCACATGAAACATAAGATTGATTTTATTCTTACCTTGAATGCATGCAAGAGAATTTTCAAGCACCACAAAAGTATAAACAAGAGGTACCAAAAGAATCTACGGTTTACCACAAATTCAATCCTTTCCATTATATAGATTATTTTTACATGATCCTAACTGCATTGATCCAAACTAAGTCGAAGACATGACTATTCTAATATATACACAATTTTTTTTGAAAGAATGAATACCAAACCCTAGAAGGGTTGCCTACGTATCTCATCGAGATGAGAATTAGGTGATCATAGTTCATGCAGTTATGCCTTTGAAAATATGTACAAACCATTTGACCCTGTTTTTTTTTTAATTCAAAAGAATGAATACCGAACTCAAGAAAGGCTCCCTACGTATATCATTAAGATGAAAATCAGGTGTGCGTAGTTCATGAAGTTATGCCTATGAAACCGCACAAAATATTTTATTTTTTTCTTTTGTTTTTGGAAAATATAATAACAAATCCAAGAAGGGCTGCCTACATATCTCACCGAAATGTGAAGTAGGTTTGTGTGGTTCGTTCAGATATGACTTGGAAAATATGCACTAACTATTTTATTTTATTTTTTTACTTTTGGAAAAAATAATACCGGACTCAAAAAGGGTTGCGTACGTATATTACCGAAATGAGAATCAGGTTCACTTAATTCGTTCAGATAAGACATAAAACAATTATAAAATTGAGACCAACTAGAGGTGATTCCTCATATTCTCTCAACTGTCGACCTTTGTAGTGGTCTTTTTATTTTGTATTTTTTATACAGTTACCGCTTGTTGTATTCTTTTTTGTATGTTTTTTTGGAACTCTGTCTTCTCTAAATTCTCCATGAGAACCAAACTGTATGTCGGGGTTGGTTTTTCTAAAAAAGTATGAGAAAAATGTGAAAGCAAGACCATAATTGCAAAAATAATAGAAAACAAATGAGTGTGACCTTATAGTCAAAGACTCTCCTGATTCATCTTTTTGACTTGACATTAATGTCTTGTGAAATACAAAGACTAGAATTTCGCTAGTCTTCTTTTCTCTTGTAACTTTGAACGGACAATGATTTCAAAATTCTGACATAAATCAACCTTTCGCTTTAAAGAAGAACAACTCAAAAGGTAAGAGTGTTAATTCCTGTTCATAATGGATATGCAAAATATCACATAAATAATTAATTAAACACATAAGTGTTGTCTTGATTGAAGACAAACTCAATTATATTTACATCACATAACATACAAAAAATTATTGATTATCCTATACAAATATGTGACCCTTTTATGCCAACGGTAGGCCTACCAATTTGAAGGATGTATAACGTCATTTGTAATACGTCATTGAACAAACCCCAAATTTATACAAACTTTATGAATAAAGCTGAATGAGATATATATCACGGAAAATGGGATACAAAATAATCACTAATCAGTCATACGCAGGGGCACAACCTTAAGCTATGCCTCCATGAAAGGTTCTTCTTCTTTCTTGATTTCTAGTCATCTCTGGATGTCAATATCTTTGGATAGAGTAGTAGCTTGTGAAACTTTCTTCACTAAAATAAACTAGACAATCATTTTTCAGACAACGTATACATCCTTTAAAATGAAATGAGTATGTATAAATATCCGTTTAGGGTATAATCCATTTTGTACTCAAGATGGTCTCTCTAGTGGACCCAACACGCCTTGGGTGTTGGGTCGACTTAGTTCGAAATACGCTAGAAATCGACATTTTGTTTAGCTCTACACTAATTGACTAAGAGTGGCTTTTGAAAGACCGTGAACCCAAGTGGACGACTTAGGCTGAAATTCACGACTACTAATGGACGCATGACGAACCAATAAATTGTTGATTATTTCGAAATATGATTGAGTATAAAAAGTACAATTGCAATTCCGCAAAATCGTTCTTTAATATACTATATACATACAATAGAACATGTCATGAATGCAATGAAATTATACACACAAAAATTATGAATAATGAATGAACAAGTGTGAATACAAATAATCAATAAAATATACAAAATACAAGCTACAACACAATAAAAGAGAAAACCCCTCAATTTGAAAATAATAAATTCATATTGATTAAAACCTTAAGATCCCCAGCGGAGTCGTCAATCTGTGTACATCCCTACTCTATTCAAATAGGGAGAAATGTTGCGGTGACACAAAAAATAATTAATTAAGTCAGTTTTAAAAGAATTTTAAGAATAAATGAATTTTAAATGAGTCCCCACCTAATTTTAGAAAAACCTGAAACCACTTTATGTAATCTACGAAACCATTAGTTCTGGATAAGAGGTTTATCTGATTTCGAAGGGAAGGTATTCGACACTCTTCGAAATCCACAATCATGGGTCTCGACTGAATTTTTTTTTAAAATTGAGGAGGAAATAAAGCAATACACAAGTACAATTAACATGTAATATACACAAATAATAAAATAAAATAATAATGTAAGTATCGATCTAAGGTTTTCCTAACGTCAATAATATACACAATAATGAATGTTAAATACATTTGAATTCCATTGGAATAGCTTCGATGAGAAGCAACTCCGAGGTACCTGTAAACACCCGTATTAAAAGTGTTAGTAACAAATATATATAAAATATATATGATAAATATAAATGAATTAAATAACAATTTAAAAATAGAAATCTGTCTTGTTAACATTGGAAGACCTCCAAAATCGACGAACAGATTTTCTTATAGGCCAATTTCGATAAATAAATTCAAAGAAATTTAATAATATATCCACAAAAAAAAAAAGGTAAATAGCATTCCAATATAGTGGCAAACAAATTTGTAATGAAAAGTATTAATAGATAAGGGACACTAATTTCTTAACAATAAATTTCAAACTAACAGACAATTTTCTTGAACATATAAATATTAACAGTGGAATAAAATAAAAGATAATGAAAAAAATCATCATTAACCGTAACTAAATTAAATAGAATAGCCATAAACAAATAATAAACTAAAATAATCACAAAATCCATGAAAAACATAACGATTAACAAAAAGAAAAGAAATCATCAAAGAAAAAGGTGTGGGGGACTGGTGGTTTAGCTTGTGTTGTTGGGTTGGCTGTGGTTTGGAGGAAAACAGAGACGGTGAAGGTGAAAAGGTCTGGTTTGGGGTTGTGGTGTTTGGTGATGATTTTGAGTTAGTTTCAGGTAGCAGCTTGGTCGTGTTTTAATGGCGATTTAGTGGAAGAGGAGAGGAAGAACAATGAAGTTTTGGTTGTTCGCTGGAAAATGCTCTGGTGAAGGTGGTTTTGTGCAATGGGTTTAGTGGTTCTGGTGGTGGCTTTGCCCGATTCGGGCGGAATTTCGGCAACTTGTCGAAAAATATGAACACTAAAAAAAAGAAGTCTTTCAAGACCAAAGAAAATCTAAAAATTACCACTAACATTTATCCATCTCCCTATTTTTGACCTAATCTAAATCCAAATAGAAAAAAAATGCAATGGACTCAAATGTGTGAACTTGAAATTGTGGATCAAAATTATTGATCAATCTTCCATATGCAAAATATTTTTTAGATTGTGTAAAAAAATAAAAATAAATATAAAGAATAAAATGTATATATATATATATATATATATATAAATAAACATGACTAATGACACGCATTTAGATAAAATAATGACTTAATCAAAATAAAAATAATAACAAATATTTGAATGTATTCAATAGGATATGAAAAATGTAATTAAGATTAACTAATAAAAAAATCTAAATTTTTACAAATAAGGATAGTTATCGATAAAATTATTTTAAATTATAAAAAATATATATTTTGAACTATTAAATAAATAAACTCAAACATTACGAATTTGGAAAATGTTAGGCCAAAATTTGGTGTCAAAAGCTGTCCCTTTCGTTGAATATGATTGATGATATAAATCATGCACAACGAATATATTGACAAACCCAATTTTGACCGAACACATGACCTTTATATAAAAGTGTTGTTGAAATGTAGTGGAAGTCGATTCTGAACTTGCATCTAAAAGGTTCCACGATGTGTTGCGTCCTTGTTGAAGTAGATTGTACATGTGGCTCCACTGAGAGTGCATCCTCTGTATGTTGCTAAGATGAATGGAGATGATCCATCAGGAGGATATAAATACATGTCCATTGGTAGGACAAATGAAGATGGTCCATCTGAAGGATTTGAATGTATGTCCATCGGTAGAACAATGAAAAAAGAAAGAAAGAATGATCCATTGGTAGGATTTTGCATGTTTTCACATCAATAGGATGAATAAAAAAAGATGATCCATTCGTACGATTTTACATATATGTCCATCGGTACGACGAATGAAAAATATGATCCATCAATAGGATTTTGCATGCATATCTATCGGTAGGACGAATGAAAAAGATTATCCATCGGTTGGATGAATAAAATGGTGACCCATATGTAGGATCTATATGTATGTCCATCGATAGGACGAATGAAAAGATTATCCATCAATAGTACCATCAGTAGGACAAATGCAAATATCTTTCAAAGCAAGTTTCCACTGACTTGAATGTTGAATAGATAGGGTGCACATCCTTCACCACCGAATAGATGCGACTTAAATGTGAATATCTTTCAACACAAGTTTTCACCGACTTGCACGTTGAAACATAGGGTTCACATCCGAATAGAAGTGACTTAAATGCAAATATCTTTCAACGCAAGTTTTCACCGACTTGTACGTTGGAAAGATATGGTGTACATCCTTCACCACCGAATAGATGCAACTAAAATGAAAATATTTTTCAACGCAAGTTTCCACCGGCTTGAATGTTGAAAAGATAGGGTGTGCATCCTTCACCACTGAAAAGATGCGACTTAAATGCAAATATCTTTCAGCGCAAGTTTCCGCCGACTTGAACGTTTAAAAGATATGGTCCACATCCTTCACCAATGAATAGATGTGACATAAATGCAAATATCTTTCAACGCAAGTTTCCACCGACTTGAACATTGAAAAGATAAGGTGCACATCCTTCCCCTCCGAATAGATATGACTTAGATGCAAATATCTTTGAGCGCAAGTTTCCACTAAATAGATGTGACTTAAATTCAAATATCTTTCCACACAAGTTCCCAATATTGACTTGAACATTGAAAAGATATGGTGCACATCCTTCACTACGGAATAGACGCGACTTAAATGCAAATATCATTCAACGTAAGTTTCTACCGACTTAAATGTTAAAAAGATATAGTGCACATCTTTAACCACCGAATAGTTGGGACTTAAATGCAAATATATTTTAACGCAAGTTTCCACCAACTTGAACATTGAAAAGATGTGGTGCACATCGTTCACCTCTGAATAAATGCGACTTAAATGCAAATATCTTTCAACTCAAGTTTCCATCGACTTGAAAGTTAAAAATATATGGTGCACATCCTTCACCACCGAATAGATGCGACTTAAATGCAAATATCTTTCAACGGAAGTTTTCACTAACTTGAACGTGGAAAAGATATGGTGCACATCCTTTACCACCGAATAGATGCGGCTTAAAAGCAAATATTTTTCAACGCAAGTTTCCACTAACTTGAATATTGTAAAGATAGGACACACATCCTTCACCTACGAATAGATGCAACTTAAATGAACATATTCTTCAATGCAAGTTTCCACCAACTTGAATATTGAAAAGAGATGGTGCACATCATTTACCACCGAATAGATGTGACTTAAATGCAAATATCTTTCAACGCACATTTTCACCGACTTGAACGTTGAAAAAATATGGTGCACATCCTTCACCATCGAATAGATGTGACTTAAATGCAAATATCTTTGAACACAAGTTTCCACCGACTTGAATGTTGAAAAGATATGGTGCACATCTTTAACCACCGAATAGATGGAACTTAAATGCAAGTATATTTTAACGCAAGTTTCCACCGACTTGAACATTGAAAAGATGTGGTGCACATTCTTCACCTCTGAATAGATGCGACTTAAATGCAAATATCTTTAGACTCAAGTTTCCATCGACTTGAAAGTTAAAAATATATGGTGCACATCCTTCACCACAGAATAGATGCGACTTAAATGCAAATATCTTTCAACGGAAGTTTTCACTAACTTGAACGTTGAAAAGATATGGTGCACATCCTTTACCACCGAATAGATGCGGCTTAAAAGCAAATATTTTTCAACGCAAGTTTCCACTAACTTGAACGTTGCAAAGTTAGGACACACATCCCTCACCTACGAATAGATGCGACTTAAATGCAAATATTCTCCAACGCAAGTTTCCACCAACTTGAATATTGAAAAGAGATGGTGCACATCCTTTACCACCGAATAGATGTGACTTAAATGCAAATATCTTTTAACGCAAGTTTCCATTGACTTGAACGTTGGAAAGATATGGTGCACATCCTTCACCACCGAATGGATGGAAGTTAAATGCAAATATCTTTCAATGCAAGTTTCCACTGACTTGGACATTGAAAAGATCATTCTTTACCACCAAATATATGCGACTTAAATGCAATGGCCTTCCGGAGAATGAAAAAATGCAATGGACCTCTTGGCGAATGAAAAATTTAATTATCCTTTCGGTAAATAAAAAATGCAATGACCTTTTTGGTAAACAAAAATGTAATGACCCCTTGGCAAAAAAAATGCAACGACCCTCTTGGCAAATGAAAAAATGCGGTTATCCTTTTGGGAAATTAAAATGCAATGAACTTTTTGGTAAATAAAATGCAATGACCCTCTTGACAAATAAAAATGCAATAACCCTCTTGGCAAATGAAAAATGTAGTTATCTTTTCGGAAAGTTAAAAATTCAATGACCTTTTCAGTAAATAATGAATGCAATGACCCTCTTAGCAAATGAAATCTACAATTATCCTTTTGGAAATAAAAAATGTGATGGCCTTTTCGAAAATAAAAAATGCAATGAAAATGCATTTGATGGATGACCCCATGATTTTGCACTGTTACGAGGTGGATAAATCTTGTGTCTTTAAAATGTCATCATCTTGATGCTTTCGTATATCCCTGTATTCGACAAGGAACAGTTAGAAGACATAATGTCGCCTTACCTATCAACATGATTAAGAAACTTTAATGTAAGATTCACAAGAAAATATGTACAAAGTGCCTTTCACTTTGGCACAAGTGAGCGATCATCATTTTGATCTTGAAGGCTTTATGTTCTTTGAAACTCATTTTTTATTGAAGATTTGTACGAGAAGATGCTCGCTTGCCATAAAATGTTGGAGATTTTCAAGTTGACTTGGAACTTCAAGCAATGACGGATCGTTTGAAATTGACTATCAAGCTTCTCTTAGTACTTGTTTAAATTTTTGAGGTCTTCCTCAAAAATTCTGTTCCAGGTACAACTTTTGGCAAATCTCAAAAATGATCTTCCATCTTGACTTACTGGAGATAGCATCTTTATTGTGAATTTTTTAGATATTCTCAAAAATTCTGTCCTAGTGTTTATTACAAGGAAAAAGAAAAATCACACTAGGTGTATGACCAAGCCGTCGTGGCGCCTACATATCCTGTTGAATGAGGAATCAGATCAAATTTAGTTCCAATCTTGTGGATGATGAATTTTGTAAAGAATCTGAGACAAGATCATCATTATATAAAAAATGCACAATATGAACATGATAAAATAGGAAAATGATATTCCTTTCTATATTTAAAGCCTAAAGACAAAATATATTACTTTTTTGGACGGACAACCCAATGAAGTAAAATAGGACTCTCACACATACAAAATTAACCTAATGACACTTTTTTACACTGAAAAACTGAAAAAAAAATAATTTCTTCTTCTTCTTCTTCTTCTATTTTAAAAATTGAAAGACTCTAAAAAAAGGTTTGAAAAATATTAAAGAGTGTGTGTTTTCTTACTTTTTTTCTAAAAAATAAAATAAAGAATGTGATGACACAGTCAAATGTTGACTACAATTGGTACCAACGGTTAGGATTTCATGTAAATCTCTCATTCTTTTTTCTTTCTTTTTATCTAATAAAGATTGAGTTCAGGGTAATTCCTACATCATCAAGTGGTACCTCAAACATACTTAGGAATCAACAAGATTCGTTCATCTTGCTTCAAACAAAGGTTTGATTGTAGCAGTCCTTATGTTTCAAGTGCCCTCACGACAAAGACTGGTCATATTCCACACATATTTGAAACATTTGATTATAAGACATTTTTGAAAGTTCACTCAGATTCACAAGAATGTTCAATGCATACAACTGTGATACCATATGCTCGACCCTTATGTAAATCTCCACTAATGTGAGAAAATTTGGAATGAGATCATGTAGGGCTTGTCATTTTCTTGTAACGTAGGCTTAGGGATGGGTAGGATATTTATTTGTGATAAAAGTAACTTAATTTTTCATTGAGAGTCACACAAAAAATTTTCTCTTAATGATTGGTATGTCTTTGGCGTCGGATCCTTTTCATTGTCCTCTTCCCTTTTGACATCTTATGAATTCTCAGTTTTTTGGAGCTTTTCCCTTCTTCTTCTTCTTTTCAGCCCCTTTGTTTCGACTTCTTTTGAGTTCTCATTTTTTGGAGCTTTTCCCCTCTTCTCATCTCATTTTTTTGGAGCTTTTCCCTTTTTCTCTTTTTTTTTCACC
The DNA here is from genome assembly GCA_027704765.1 of Solanum habrochaites. Lineage (NCBI taxonomy): Eukaryota > Viridiplantae > Streptophyta > Magnoliopsida > Solanales > Solanaceae > Solanum > Solanum habrochaites. Next base: position 11,728,015 of record JAKWJA010002493.1, read on the forward strand.
CCCTTTGTTTTGACTTCTTTTAGTCCTTATTTCTTGGAGATTTTCTTTTATTTCACTCCTTTATTATAAATTTTTCTGATTTTTTGTTGGAGTGTTTTCCTTCCCCACTTTTCATTGATCTGTAAGGGTGTTTTTGTCTTTCTTTATTTCTTTCACCTTTTCTTTCTTCCTTTCTTTCCTTTTTTTTTCTCTAGAAGTCTTTTGCTTACTTAACTTTGGGAGACTCTATATCTTTGCTTTTGAAATTTCAAACATGAATCTTTTCTTATAATTTGCACATTCTTGGTGCAATCAAGAAGGTTGGGCCAAGAGAGGGATAATGCATGTAAACAATCAAAATGGTAATGTCTAAAATGTGGTTATCAAAGAAAGGCTTCAGGCTCGAAGTGGGAAAACTAGGAACCAATGTCATTTGGTAGGCTTTGAAAGGCACAAGCGGGTCAAAAGACCTACAATCCTTTCTCAAACCAAACATTACTCAGGATTTCGTCTCGATGACACTCAGGCCAAGTTCTAGATAAACAGTGTGAAACAATTGAATTTTGATCTAAAAGTTCACCACACAATGCACATGAAACATAAGATCGGTTATATTCATACCTTGAATGCATGCAAAAGAATTTTCAAGCACCACAAAAGTATAAACGAGAGGTACCAAAAGAATCTACGGTTTACCACAAATTCAATCCTATCCATCTTATTGATTATTTTTACATGATCCTAACTGCATTGATCCAAACTAAGTCGCAGACATGACTATTCTGATATATACACAATTTTTTGAAAAAATGAATAACAAACCAAAGAAAGGCTGCCTACGTATCTCATTGAGATAAGAATTAGGTGAGCGTAGTTCATGCAGTTATGTCTTGAAAATATGCACAAACCATTTGACCCTTTTTTTTGAATTCAAAAGAATGAATACCGAATTCAAGAAGGGCTTCCTAGGTATCTCATTAAGATTAGAGTCAGGTGTGCCTAGTTTATGAAGTTATGCCTATGAAACCTCACAAAATATTTTATTTTATCCTTTTACTTTTGGAAAAAATAATATCGAATCAAAGAAGAGCTGCCTACGTATCTCACCGACATGTGAATCAGGTTCGCGTAGTTCGTTCAGATATGGCTTGGAAAATATGCCTACGTGACTTGAATATGGTCTTTTTATTTTTTATACAGTTACCACTTGTTGTATTCTTTTCTGTATGTTTTTTTCGAACTCTGTCTTCTCTCAATTCTCCATGAGAACCAAACTTTATGTCGGGGATGATTTTTCTGAAAAAGTATGAGAAAAGTGTGAAAGCAAGACCATAATTGCAAAAATAATAGAAAATAAATGAGTGTGACCTTATAGTCAAAGACTCCCCGATTCATCTTTTTGACTTGACATTAATGTCTTGTGAAGTACAAAGACTCGAATTTCGCTAGTCTTCTTGTCTCTTATAACTTTGAACGGACAACGATTTTCAAATTCTGACATAAATCAACCTTTCGCTTTAAAGAAGAACAACTCAAAAGGTAAGAATGTTAATTCCTCTTCATAATGGATATGCAAAATATCACATAAATAATTAATTAAACACATAAGCAATGTCTTGATTGAAGACAAACTCAATTATATATACACCACATAACATACAAATAATTATTGCTTATCCTATACAAATATGTGACTCTTTTATGTCAAGGGTAGGCCTACCAATTTGAAGGATGCATAACATCATTTGAAATACGTCATTGACCAAACCCCAAATTCATACAAACTTTATGAATAAAGCTGAATGGGATACATATCACGAAAAACAGGATACAAAATAATCACTAATCAGTCATACACAGGGGCACAACCCTAAACTATGCCTCCATTAAATGTCCTTTTTTTTTCTTGATTTCTTGTCATCTCTGGATGTCAACATCTTTGGATAGACTAGTAGCTTGTGAAACTTTCTTCAACTAGAATAAACTAGACAATCATTTTTCAAACAACGTATACATCCTTTAAATTATACAAATAAGTATAAATGTCAGTTTAGGCTATGAGACATTTTGGACTAAAGGTGGTATCTGAAATGGGCCCAACACACCTTGGGTGTTGGGTCGACTTAGTTCGAAATACGCTATAAATTGATATTTTATTTAGCTCTACACTAATTGACTAAGAGTGGCTTTTAAAAGAACGTGAACCCAAGTGGAAAACTTAGGCTAAAATATAGGACCACCATTGGACGCATGACCACCTAATAAATTGTCGATCATTTTGAAAAACGATTGAATATAAAAAAGTACAGTTGCAATTCCGCAAAATCGTTCTTTAATATACTATATATAAAATAGAACATGTCGTGAATTCAATGAAATTATACATACAAAGAAAAGTAATAATGAATGAACAAGTATGATATATACAAATAATCAACAAAATATACAAAACACAAGTTATAGTACAATAAAAGAGAATGCCCCTCCATTTGAAAATAATAAATTTATATTGGTTAAAATCTTAAGATCCCCAGTGGAGTTGTTAATCTCTTTACATCCCCACTCTATTCAAATAGGGAGAAACGTCACGGTGACTCAAAAAATAATTAATTAAGTCTGTTTTAAAAGAATTTTAAAAATAAATTAATTTTAAATGAGTCACCACCTAATTTTAGGAAAACCAGGAAATCACTTTATGTAATCTACGAAACCATTAGTTTTGGGTATGGTGTTCAAGTGATTCAGAAGGGAAGGTGTTGGACACTCTTCGAAATCCACAATCATGGGTCCCGACTGAATTCATTTTTCAAATTGAGGAGGAAATAAAACAATATACAAGTACAATTAACATGTAATATACACAAATAATAAAATAAAATAATAATATAAGTATCGGTTTAAGGTTTGCCTAACGTCAATAATATACACAATAATGAATATTAAGTACATTTGAATTCCATTGGAATAGCTTCGATGAGAAGCAACTCCGAGATACCTGTAAACGCACTTAGTAAAATCGACGGAGAGGTTTTCTTATTGGCCAATTTTGACAAATAAATTCAAACAAATTTAATAATATAACAAAAAAGAATATGATAAGTAGCATTCTAAGATAGTGACAAACAAATTACCTCTAAAAGAAGTCTTTCAAGACCAAAGGAAATTTGAAAATTTCCTTTGGACTTGAAAGACTTCTTTTATTGTTCAAAAGAAAAAAATGAAGACAAAGCTAAAAGAGTTTACCATTTATTATGGTTTTTTCGTTCATATTTGATGGGGGAGAAACGCAAAATGGAGAATGGAGTTTCAAAGTTGGGAGCTCGTCTGGTTCTTTATGCTAGCAGAGCTTGGAGCTTGGAGCTTGGAGCTCGTTGTATGACTGTATACCTGAAAAAGAAAAGAAATCGTCAAAGAAAATGGTGTGGGGAACTGGTGGTTTAGCTTGAGTTGTTGGGTTGGCTGTTGTATGGAGGAAAACGGAGGTGGTGAAGGTGGAAAGTCTTGTTTGGGGTTGTGGTGTTTGGTGATGATTTGGAGGTGGTTTCAGGTGGCAGCTTGGTTGTGTTATGATGGTGATTTAGTGGAAGAGGAGAGGAAGAACAATGAAGTTTTGGTGGTTCGCCGGAAAATACTCCGGTGAGGGTGATATTGTGAAATGGGTTAAGTGGTTCTACCGGTGGCTTTGCCAGATTCCGGCGGAATTTCGACAAGTTGCCGGAAAATATGAACACTAAAAGAAGTCTTTTAAGACCAAAGGAAATCTAAAAATCACCCCTAATATTTATCCACCACCCCCTATTTTTGACATAATCTAAACTTAAATAGAAAAAAACCGCAATGAGCTCAAATGTGTGGGCTTTAAATTGTGGCCAAAATTATTGATTCATCTCCGTATGCAAAATTCATCCGTGATATTTAAATGATTTTTAAATTGTGTTAAATATAAAAACAAATATAACGAATAAATGAAATATATATAATATATATATATATATATATATATTATATATATAATGATTTAATCAAAATAAAAATAATACAAATATTTGAATGTATTCAATCAGCTATGAAAAATGTAATTAAGATCAACTAATACAAAATCCTAAATTTTGACAAATAAGGATAGTTATCGATAAACTTATTTTAAATTGTAAAAAATATATATTTTGAACTATTAAATAAATAAACTTAAAAATCATGAATTTTTGAAAATGTTGGGTCAAAATTGGGTCTCAACAATCGCCACTTAATTTTTAATAAAAATCAAGAAAAACTTATACTTCTTTTCAAAAGATTGAAAGAGATAAAATCAATTGAAAAAGGGTATGAAGTTTAAATGTACAATTCGAGAAGGTATTAGGCCCTCGAAATACCCGCTAAATCACGGTTAACCGGTGATTTGACTAAAAATGTCTTTTAAATAATTTTCCCAAATTACAACTAAGGATAGAAAGTTCTTTTTTTCATTTTTATTTACTACCATCATTGTCATTTTTAATTAATTTTTTTAAGGAAAAGTAACTAAAGGAGATTATTCTAAGGGAGTAAATTAGGTATTAACAAAACCGATAAAAAAACTAAGTAGTAAAATATATGTAAAATAAATACTTATATATATATATATTTAATATAGAAAGAAATGGCTATTCTTAAAAAATTAATAAAATTCAATCAAAGTGTTAGTCAATTTAATAATACATAAATAAAGAAGGAAAGGGAGGGAATGTTTGCACTTGGGTCAATTGCCCAAATTCCACTAAATTGGCTTTAGATCCACCATTCCTAATTCTAGAATGGAAAAATAACTTAAATACACAACTATAAGTTTTGTATTCTCTTATTTTTCCTTCTTTTTTTAAATATTACATAATTCTTTTTTTTTAATTTTAGTAGAAGTGTATAGATACATAAAATTCTCTCTCCTATAATACACAATTCCCCAATATAATGCCTATTTTTTCTCCACTAAAACACTCAGTTTTCTAAATCAGTTTTTGGATTTTGAATTATTAATTTTAATTAATTTTAATTAAAACACCCAATTTGAATTTCAAAATTCAAAAAATTTGAAATTTCAAAAAACTGGACAATTGCTCTCCCGTTCTTATTGTTCTTCTTACTCCATCATGTCTTCAGTTCTTCTTACTCCATCATCGTCTTTGTTCTTCCTAACCCAACATCTGTTATTGGTTTCTTCCTTTTCTTATTACTCCATCATCAGTTCTTCTTTTCTCCCTTTTTTTGTTTTGGTTAATTGTTCTATTACATCATAGTAATGGATCCGTTAATTAATAGAAGGATATATGATTCTGACGATGAAAATTGGAAAGAAAATAGAAAAAAGTCTTTGCATGATCCTATGAATCTTCAGAAGGATTCAAACAAAGATTCTGGCGAAACATCAAAATCAAAGGTTGTCAAAATACAAAAAAAAAAAAAAAAAAGCAGCAACCATTGTTGTCAGGCCTACATTGTTTCGGGTTTGTATTTTTTATACTTATTTTAAAATTGTTGTTGAAATTAGTAAAAATTTTAAGGATTCCAATATGTATCAAAAAATTATGAAAATTATTATCATGTATCAGACAATAGGTTTAATACATAAGTACTAAGTGGATTGTAATGTTTAGTCTATGCTTTGATACATGACTTAGATGTGTATCATATGATTTCCTATGTATCAAGGGTTTTTGAAATATTTTATTATGTATCAGTGATTAATTTCAATAATTGCGCCATCAAGTGTGCTTGCTGATACATTTTGAATCAATGTGTATAGTGTTTTAGACGATGCATTGATACATGAATTTGTTGTGTATCATAATATTTTCTATGTATCATGAGGTTTTGAAATTTGTTATAATGTATCATTCAATAAGTTTAATAACTGCGCCATCAACTGTGATTGATGATACATATAGAATCAGTGTGTATAGTGTTTAGTCGATGCACTGATACATGAATATCCAACGAATTTCAATTTCTTTCCTTGATACCTCAATATCCAACTCGGCTGCAATTGCTGCTTTGAGATTAGAAAACGAAATTGAATCTCCAACAACGATTCCGTCGATTTTGTAACTTTCATACTGAAATTCGTTCACCCAAATTCCGGAATGTCTCATCAAAATTGATGTATTCATCATGAAACATCCACAATAACAACAATAAAATTACTGCAGTTCGAAATTTAACATGATGTTCATAAAAAATGTATTCAAAATAGATTATATAATCTTTGATTTTCATTTGAAATTATTATTCAATTACGTGCTGAATTAATGCTGATTAATGATCTGTTACCGTAAATTAAGCTGATTTAGTTAACAAGTTCAATTGTTCCATTTTTTCCCCATTTTATTCTTAACAATTTTTAAATTACCATGTATCACTAGAGTCTAAAGTATCACGCCACAACAATTTTAAGGAATTTTTAGTAAATACTAAATTTGTCGGGATAGAATGTAATTATTGAATTACACTATGGGATTCCTTAAATTTTTACTTCTAGAATTGATCACAAATGTTTGGGCCCAAATCTTCTGAATCAGTGGAAATTCTTCGGGCTCTTGGCCCCTTTTTGTTCCTATCTGCCATGATATACATTAAATGTATATCTGATGTATATATCATGTATACTGTTGATATTTGGACTCCCGACGTTGTAATTTATTAGGATTTTGTATTTTCTGTATTTTTCTCCAGCATTAGCACGTTTTTGACCTATTTGCTATATATTCCGACTGTATACCAGTGCATACAGCCGGTATATTGACCTATTTTCGACTTTTTAAGGGGCTGAAAAACTAATTTCCAGAATCATATTGTTGCTTTCAACCTGTACATCAATTTCACTAAACCAATTATGAAGCTAACTTGAGAGGAAAAAATTGAGTCTATGGCTCAATTTAAAATGTAAAGGAGAGGAGAAAGAGTCCAGCATGGACTCAAAAGGAGTTTCCACATGCAAACGAAGAAAAGGAAAAGAGTTAATACATAAACTAACTTGAGATTAAAAAAATAGGGAGAGTACACTATTTATTAGAAAATGTGAATGAGCACAAGATAGTATAAATCGACATATAATTTCACTAAGTATATCTCACAGACACATCGTGAACTAATGAGCTTTAAAAAAGCAACTAAGAGAGCATAGTAATCATTTCAAGCCAAATGAATCAATACAGTAGCTAGCAACATATGCATATGGCAAATAAACATAAAAAAAAAAGTAGCTAGCAACATATGCATATGGCAAAGAAACATTAAAAAAAAGAGTAAGATTGAGCTTTACCACACATTCAAGTTGACAAAATACATATAAATTGCATGTACACAATCAAGTGAGCATTGGGCATATATCTGTGAACATTTTGCTCAAGGAAAATCACTTTTTCAAGGAGGACACATATTCTACGGAATGAACTGAGCTACTATTTAAGACTTAAGGTAGAAAATGAAATAAAAGCTACAAATAACTAAAGTTGCGCTAAAGAAAAAGTTTAACAGCAAAATAAGGGACAAAAATCCTCCAAAATGAATATAACTCAAACACATAGATGTTTTCTGACCTACAGTTTGTCAGAACTACTCAGACCAAATCAAATTTGTTCTTTAGAATTTTAATTTATTCACAATCAAATACAAAGTCGCTCAAATTACAATTATCATCATCCACAAATGATCTACAACTATACCACTCAAATACACATCATGAATCATATTATGTAAATTTGTCTTCCAAAGAAACCAACAGAGTGACAAATCTAACCATTTCAGATTAACAGACAACAGAATATCAAATGCTTTAGCCTCAGGAACAAGATTTATTCAATACCTACATATATATATATTTGAAATCTAAGGAGGAAGAACAAATGAACACAACCTCCAAAGCATACAAAGTATTGACCGACTGAAACGAAGAGAACACGCAAAAAAATTATGTTCAAACAAAACAGGCTTTCAGCAAAGAATTTCGAAGTGAAAATAAAGAGGAAAACATGATTGTAGCCAAGGAAAACCAAACAGAGAAATGTTCAACACATAATAAAAAGTAAACAAAAGTAGACGTTACCTTTTTCCGGGCAGCTACTGACGAGCTTGGAGGTCAGCGACTTCCGACGACTCCGAGAGATTCTGATAAACAATCGCGTTCGAAAAAGGAGAACAAAACCTTTTCTTGACTCTTCCAACTAAAATTTTCCCCAATATTTTCTCCCAGTATCTCGTCCAACTCAATGCAAGTTGTTCCTTCCTCTGTTTTTTCCAACTTTTTTTCCATTTTATTTTAACTTTCTCTCCCGCCCATTCAAAGAAGAAGAGACTTCTATTTATAGGAGAAGAACTAGGTTTAAAATGGGAGGAAATCGGGTGAGGAGTTGGAGTAATTTTCAAACTCAAAATTCGAATTCCCCTTAAAAGATAAGTGTGTAGCTGGAATGAATACACATTTTCAACGGAACTCAAAGGAAAGTCGTCCGATTAAGGGAAAAGGATGAATATGGAGCCACCAGGACGGATTCTCTAAATTGTTCTTCATACAAGAGAAGAGGACGACACACGAGAGTAAGAGAGGACGAGGCAGCGAGCTAGGCCTCACGATCTTGGCTGAGTCGCTGCTGGAGTGGATTCATTTTTTGGGTTTTCATCGCGTTGAACTGCTGGAGGAGAAGAAGAACACGTAGATTCTGATCTCGGGTTGATTTTCAACTACATGCTACTGGTGATGTTGTTGTATATAATGGGTTTCTATTGAATTTGAATTGAAGGGCTGCTTTGGTATATGCTTGAATTTCGGCCTGGGTTATTTGATAGAAGATTGGGGTGAAGGTTTGAGTAATTGGTTGATGTAAATTATCCCAAAATTTGTATTTTGATGGGTTTAAGGTGAGGGTAGGGAAAAATGTTGGATCTTAGAGTTTTAAGAAATTTCCATATTGAGTTAAATTAACAGATTCGGCTAAATCTTAAATGAGACGAACCCATATTAATTAATTAACGAGCTTCTTAATTTTAACGAAATAAAATAGTTAACTCACATACAAACTAAATAATTTAAAGTATAAATTATCATACAAATAAACTATTTAATCAAATATTTAATAAAACTAAAATCTTTCTTTTTTTAGACGATTTTCAAATATTTATAAAATAAACTAATTAAATAAAAATATATTTATTAGCAAAAACTATAAAAGCAGCCAAATTACTTCAAATACTTTTAAAATATTTTAAACTTTATAAACTAATTATATCAAATCGTTTGAAATTTAGGAAGCTCGATATGATTAATTTATATTAGGGAGGGTCAAAATTGGGTGTCAACAACTGTCCCTCGTTTTACTCAGATTGATGCAAGAAATTCGAGGAAAATGAAATTGACCAAACAAATTTTGACTGACCACATTATTCATCTTTAGGAATGGGATTTGGTACAGACTTAAGAAATTATGGTTGAGCCCTGAAATGGGTTTCCTACATATCTCAGGCTATATAAGAATTCAGGTCACTTGTAGTTCGATAAGCTTGATTCAACGCATGACTTGAAAGAATTCTTGCAATGAATTATGAAGGGACCAAAATGCTCGAGAATAAGATTTAAGAGTGAATGTCGGCATACAATCGCATTTTCAACTTTGAGCTCGCCTACATATCCAAAAACATTAGTAATCAGGCTATTTGTAGTTCAACTCGATTGGTCAAGAATGAAATTTTTATGACAAGATATCCTTCGGTTGGGGAGGAGTAAAAAAAAATCGAGTGTAAAAATGAGGCTTGCAACCTCTTAGTCATGAATGCGGAGTTCTTCACATCCATAAGTAAAAACTTATACGGATATAATCTCCAAAGCTCTAGGTGCATTGTCACTCAGATTGGAAAGCCGCTTCCGATGAACACCAAAAAAATTTCGAATGCGAAACTGAAACTGACAAACCTAAAAAAAGAAAGTCCACGTTCCTTCTAATATGGGTGTGGTTTGATTGTAGTGAAAGTCGCTCCTCTGCTTGCGTCCCTAGCGTTTGACACTCCTCTTTGGACTATGTCCTAGTTCGCTGCTAAGAAAAAGTTCCACATTGTGCTGCATCCTTTTTGATGTCGTTCGCACTATGGTTTGATTTGAGAATGCATCCTCTTGGATGCTCTCGACAAAGATTGAAACAACTTGTTAGTAGAAAATGTAACTGGAAGAATGGTAGTATCCTTTACGATGCTTTTCAGTTACTCTTGATGTGAAAGATGTCTGTTTAGTATATGTCTCTTTCGAACACCGTATGTCCATTACAACTCATGATTTTCTGAGAATTTGGAGATGTCATTGCTTGTTTTTTGCATGGCAAACTCTGGTGATATGTGCAACGAGCTAGATGGTTTAGTGATTATCCAATTGTAATGAGGTGGATAGATCAATATTGTTCCAACTGTAATGAGGTGTATGACTCGATAATATTTCATCTTTAATGAGGTGGATGCTCGATAATATTCCATCTGTAACGAGGTGGATGTCTCGATAATAGTCCAACTATAACGAACTGGATGACTCGATAATATTCCATTTGTAACAAGGTGGATGCTCGATAATATTCCAACTGTAACGAGGTGAATGCTCGATAATATTTCATCTATAACGGGTGGATGGCTTGACAATACTTCATCTGTAACAAGGTGGATGACTCGATAATATTCTATCTCTAACAAGGTGGATGTCTTGATAATAGTCCATCTATAACGAGGTGGATGACTCGATAATATTCCTACTGTAACGAGGTGGATGGCTCGATAATATTCCGACTGTAACGAGGTGGATACTCGATAATATTCCATATGAAACGAGGTGGATGATCAATAATATTTTCACTGTAACGTGGTGGATGCTCGATAATATTCAAATATAATTCAAAAATAGGAACCTGAAATGAAAAAACAAATATACGAACCACTTACGGGGTGGATCGCCTAACAAAACCATATGTTAAAGTCTTTGATTGAGCAATCAAAACACATAATCCACTTATGGGGTGGATAACCAACAAATTGGAATTTTGTCTCTAACATTGTCAAAAAACACGTCTACCTAAATTGCTTTGCGATAAACATACTTAAAAAAACTAAATTGACGTATATGCACGTCACAACTACGATTCTCTCTTTAAAAGACAAAATTATCGAGGTGAATGACTTAATTCCTTCACATGAAAATTAAAGTCACTTTCATCCTCCTTGACAAACCTAACAAGATTTGAGTTTGTTGCTGTCATTTTCAATCGTTATCGAAAACTTTTAACGATTCGATAACTTTGACTGTCATGGAGATATTGCATCACCAACATCTTTTTGATGTGATGGACTTGTTGATTTTCGCTTGCAACACTTCTAAGATAGTGTCACTTTTGATCATCTTCATATTTGATGTTGATTTCACATATGATTCTGACATTGCAATACTATCACCTGCAAAGCTTGTCACCAAACGTTAATACTGACGCTAAAGTAAAGATTAAAATTAAAGTTGAAGGATTAGATTAAGTCATTTGACTTATCGAGATTAGACTATGATAAGCCTAATTGTAACTTTGATCATGATTCGTAAGTAGAGATCCTCCAACACTTTATTTTTTACAACTTTGAAATAATCTATTAGTGTTTGGCTTTAATATTCCTGCAACATAAAAATAAACTTGTTTATAAATCACTCGAGGCAAAATAATGAAATGAAGATAAAATGAGGCGGAAAGTATTATAGTTATGTTAATAAGGCCACGAGAGGCGTAAATGATGTCTTTTCCACGCTTGACAACTTTTCCATTGCCATTTTTGTGACTTTGTTGTTCTTGCATTCAAAGAAAAATTCTTAGATTGACAGACTGATTTGTGTTGGTATAGTCTCCATGCTCCTTCTTGCAGTTGGCTTACACGCTCGTCTGTCCTTTGTAAGACAGTTTTGATGAAATTTTTTCGATCACTCCTCAAAAAATTTGTCGTGGTCTAAAATATAGTAGATCTCTCATAACATGCTTTGTTAATTCTGAGGTTGCTCATTTTGAAATTTTGAGGCCCATTTTCAAAATTATGTCCCAGTTTGCTTCAATAATAATAAGTATAAGATTATTAACAAATGACATTTTTGTGTGAAATTTTAGAGATCATCTCAAAAAATTTATCCAATTGCATATTTCAACATAATTTCCAGCTTGATTCTCCATAAAATGTCATCTTGTGTAATTTTAAGATCCACCCCAAAAATCTACCTAGTTGCATTTTGATATTTCAGTCTTGACTTATTGACTGAGCCGTTGTGGCGCCTCTCAAAAATTATGTCTCAGTTTTCATTATAAAAAGAAATGAAAATTTTGCTAGAAATATGACTGAGCCGTTGTGGCGCCTACATATCCCGTTGAAGCAGGAACCAGTTCATACATAATTCCCCTCAATGATTAATAGAAAATTTTAATAACGAAACAACCGAGAACGACACAGGACGCCCACATATTTCATTCTTGAGAATTCAGGTCGAATGTATTTCATTACAAAGAATGTGCGATAAAATGGAAATAAATAGATCAAATATGCTTTTTCAAAGAAAGATAACAACAACTTCATATGCAGAATTTTGACTAATATTGGGCATACTTCTTTTCAACCTTTGATGACGAACATCTTTAAATGCCTCAGTTTAGAAATGTCTTCTACTCACTCTTAAGCATCAAATATGTTATCCCTTGAGGTGGTTTCCTCAATATTGATCAAATTTTTGTTGATCTTGTTTTGCATCTTGTGCTTCAGGGTTGAACAATTCTGTGTATCGTTTCCAACTTTCCTGAATGATAAACACATCTATGGTCAGCCCTATAAAATTTTCCCAAAGAATTGACTGGTCTTCCTTCTAAAGGATAGAGCATACCAATTGCTTTCAACCTTTCATAAAGTTGAGTTTGAGGTTCCCTTAATGGTGTTAATACTTTAAGAGTCTTCCTAAAGTTTGGACGGGGAAATTTTTTCTAATTGACATTATGGTTTTGATATTTCCTTTGGGAAGTTGACCGTATATGAGTAGTCGTGACCATACCTACCTCATCTGCTTTTCCTTTTAATGCATCCATATCACTAATTCTACTAGTCTTGAAATCATCTTCCAAAGCTTCTCTCACTTTCACAATCTCGATTAATTTTTGTCCCATCATACACAACATTCTTTCATAGTACTTAGACTCTTGAATTCGAATGAATATTTCAGTGATCTCACGTTCAGACATGGGAGGTTGAACTCTTGTGACTTTTTTTCTCCAACGAATAGCGTACTCTCGATAATTTTTTTGTAGACTTGTGTTTGATCTTCTCCAAGTAGTAGCTATCTAGGGTAGCTTCTACGTTATGTCCAAATCTTTCTGTGAAATCCTTTGCGATTGGATTCCAACTTGTCCATTGTTTCAGTTTTTGTGATGTAAGCCACTCCAGAGCTTCTCCACTTAGATTTGACTGAAGAGATGCATCAACAATGCTTCATTTTTGCCAACTCCCATGAGTTGATCACAATAAACTCTCAGATGTGCTAGAGGATTTCAAATTCCATTAAAAGTGACGAACTTTGACACTTTGAACCCTTCCGGAAGGTCCAAATTCGGATGAATGCATAAATTTTCATAATTCAGCACCACCTCTTTTGAAGCATAATCAAGTTCTTTTATCACTTTCACAATCACTTCCTTCATAATTCAGCTCCACCTCTTTTGAAGCATAATCAAGTTCTTTCCTCTTTGTCCATCCACTCCTTCTCCTTCTCTTTGTAGTGGTCAAGTTTGGAATAGGTAGTGTAGTGAAGATGCGGCTTGGTTTGGACTGGGATATCAAAAGTGACTTTCAGAGGTAAGGGTTTAGACTTTCGTGGATTTTGAGTGTCTTTTGCAGGGGTGTGGTACATGAAAGAGGATGTTTGATGGTTGCTGACATTTGAGCTCTAAAATGGAGGGAGTATTTGAGAGTTATTTGCATTTTGGTCTTGAAGAAGAGGAAAACTTGAGAATTGGGATTCGAGCTTTTAAGAGGAGGATGTGTTTGGTATGAAGTGTTGGTCTGATGAATATTTGGGTAGTTAAGTTGATAGTTGAGAGATTACATGTTCTAAATTTGAATTTAGAGGGGGAAAGTAGAGTGGAAGCCTTCAATTGCCTAGAATGTTGACATCAACTGTCGAAATTGACAAATCCTGTTTTTTCTGGGGATCAACCCTTAACTCAGCAATCTGTTGCATCAAGTGTGCAATTAACTCATTTCATTCAACAGCAAGTGGTTGAGCTATAACAACTTCAGTCAGGCTGGTATTCTTATCATTCTGCGTCATTTTTTTTCTCTCTTTCAATAAGTTTCAATTGGAAAAGTAATCTTTGAGAACTTTGAATGTTCAACAATCAACACAAATCAGTTTTGAGTACCTGACAAAGAAAAATAACTCAAACGACAGATGTATTAGTTTGTTTAAGTAATAGATAATACAAGATATCACACACAAAGTTGCAAGCACACAAGAGTCGCTTCATTTGAAGATAAACTAGCCCACAAATATATGAGATGACTAAAGAGACAGAAATTTGTCTATTTAATTTTTGAACAGTGAATCGAGAACGTTGACTTGTATTGAGTCAAAATACTTTTGTATCTTTCATAGTAGTACTTGTGAATTTCCATCGAGATGTAACCCTAACTTTTTTTAAAGAGTTGAAAAGATAGAATTTGTCACAAAAAAAAAAAGAATCGAATCTTGAAAGGCTGCCTACGTATCTCACAAAAGATAATTCAGGTTTTAACTAGTTTGACCAACTTGAATCTCTTGTTGAGTTGAGACGGTGAATCTTTTTTATGATATGAGAGAGTTATATTTGAAAAAAAATGAAGCTCGAATTTTGTTGAGAAACTAAAGACTCGAAGAATATTTGGACCCATTTTGATAGTGACTCAATTTTTGTGCTTAGGGCTTCTAAAAAGCATTTGAATAAGAATGAGCTATAATATCTCCAAATAAAGCAAAATATTCATATAAGCAGTTATAACACATAAACAGTTATTACACGATCTAAACAGATATGTGAATCTTTTGTGCCCAAGAGTAGGCCTAGCGATTTGAATGACATATACGTCTATTGAACCATTTCATTGCCCCAAAACCTAAACTTATCCAAGTTTTAGAAATAAACTAAATGGGGATACATAACAGGGAAAATAGGATATAAAATATTCAGTCCCGCACGGGGTACAATCCTATACTGTGTTTCCATGAAAGTATCTTCGCTCTTGAACTTCTTCTTGTCTCCGGTCGTTAACGTCTTTGTATGAACTAGTATTTTGTGAAGGTCTGTCTTCAACTAAGAAAATAATAATCTAATTCTTACTCCATGAGACAATGGTTTTGGGTCATCTTAATTCAAATTCTCCTAAATTAGGGATTCCGGTTCGACTTTGCGCTAGTTGACTAGGAGTGACTTTTGAAAAAAACTAGGAACCCAAGTGGACAACTTGGGCTGAAATTCAGGACAACTATTAGACGTATGACGAACCAATAAATTGTCCATCATATTGGAAAAGGGTTGAGTATAAACATTTCTTTCTACGGTTCTAGAAACTGTCCTTTAATATACTATACACACATATCGGAAGATGTCATGAAATGCAATGACAGTTATCAATTTCAACATATTAAGAACATCTAATCATTTTAGCAATTAACAACACTTAGTCAAACAGTCAAAATCTCATGGTTAGAACTTAATTAATTCTTAGCAGAGTCGTCATTTTTACTCGAAATGAATAAAAAATAAAAATGACTATGTTACGAAAATTAATTAATCTAATGATTTAAGAGAAATCAATTTTTCAAATTAACAGAGTCACCACTTAATTTTTAATAAAAATCAAGAAAAACTTATACTTCTTTTCAAAAGATTGAAATAGATAAAATCAATTGAAAAGGGGTCCAAAGTTCAAATGTACATTTCGAGAAGGTGTTAGTCCCTAAAAATGCCCGCTAACTCGCGGTTAACCGGCGATTTGACTAAAAATGACTTTTCAATAATTTTTCCAAATTACAACTAAGGATAGAAAGTGTTGTGAAAATAAAATATTAAAAGTAATAGAAAAATGAAGAGAAAAGTGATCGCACTAGAAAGGAAGAGGGCAAGGAAGTAATTCCTTTAATGGTATGTCTTTTTGCATTGAGTGAACATATCCTTTTATAGGAAAAAATTACTTGGAGTACTAATATTGCTACAGTACATGTGGGTCCCATGGACATCCACATCATTCATTTTTTTACGACACTATCCCTTGGATGTTCATATATTAAAAAAGAGAAATATACTAATACGCATTGGTTGCTGCTTCATTAAAAACCTTACCAGGAAAATCCAGTGGAATAAAACCTTAGTTAAGGGAAAAAGAGTGCAGCGCGTATTTTACTCCCCCGATGAAGATGTTAATACCTCAAAAATGACGCATTCCAATCTTGTATCTCAACTTCTCAAAGATGGAAGTTGGTAATGTCTTGGTGAACATGTCTGCTTAGTTATCACTCGAACAAACTTGTTGAACATCTATTCTCCTTTCTTCTAAGATCGTGAGTAAAGAAGAATTTTGGTGAAATACATTTTGTTCTATCTCCTTTATGTATCCTTCTCTTAGTTGAGCTATACATGCATCATTGTCTTCATATAGTGTTTTGGGATATCTCCTTTTAAAGGAAGAAAATATGTCTTCTGGATGTGTTAGGCTAGTGATCTTAACCATACACATTATCGACTTGCTTCATGTATGGCTACTATCTCGGCATGATTTGAAGAAGTAGCAATTGTAGTCTATTTTGTTGAACGTCATGATATAGTTGTACCTCCACATGTAAATAAATAACATGTTTGAGATCGACCTTTATATAGGTCAGACAAATATCCAAGATCGGCATAGCCAATTAATTGTGAATCGGATTCCTTTGAATAAAATAGTCTCATATCAATAATGTCTTGAAGGTATCTAAATATATGATTAATATCATTACAATGTCTTCGTGTTGGAGAAGAACAAAATCTAGCTAATAAATTTACAGAAAAAGATATATCTGGTCGAGAATTACAATCAAGGTACATTAATGCACCAATTGCACTAAGATATGGTATTTCAAAACAAGTTCTTTGTCATTTTCATGAGGTCGAATGGATCTTTATCAATATGAAGTAATCTCACAATCATTGGAGTACTTAATATATGTTCTTTATCCATGTAAAATCTCTTTAAAATATTTTTAGTATATGTTGATTGATGAAGAAATACTCTATTTTTAAAATGTTCAATTTGTAGACCAAGATAAAATTGTCTTTCCAAGATCTTTCATTTCAAATTCCTTTTTCAAACATTCTACTACCTTTGAAAGCTCTTCGCGAGTTTCAATGATATTCAAGTCATCAACATATACATCTATAGTGACAAATTCAGATCTAGACCTTTTAGTAAATACACAAGGACAAATTGGGTCATTTTTATATTCTTTTTAGATATTAGCGAAGTCGATTATACCACATGCTTCCTAATTGTTTCAATCCATATAAAGATATTTGAAATTTTATTGAACAACTTTCTCGGGATTCTTTATATATTTCAGGCATTTTTAATCCATTAGAAATTTTCATAAAAATATTGTTGTCTAGTGAGTATACCTGGCAGCGGAAACGGTACTTACCGAATTTCGGTTCGGTTCGGTACCGGTTCTGTATCGGTTAGTACGTTAAGGACCGCTAATTCCCGGTTCCGTGACAGGTACCGGGATGAAAATCGGTAAATACCAAAAATTATCTGTTCCGGTAATTACCGATCCGGTCCGATTAATTTTTTTTTAAAAAAAATATATCCGTTACTAGTCGTTGGGTAACGGCTAGTGGGCCCCCCAACGGCTATTTGAGTAGAATTTCAGTCAATAGGAGCCCTACCCCACCCCAAACTTTTTTAATACCCTAAAGTTTTAAAAATTACACTTTAACCCATTTTTTTACTTATAAATACCCCTAAATTTTCATTCTTTTAAATCACAAAATCATCTATTCATCTTCTACTCTCTCAACTCTCTACTTTCTATCTCTAATCTCTAATTCTATAATATATAATATCTTAAATTCCGGTGTTGCCTTACTTGGTCTTTGGAAATTAGATTTGGAACTTCAAAATTGAATTTTCAACTTTCCACGTTCGGCTTTCGGCGGTCATAAACGTCTACTTTTTTAAGTAGAGGTTCGGTACATTCTTTCTAACTTTTATTTTACGTTTCACTTATATTTAAATAATTATTTATTTATTTTGTGATTTATTATTTGCATAATTGCATAACATTTTTCGTATTATATTTAATCTCACGTTTAATTTTTTAATATGGATTTCGGCAAAAATATTATTCAAAAAGGAAAGGAGAAAAAAAGTGCATTAGAGCGTGTAAAAAATATTTGTAACTTTACATCCTCTGATAATGTAAAAACTGGTAGTTCTTCTAGATCAAAAACTATAAAAACTACTATATTTAGAATAAATACGGATGATTATACACATGTTGATGATACGATTTTTTAATATTGATAGTAATTCAGGATTAGATCCTTATAATGAACATTTACAACGTCGCTTTCGTAATTTTGATGAGGATTTGCCTAGTGATAATGATAATGATATTGATAATTATACTGATACAACTACTTTTGATGATGATGATGATGATGAAACTGAGCCACCTACGGCTACTAATACTCCCAGTCCTGCTCCCTTTCATTGTCCTGCCCCAGTTCCCCCAGTACATCCTAAGCCTAAAGTAGAACGTGTTAAAAAATTGATTGTTTGGCAATTTATGACACAAAACGAAGATAAAAACACAAGCTATTTGTAATAAATGTAAACATATATTAAATCATAAAACTGTTGGCAAATCTGGCGGGACGGGACATTTGAGTAGTCATTTAATGTCTTGTTGTAAAAATGAATTTTTGCATGCTAAAGCGGTAGCGGAAGCTAAAAAAAAAGGTACCCCCTTCCGAAAAATGTAGGAGTAGGCGGCTCTAAAATGGTACAAACACAATTAAATTCGTCTAATATTTTTGACTCTAGTTTACCACCTTCATATAGTAGAGAAAAAGATTTTGAAGAACTAGCTAAAATGATATGTGTTATGGGTTTGCCACTTAGTTTTGCTGAAAATCACGATTTTATACATTATATTCAAATTGTATATAATCCAAATTTCAAAGGTTTTGCTAGAAATACAATAATAAGGCTGTATTTGATTATCATGCACAACATTTTCAATATTTTCGTTGTTTATTTTATTATAATACTTGTAAAATATCTATTACTTCTGATATGGGTCGTAGTGTAAATGGTAACGATTATTTGACTGTTACTGCACATTTGATTGATGAAAATTAGTATATGCAAAAAAGAATTTTAGGTTATAAATGTTGTCAAATGCAAAAAACCAGCAGTTATATTGCTCAAACTATTTTAGATATTTTACAAAGTTATGAAATATGTGATAAAATAAGTAGTATAACCTTAGATAATGCTTCAAGTAATAATTCTGTTGTTGAATATTTAAAAACTACACTTTGTCCTTTCTATGGTGATAATTATCATATTAGGTGTAGTGCACATATATATAATTTGATTGTTAGAGATGGTGTAAATATGTATGATAACGGATGTACGAAGGTTGAAAATGCATGTCATTTTATATTTAGA
Source organism: Solanum habrochaites (assembly GCA_027704765.1). Classification (NCBI taxonomy): domain Eukaryota; kingdom Viridiplantae; phylum Streptophyta; class Magnoliopsida; order Solanales; family Solanaceae; genus Solanum; species Solanum habrochaites. Next base: position 11,747,746 of record JAKWJA010002493.1, read on the forward strand.
TGTCAAGTTAAGTCTAGGCGTAAAGATTTTCAAAATCGTTGTTTTGAAAATAATCTTCCACCTAGAAAAATTCCAAAAACAGTGGCTACTAGATGGAATACTTTATATAAAATGCTTGTAGTCGCTTATGAATATCGAATATCCTTACAAATGGTTTGGAATGCTCATAATTCTGATATGACATATAGACTAGATAATAATGATTGGCGTGATATAAATGAACTTATAGATTTCCTAAAAGTTTTTTACTTAACTACAAAAAGAATTTCTGTACTTTATAATGCATCAATTTGTACTGTTTTGCCTGATATTTTTATGATTTCTTCTAAATTATATAAATTTAAAAATAAACCAAGATTTCAACAATCCATTTAAAAATTGATTATAAAATTTAAAAAATATAATATTCCTATTCCTCAAATTTATTTAACTGCATGTTTGTTACACCCTAAGTATAAAGATTTCGGTTCATCAAGAATGGTTGAAAAAATATATTTTAACTTAGATATTAATGATGTATTAGAAGAAATTCCTAGCTGTCAACAAGTTAAAGATAGCATAAAAATTGAAGCTAGAAAATTGTATGATTTATATAATGCTAATATAAATTTATCAAGTGAAAATGAACCTGAAAGCTCTAGGGTTAGATTTGATGAAAATAATATTGATAATTATATAGAGGATTATCTTGAACTTTCTCACGATAATAGAAATGATTTTGATGTGTATATTAATCATAATACAGATGCTACTGAAGATATTCTCAAATGGTGGAGAGATCGCGCCAAAGGATTTCCAAAACTAGTACCGATGGTTCGAGATATATTAGCAAGTCGGTAGTTTCGGAAGGCGTCTTTAGTGCAGCAAGGTTTCAACTTGGAGAACATAGGCATTCACTAGCAGCCGTCAGCTTGGAGATATCGGTATTATTTCGAGATTGGATTAATGCCGAGAGAAGAAATTTGGGTCGTGAACCACTACCGACCAAATTTCAAGACGACGTTGATGAAATAATGCAGGATTATAGTGATGACGGGATTGAAGCAATGGAAGATCTTTCTATTCAACCTATTCCCGAACATGTTACTAAAGAGATGTTGAATGATTTACGAAGGGATTTATATGGTGGCACCAACTATTAGTAAAAGTATGATAATTCGAGATTTAATTCAAACTAATATTTTTGTAAATGTAATTGTAATATAAAATAAATATTAATAAAAATATAGGCTATTCGCATTAATTTGTTTTTTAATATTGTTGTATTAAATTTAATTTTGAATATAGTCAATTTTTAATTTTATAACTTTAAAGTTTAAATTCAAAAATTTCAAACTTTAAGAGTTTGAAATTTAAATTTTATAACTTTAAAATTTGAATTTATAATTTTCCAACTTTAAAAGTTTGAATTTAAAGTTTGAAACTTTAAAATTTTGAAAATTTTAAATTAAAACTTTAAAGTTTGAATTTAAAATTTTCAAAATTTAAGAGTTTGAAATTTAAATTTTATAACTTTAAAGTTTGAAATTTAAATTTTTAATTGCTTAATTATTATAATAAAAATTATATTCAATTAAAAAAATTATTTTTTTAAATACCAATCTGTCCCGGTTACCGGTCCGGTCCGTCCAGTATACTACCGGTTCTCTTCCGGACCGGGACGGAACAGTACTATTTTTACCGGTTTTCCGGACCGATCCGGTACCGGTTCCAGAACGTTATCGGTCCGCACAGTACCGGTTCCGGTAATTACCGGTCCGGTTCTCCCGGTTCCGGTACCGCTGCCAGTCTTACTAGTGAGCCGTATAAATAGGTTGTAATGACATCCATTCGATGTTTTTCAATTTTTTTATGAACTGATAAATTTATAAGATACCTGAACATGATTGCATCCACCACAAGAGAATATGTCTCCATATAATCAATACCAGGTCTTTGCAAAAATTCTTGTGCCACTAGTCATGTCTTATATATTACGACTTCATTTTTCTCATTTTGTTTTTTCACAAAAACCCATTTTTACCCCCACTAGATTTATACCTTCAGGTGTTTGGACTATCGGTCCGAAAACTTCGTGTTTTTCAAATGAACCTAATTCAACTTGATTGCATCTTTCCATTTTGGTCAATCATTTCTCTATCTTCATTCCTCAAAAGATTTTGATTCAAGATCCTCATTTTGTTGCGTTATTTCTATAGCAACCTTATAAGAAAAAAATTGTTGACAATTATATCATTTCGGTTCTATATTTTTCTTGATGAGACATAGTGTATTGAGATTTCTTCATTATTTTCAGGCGCATGAACTTCTTCCAAGGTTTCATCAATTATTATGTCTCTTTGCTCTTCTTGAGCAGTTTCTTTCATATTATGACAATCTTAATCGTTAGCTCCTATTTTGAGAATTTTAATCTTTGGAACTGATTGGTCTACCACATTTTAAGTGTGGTTTAGACTTATTTGTATTAATTAATTGTCCTATCGGGACGTCAACTCGAAGTAGAGTAGTAGCAACTGGAATATGAGATTTAGTAACTCTTGATAGGTCAGTGAATGCATTTGGCAGTTGATTTGCAATATTTTTCAAATGAATTATCTTTTGAACCTCTTGTTTACATTTATTTGTACTAGGATCTAATTGAGATAGTGATAATGCATTCCAATCTATTTCCTTTCTCAGCTGCTTATTTTCTCCCGCTAATGCTGGGCATATTGATTCATCAAATGACAATTAGCAAATCTTGTCATAAAGCAAGTCATAGGTTCCAAATATTTTATAATCCAAGGAGATTCATACCCAATATATATCCCCAACCTTCTTTGGGAACCTATCTTTGTACATTGTGTTGGAGCAATTGAAAAATATTACCGCGCATCCAAATATTCTTAGATGGTAAATGTTCGACTCGTTACCAAAGGTTAACTGTAATGGGGAGATTTTATGATAACTTGTCGGTATGATCCACACAAGACTTGTTGCATGTAAAATAGCTTGACCCCATAATGAAATGGGAATCTTTGTTCTCATAAGCATTGTCTAGCAATCAATTGGAGACGTTTAATTAATGATTCTATTTTATCATTTTGAAAATATGCATGAGTAACTAGATGCTCGACTGTATCCCAGTTGATATACAATAATAATTAAAATATTAAAATGTAAATTAACAAGCATTATCAAGACGAATTTTCTTAATTATATAATCTGGAATTGTGCTCTTAACTTTATTATCTGAGCGAGTAACCTCGCAAACGCTACATTACGCATTGATAATAAGCACACATGTGATCATCTTTTAGATGCATCTATTAAAATCATATAATATTTAAATGGTCCACATGATGGGTGAATGGACTCACATATATGACCCTATATACGTTCCAGAAATGATGGAGATTCAATTCCCACTTTGATTACTGATGATCTAGTAATCAATTTACCTTGAGAACATACAATACAAGAGAATTCCTTACATTGAAGAATTGTGTGGTTCTTCAAAGTGTGTCCATGTTAACTCTCAATTATTTTGTGCACCATATTAGAACTGAAATGGCCCAAGCGGTCATGCCAAATAATAAAATTATTTGATTTAGTTAATATTTTGTTTACTATGGCATGTGTTTCAATCATGCTAATACTTGTGTAGTATAAACCAGATGAAAGAGCTGGTAACTTTTCAAGTACAAACTTCTTACCTGACATCATTGTAGTAATATAAAGATATTCATTCTTTTCATCACTTGTAGTCTCAATATGATAGTTATTTTGACGAATGTCTTTGAAACTTAATAAGTTTCTTTGAGACTTACTACAATTTAATGCTTTATTGATTATCAAATTTGTTCCTCCGATAAGTACTAAGTTAGCTTTTCTTCCAGAGTCTTCAATTAGTTTTGTACTACCAGATATTGTATTAACATTAACTTCTTTCATAATAAGGTAAAGAAATATTTCTTATCTCTTAAAATTTTATGTGTTGTGACACTGTCTATAAGGCATATATCATCATAATCAATTTTGGATTCAACTGATGACTGGGGAATTTCCATATTCTTCATAAAAATAAAAGATATTATAAGAACATAAAAACCTAACAACATAAGAACCTTTAAGAAAATTATAATAAAAATATAGAAATTAATAAGACTTAATGCCTTAAGAAAAACATTTAAGAAGAACAACATAGTAGTAAACATAATAGAAAATCATAATTTTATCCCAGTTAGACGACGAGTTCTTAAATCAATATTCTCATAAAAATCTTCAGCTCCCAAATGAGTAATATCTGGGAGGTCTTCAAAATCGTCGTCTTTATAAGGAAGATTTGCCTCAATATCATCATATTTATTTGAGGGAGCTGCTTCATTATCATCATTCCGAAAGGTCAAGTTCACCTCCACATTATTATCTTTTCTTTTGAGAGAGACTTGATAAAGTTTCACAAATAATCAGGCGTACGACATTCACGTGTTCAATGACCTTTCATGTTACATTTCGGATAAAGGGATAATGTCCAAGTATCTCCTTAACCTATGCCCGAAATCTCAGAGACACACTTATACTATACTAAGGTCTTATTACCCCCTGAACTTATTTTATTAATAACTTTTTACCCCTTTTTAGCCTACGTGGCACTATCTTGTGGGCCCAACGATGGTTGACTTTTTTTTCAAACTAGTGTCACGTAAGCTAAAATGGGGTAGAAAATTACTTATAAATAAGTTCAGGGGGGTAATAGGACCTTAGTATAGTATACGTGTGTCTCTGAAATTTCGGGCATAGGTTGAGGGGGTACTTGTGCATTTTCTGCGATAAATATTGATTCTTCCCTGAGACGGATTGTTTTGAGAAAATTTTTTATTCTCATGTCTATTTCCACCATAATGACGATTATTATTTCGTTCTCTACCATGTCCTCGTCCATGGCCACGATCACGACCACGACATTATTTTTTCTTGATTCAGACTGATTATGTGTTTCTACAACATTCGCTTCAAGGAATGGGGCAGATCTAGTGGGACGAGTTTCATGATTTTTCATCAACAAAGTATTATTTTGCTCAGCCACAAGTAGAGATGTAATTAATTCAGAATATTCTTAAACCCCTTTCACGATATTGTTGTTGTAACAACACATTTGAAGCGTGAAAAGTAGAAAAAAATTTCTTAAGTAAGTCATCATCACTGATGGTATCTCCACATAATTTTAATATATGGAACTTACTTTATGAATAGCAGAATTATACTCAGTTACTGTTTTAAAATCTTGAAATCAAAGGTGTATCCACTCATATTGAGCTTTTGGTAACGCTGTAAGTTTTAGTGGTGATACTGATCCTTCAAATTAATTCATAATTCAAGAGGGTCTTTCACAGTTAAGTATTCAGTTTTCAATCCCTCACGAAGATGATGTGGAAGAAAAATTATGTTCGCTTTATCCTGACTTAATGCTTTATTTTCTTGTTTAATAGTATCACCAAGATCTTTAGCGTCAAAGTGGATTTCAGCATCAAAAACCCATAACAAATAATTCTTTCCGGTGATATCAAGTGCCACAAACTCAAGTTTTGATAAGTTTGACATAATAAACACTAAAAGAGAAAATTAGAAATAACCAAGGTAATTTGTATTAAAATATTTTGAAACAAATAAGTTAAAGTAGATTCACAAGGTATATTACTATAAGAAAAATAACATAAATTTCTCTTTTATTAGCTAACAATAACAATAATACATCACATGTAAACTTGATGCGAAATTAATATATCATGTATATCTAGTTAATTTTCCTTTTATAATAATATTTATTTCTAACTTTATATTATAACCCAACCAGTATATATTATGATGAGGTTTGTTTGTGACTCTATAATTTTATAGAACTTACTTGTTGATCTTAAAAAGAAACATTAAGTTGATATAATCTCGATTTGGTGCAAGAACATATATTTATGAATGGATAAAGTTACATTAATAATAATAATAATAATAATAATAATAATAATAATAATAATTATTATTATTATTATTATTACTATTATATAATAATAATAATATGTTATAGATCCATTGAGCGAGTGAATAGTCCAAAAAGTTGGTACATGAACTATCATCCATATTCACTAGGTTTCATGAACCTTTTTGGATAATACTATATCTATTTATTATGATACTGAATATGGTGACTTTTGGAGTGATTTTCACTCTATAAATAGAGTTGTTCATTCACTATTGTATGATATAAAAATGAGACTTACATACACTTGAATAAGAAGAAAACTCCTCTTCTTCTATCTACTTCTCTTGTCTTATTCTCTTTGTGATTATATTCTTATGAGCTTGATTTTATAACACGTTATCAGCACGAGTCTCTAGCCAATTGAGAGTGAGTTTTAGTTTTTCTTTAACTCATGTTTTGGTTAATCTCGTTATGAGAATCAAGGTATTATTTGCATAAAACCAGGTATATATTTTTTAAAATATTTTTATGATTTAGAATAAAATAATATTCAGTTACTAACAATTATCAGGAACCGAAGACATATACTACTATAAAATGAATATAACAGGCTATACAAAATTTCTTAACTAGAAGAAGGTATAAAATTTTAATAGCATGAGTTTGAATATTATTTTGATTGTTTTGAAAGACTCAAAGGGTGAGTTATGTTGTACTTCGGTCTATTATATCGTTGGTTAAGGGTAAGACCATGGGTTCAAATCTCATCGCACCAAAAAGGGTAAGACATCAGGTTAAGGCCAGATGCACATAATGAAAATTATTTGAAAATAAGATGATAGATACAAATTCTATCGCACCAAGAGGGTAAGACATCAATTTTGATAATAATATATGGATAAGACATTGAGTTTGAGTCTCAATGCAAAATAATGGTGATCAAATGATAATTAAGGCAAAAATAATATATTTTTGATGAAATTTCTTGAAATTCACCATATTGAATTTTCTCCATTCCTTGAAAAGAATGTGGTAGCAAAATGTGATAACTCTGAAATCCGCCTCTTGACTTGCTTCATTCAATCATATGAATGTGGTAGCAATGAATGATTAGTCTGAAAGATGACAAATAATTACTGATATGAATAAGGGCGTGGAGGGACAGAATTATAATAGTCATTATTGTGGTAATGATAAAAGGAAGAACACTATGATTTCTTCAAATAGTCATTCAAAATGTGAAGGCAATTTTTATTATCAAAATGGTATTAAAGTTAATTAGACTTGTGAATGTTGTCGACCTAATAATTTGAAAAGTTTATAAACCCTCCATCAAAAGACAAGAAGATAAAGTGATGGTACACTTGATCCTTCAAAGTGATGTTGAGGTGTATCATGGAAATATGATGAATTTTAAAGTCATGACAATGTGCTTATAATGCAAATTTATGAAGTACATATAAATGATTAGTCCATTCCTTGAAGAGAATGTGACTTGTGATGAGTATCGTGCATGCTCGACCATTCTATAAGAGAATGGATCTAGATGTGATAAAATCATTATGGATTGGATATATGCCACAACTCACCTCTATGGAAGGTTTGAGAAAAAAAATGATATATGTCAAAACTCACCTCTACGAGAGGTTTGAGAGGATATAAATTTTATTTGATAGAAATGGCTAATCGTATTGTATGTTTATACGTCACTATGTATGTTTTTTATGAACTACCGAAAGGGAAAAAGAAAGAAATAGTTCTTGCCTATAAGGGTTGTGGTCATTATTGTGTGGCAATACAAATTTGTCAGTGGTTGTGTATCTATGGTACAACAAAAGAAAAGCAAGAAACATGTCTTGCTCGTAATAATTTTAACCATGACAATAATGATGTAATTTCTCCTTGAGGAGATGTTCACCATATGGATGGTGTCATGGAATATGTCATAGTACACAAAATTAATTTCAAGATCTAGTGAGTTGTGCTATTATCAGAGGAATAATATTGGGGTTGTAGGAAGTCTCAAAAGAAAATTTTTAAGTTTCGAATGAATTGAAAATAAATATTGAAACTATAAATCACTACAACCGAAGAGGGTTTTAAATATTTATGTAAAAGATTATCCCACTTTTTCTCTTGTTTGTTCCATACAAACATGTACATGCTGATGAAATCATATGTAAAAGTGAATTATAAGTGTACTAAAATAAAGATCAGTCGGCGTGACTGGTTGACCATTCCGATTAAATGTGATGCAAACGTAATTGAGAATTCAGGTGATTTCTATGATGAAGAAAAAAAGATTCTTCAAGAATTTTCTTGTGTTTCTTGTTCTCTTGATAAAATGATCATTGTACCAGCTAAGGTTGGGATTGTAATCCCCTAAAATTTTTGGAACATATAAAAGGGTGAATATGGGCCCGTTCACCTGCCATGTGGATCATTTGCAACTATATGATCGATGCATCTATGCGATGGTCACATATTTTTTTGTTGTCAACTTACAATTGGTTTTGTAAGGTTGTTTGCTCGAATTGTTAAAATTGAGAGCACAGTTCCAAACTATGAAATTATATTAATAATGTTGGTTGATTTAGCAGAAATTGTATGCCTTCAATTATAGCTAAATCATGGTTATGAGAACAAAACTCCCAAATAAGATTTGGTATAAGATAATTTTATTTAACGTGTAGCAACACATGTATGCATCAAACCAACAAGGTTTCCCCATTAAAATTGGTTCAGAGTCAGGAACCATATAATTTTCATCTAAAATGTTGAATGTGCGGTTATGATTTTAATTGCTCCACCACGCACAAAGATAAACTTCCAAATAAGGTTGGAATGAATGTTAGATTTTCTAACATTAGGGGGGAGAGATGATTGACAGCTGAAAATTATGTGTGAGGTTAATTATGAATAATCTAGATCCTCGTTAAATAAATATGTGAACTTAAAGTTCAAAAGATAATTCAGTTGCATAATGTTACAAATCAGTTGCCAGATGAATGCACTGACCCTATGATATAACGTAGCTGTAAATGCCCCAACGTGAAGTCCTTGAAGGATAGAGTCTATGATACGTCGAAAGCGTAATAGAGGAGAAGGAATCCACCATAGACTCAAAAGGAGTTTCCACATGCAAACGAAGAAAAGGAAAAGAGTTGATACCTAAACTAACTTGAGATTAAAAATAGGGAGAGTACACGATTTATTAGAGAATGTGAATGAGCTCAAGGTAATATAAATCGACATATAATCTCACTAAGTATATCACACAGACACATTAAGAACTAATGAGCTTTAAAAGAGCAACTAAGAGCGCATACTAATCATTTCAAGCCAAATGAATCAATACAGTAGCTAGCAACATATGCATATGGCAAACAAACATAAAGAAAACAATAGCTAGCAACATATGCATATTCTAGGGAATGAACTGAGCTACTATTTAAGACTAAGGTAGAAAATGAAATAAAAGCTACTAATACTTAAAGTTACGCTAAAGAAAAAGTTTAACAGCAAAACAAGGGACAAAATACTCCAAAATGAATATAACTCAAAACACATAGATGTTTTCTCACCTATAGTTGGTCAGAACTACTCAGACCAAAACAAATTTTTTCTTTAGAATTTTAATTTATTCACAATCAAATACAAAGTAGTTCAGACTACAATTATCATCATCCATAAACGATCTACTATTATACCACTCAAATGCACATCATGAATCATATTATATAAATATGTCCTCCAAAGAAACCAACAGAGTGATAAATCTAACCATCTCAGATTAACAGACAATAGAATATCAAATGCTTTAGCCTTAGAACAAGATTTTTCAACACGAACGAGATTAATTCTATACCTACACATATATTTGAAAGCTAAGGAGCAAGAACAAATGATCACAACCTCCAAAGCATACAAAGTATTGACCGATTGAAACGAAGAGAACACGCAAAAATTTATGTTAAAACAAAACAGGCTTTCAACAAAGAATATCGAAGTGAAAATAAAGAGGAAAGCATGATCGTAGCCAAGGAAAACCAAACACATAATACTCGGAATCGAAATAAAAAGTAGATAAAAGTAGACGTTACCTTTTTTCGGACAGCAGAACTGAGACAACTGACGAGCTTGGAGGGCAGCGACTTCTGACGACTACGAAAGATTCCAATAAATAATCGCGTCCGGAAAAGAAGAACAGAACCTTTTCTTGACTCGTCCAACTAAAAATCTCTCCCAATGTTTTCTCCCAGTATCTCAATGCAAGTTGTTCCTTCCTCTGTTTTTTCCAGCTTTTTTATTCTATTTTATTTCAGCTTTTTCTCCCGCCCACTCAAAGAAGAAGAGTCGACTATTTATAGGAGAAGAACTAGGTTTAAAATGAGGGGAAATCGGGTGAGGAGTAGGAGTAATTTTTGAATTCAAAATACGAATTCCCCTTAAAGAGATAAGGTGTGCAGCTGGAATGAGTACAAATTTCCAACGAAAGTCAAAGGAAAGCTGTCCAATTTAGGGAAAAGGACGAATATGGAAGGAGATGGATTCTCTTAATTGTTCTTTATACAAGAGAAGAGGACGACGCACGAGACTAAGAGAGGACGAGGCAGCGAACTAGGCCTCGCGATCCTGAGCTTAGTCCCTGCTGGACTGTATTCGTTTTTTGGATTTTCTTCGCGTTGAACTGCTGTAGGAGAAGAACAACACGTAGGTTCTGGGGTCGAGTCGGTTTTCTACTACATGTTGCTGGTGATGTTGTTGTATAGAATGAGTTTCTATTGAATTTGAATTGAAGGGCTGCTTTGGTATTTGCTAGAATTGGGCCTAAGTTATTTAATAGAAGATTGGGCTGAAGGGTTGAGTAATTGGCTAATGCAAATTAGCCCAAAATTGGAATTTTGATGGGTTTAAGGTGAAGGTAGGGAAAAAAGTTTGATCTTAGAGCTTTTTTAAGAAATAGCCAAATTGAGTTAAATTAACATATTCGGCTAAATCCTAAATCAGACGAACTGATATTAATCAATTAACAAGTTTTTTTAATCTTAACGAAATAACAAAGGTAACTCAAATACAAACTAAATAATTTAAAGTATAAAATATTATATAGCTAAACTAATTAACCAAAATATTTAACTAAAACTAAAATATTTCTTTTTTCTTAGACGATTTGCGAATATTTAATAAAATAAACTAATTATAATAAAATATATTTATTATCAAAAATTACAAAAGCGATCAAAATTACTTCAAATACTTTTAAAATATTTTGAACTTTATAAACTAATTATTTCAAATCGTTTGAAATTATGAAGCTCGGTATGATTAATTTATATCGGGGTCACATAGGTGAAATCTGTCGAGAGTGCTCCTGTAAGCTTAACACTCCACCCATACAGGCTACAAATATTCATTAAGAGTTTTATCAATCCAACCTTCACAAACTACAGGAAACAATACACTCACATCATAGGGAGGGAATTAAAAAGATAGTTGCATTTTTTCACAACAAGTCATCATATGATTAGTTTTTCCCTTTGAACCTGGTTATAAGATCTCTAGTCCCAAGGTTGGGTTTCCTCATATATGACTCAAGGATTTGTAGGCTTCAATCTCATCCCCCTCGATGTGCTCCAGACCTTTTCTCTCGTTAAGACTTTAGTAAGAGGATCTGCAAGATTATCACAAAATTTGACATAATTTGTCAAATATGATCTTACGTTATTGTGTTTTCGCCTTATTGGTCTGGATTTACCGTTGTAATAATGTTTTTAAACTCTACCAATCGCAGCAGTGCTATCACAATGAATGAAAATAGGAGGAATTTATTTTTCAAAATAATGTATTTAAAACAATAAATCTCTTAACCAATTCGCTTCCTTACTAGTTGAAGCTAAAACAGTTAGTTCAGCATCCAAGGTAGAGTTAGCAATTATAGTTTGCTTTTTTGATCTCCAACAAACAACTCCACCACCTAAAGTAAAGACATAACCAGTGGTAGCATAGTAATTACCTGATAAAGTGTTCCAATGTGCATCACAAAAAACTTCAAGTACAGCAGAATATTTTTTATAGGAAAAACACCAAATTTTCATTCCAATTAAATATCTCATAACTCTTGTTATAGCATGTCAATGTTCATTACCTTACTTGCTTGTAAACCAGCTAAGTACACCTACTGCAATATCAGGCCTAGTGCAAACAGTCACATATCTCAAACTTCTGATTATACTAGCATATTCCTTTTGATTTATTGTATTATTTTCACTTTCAAAAGGAAATAAGTGATCACTTGAATCAAAAGGAATAGCAACATGATTTGAAATAAGTGACCACTTGAATCAAAAGGAGTAGCAACATGCTTGCAATCTTTAAAGTTATATTTTTTTAAAAAATTTTCAACATAATGTGACTAGTCAAGAAAAATTTCATCACATGTTCTTGTTATTTTTTTTTCAATAATAAGATTTGCCTCACCAAGATGTTTCATATCAAAATGGCTTCTAAGAACATTTTTAGCTTCATAGATAACATTAATGTTAAGCCTAAGATCAATAAATCATCAACAAATAGGTAATAAATACATGTGAATTATTCCAAGACTTACGGTATATGCCCTTATCACATTTATTTATTTTATAATCATTTTCAATTATGCAGGAATTAAACTTTTCATGTCATTGTTTTGGTTCTTGTTTCAAGCCATATAGGGATTTATAGGGGTGGGCATTCGGTATTTCGATTCGGTTTCGGGTTTTTTTTTTGTTTTTTTATTTTCAGTTTTTGTAAATTGTGTACCGAATATCGAACCAAAATATTTCGATTCGGTTAGGTTTTTGTTAATTCGATTTGATTTTTATTAATTCGATTTGGTTTTTTATTTCGGTTTTGTAATGGGCCTGCTTAGTGGGCTTTTTAAAATTTTAAACTTTACAATTTTTTTGTTTGATTTTTCAACTTAATCGGCTAAAAAGTAAAATTAGACAATACATCAAAGAAGTGCATTACTAATTTACTACCAAATATCAATATGTCAATATGCCATTAGGCATTAACAACACAAATTTTAAATTCACAATATCACTAAAACACACAATTTTTAATTAACAATGACACTAAAACAAAAGTTGCATTGTAGATTTGTAGTTAATGTCTTCACAAATACAACATAATAACAATCTAACAAGTAACAATAAAGTCTTTCATGAGCTCATAATAAACAATAATAAGCAACAAACAATATATTTTAAACTTCTTGTCTTCTTCCATGAGATTACTTTCAATTCAAATTCAACAATAACAAACAACAATAATGAGTTTCTTGACTTTCTTCCATGAGATCGCTTTCAACTTTCAAGTGTCACGTGCTAACAAAATTATTTCTTCGTTGTCTTGACCCTTGGACCTTTTAAGATAAAATCAAATATTAGAAACTTAGAATACTACTTTTAAGATTAAAAAATGATATGATTAAATAAATGATGTATTAAACTCACCGCTTGCAAGTCAGTCATAGATCAACAATGGAAGAGTTTCTTCCACTATTTGTCATCTCTATAATTCAGAAAAAGAAACATGTCATACAAGATACAACACAATAAGTATTTTATTTTTTCCAAAAATAAATAAAAAATAAAAAATCTTACCAAGTTCAATTTTTTCAAGAAACTCCAAACTTTCTTCAACACAAATAGGTTTGGTTTTTTGTCTTAGCCAATCTTGGACACAAATAAGACATTGCACACATTTGGGAGTCAATGAACTTCTAAAGGGATCTAGAATTCGACCACCGGTGCTAAATGCACATTCCGATGCCACACTCGACATAGAAATAGCCAATACATCTCGAGCCAACTGTGAAAGTACAGAAAATCTAGGAGAATTAACTTTCCACCAACTCAAAATATCAAAATCTCCAGATTCATGTTCTTGATCTTCAAGAAGATATTTATCCAACTCAGATTTAACACCTAAACTTTCAGAATCATTCTTTTGTTTCTTCATGTGCAACTTAGTTCTCAAAGAATTCTTGGACACATTTTGAGAAATACCACAAGCAGAAGAATTAGATGAGTCAGATGAAGATGGTTGACTTTTGGAACCTTTTCCATACTTACTTACATATATCGCAAACAAATCCCTCAAGTAAGCTTCTACTTTCGTATTCACTACATTTTTCGTTTCTTTCCCAAGTAATTCTTCAAGAGCAAAACTAACATACACAAATTTATTTTGAGGATCCAAAACAGAAGCAATAAAAATTATTTTGTTCATTTTTTCAAGAGTACCCCAATATTTCTTGAATTTTTCTTTCATTCCCGAAGCCATTTTACTCAAATCAAGGTCATCACTTGCTATACATAATTTCAAATAAGCATCAAATTCACATATATCATCAAAATGAACATTACAAGTAACATACCATAAACTTGAAACTTTCAAAGTGAACTCATAATTTTTTTCAAGGAACTTTGTAACATTCCTCACATTAGCCCAATCTTCATATTGAATTGACCTTGCGATACTTCCATCTTCACAAACATCAGTAGCAAGAAAAGAATTAAAATTACCATCATAAAGATCAAACCTCTCAAAAGCCTTTTCAAACTTTTCTGTTGTGTCTAACATTAAATTGATGGAATTCCACCTAGTAGGCACATCTAAAGACAACATCTTATCACATTCTATCTTTTGCATTTCAACACATTTCAAGAAATTTTTTGTCCTTGAAGAAGATGATCTAACATATTTCACCATTTGTCTCACCCTTTTGATAGAAGTACCAATTTCTTTCAAACCATCTTTCACAATTAGATTAAGTATATGAGTCATACATCTCACATGGAGATGCTTACCTTCCATCAAATTAGTTCCCCACATATCTAATTTTTTTGGACAACTCTAAAATTGTCACACCATTTGAAGAGGCATTATCAACCGTAACAGTAAAAACGTTATCCAACTTCCAATCAAGTAAACAATTACTAATAGACTCAGCCAAATGCTTACCTTTATGACTAGTGATAGGACAAAAATTTAATATTCTTTTATGAAGCACCCAATCCCTATCAATAAAGTGAGCAGTCAAACACATATACTTGATTCTTTGCACTGAAGTCCATGTGTTTGTTGTGAGACAAATTCTTGGTTGTATTTCTCTTAAAGATTGTTTCAAATTTATTCTCAATTCACCATAAACATCATAACAATCTCTTGTTATGATTCTACGAGAAGGAATATGAAACAAAGGTTGGACTTTACTCATAAACTTCTTAAAGCCTTCTTTTTCAACAAAACTAAGAGGTAGTTCATCCAAAATAATCATCTCAACTAAAGCTCTCCTACATACCTCTTGCTCAAATTTCCAAGTCTCTAAATTGTTATTTTGAATATTTAATAATTTTTGAATACCGGATGCAACAGTTGGATGTTTATACACTTTACACTGATAAGTCAAATGTTATTTTAGTCCACTTGTTCCATTTCTTGTTGTATTTGCAGCATAGTATTGTTTACAATGTAAGCACTTTGCTTTAACTAATACACCATTTTCAAAAACCTTTCAAAGTGTTGCCAAACAGGAGATCTAGGATCCATTTCTTTTCTTTTCTTTTTTGTTATTTTTGTGCCAATTGACGGATCATTGCTATTACTAGGTGTATTATCCGTAGAATCAGCCATACTTATTCGACTTTGATTAGCTACACCCATATTTAATTGTTTTTGTTCAGCCATCTACATATATATAAAAAATAACAATAAATTCACAATAACTAGTAACAAAAATTAAATCAGAAAGAAAAAAAATGAAAGAAGTCAAGAACAAAAAAAAAATAACAAAAGTAAAAAACCAAACATGCGCGGTTGCTGGCTGCTGACTGCTTGATGGCGGACGGCGCGGCTGCTGGATGCTTGATGGAGGACGGCGCGGCTGCTGGCTGCTTGATGGCATACGGCGTGGCTGCGGCTTCTGCTGCTTCTGGCGGACAGCGCGGCGGCTTCAAGCGGACAGCACGGCTGCTGCTGCTGCTTCTGGTTGGCGGAAGAGGAAGAGAAAAGAGCCAAAAAGAAGATGAAAGACCAAGAGAAAATCAGGAGAAAGATGAAATAGAGAGGAATAGGGCCATAGGTTTCTTTTTTTAAAAATTATTTAATATAATAATTATTAATTAATATAATATAAATTATAGTATAATATTTCAGTTTAAATCGAAATACCGAAAACTAAAATAATACGTACCGAAAATCAAACTGAAATACTGAAAAATACAAAAAAGTAAACCGAACGCCGAATCAAAAACTGAAATACCGAAACCAAAATTTTTCAAAATTTTGGTTTCGGTTCGATTTGGTGTTTTGGTTTTCTGGTGTACATGCCCACCCCTAGGAATTTAGTAAATTTACATACTTTGCTTTCTTGGCCTGCTTCAACAAAAGACTCGGATTTTTCCATATAAATTTCCTCATTTAGGTCTCCATTTAAAAAAGCAATTTTTACATCCATTTGATGAATTTGCAAATCAAAAATTGCAGCCATTGCAAGTGAAAGTGTTATGGATGTAATTCTTGTTATCGGAGAAAAATATCAATAAAATCTAGCCCTTTTAGTTGTTTAAAACCTTTTGCAACTACCCTAGCCTTATATTTATCAATAAATCTATCTAGTTTAAACATTTCTCTTAATACCCATTTGTAACCAATTGTTTTATAACCCATGTGGTCAACTAGTTTCCAAGTTTTATTTGAAATTATTGATTCTATTTAATCAATTACAGCCTCATTCAAAAAATAAAATTATGTGAAGATAATGTTTCTTTCAAAGTGAGAGGGTCATCTCCAACATTGAACACATAAAAATCAGGACCAAAATCTTTTTTCTACTCTAGCTCTTTTACTTCTTCTTAACTCATAAAACATTAACTTCCTTATTTTTAAAAGTAGAAGTAGAAGAATTAGGTAGTGACAAAATATATATTGTTCAATCATTTGAACCACACAATTTATAGAATCAAAAGAAAATTTATTTTCATGAAAAATAGCATCACCCGATTCTATCACAATATTATCTTCAAGATTAAAAAATCTATAAGTTATATTATTTGAAGTATAACCAAGAAAAGTACAAGTAGTAACTTTCTTGTCCAACTTTGTAATCTTGGGATCCATTAGCCTCACAAAGGCTAGACAACCCCAAACTCTTACATATCCCAAACTTGACTTGTAACCTTTCCACAATTCAAAAGGTGTTAATCTAGACTTTTTATGAGGCACACGATTCAACACATAACAAGAAGTTAATTAACTTCACCCAAAAAACATAAAGGTGCATGTGACTCAATAAGCATAACATTAGTCAGTTCAACTAAAATTCTATTTTTCCTTTCCGCTACTCCATTAGATGAAGGAGAATAAGGATGAGTAGTTTCATGAATTATTCTCAATGATCTAACAAAAGAATTGAATTCATTTGATTCAATTCACGGCCTCTATCACTTCTAATTCTTTTTATTTTTCTACCAAACTTATTTTCAACCTCATGGAGATAAGTTTTAAAATTCTCAAAAGAACCACTTTTTATTTTTCATCATAAACATATGTTAACTTAGAAAAATCATCAATGAAAGTGATAAAATATCTATTACCTCCACGAGTTAAAATTCGATCAAGTTCACAAATATCAGTATGAATTAATTCTAACAAATCAATTTTTCTTTCAACTTGAAAAATGAGGCATTTTAGTGATTTTGAATTTACTACAAGCCTCACACTTTTTTTAAAAAAATTAATTATTGTGATTAATCCTAAAGTACTCATGATTCCAACATAACGATCATTACTATGACACAAACGAGCATGTCAAAAATTGATAGAAGAAAGCATATAAATAGAAGTAGAAACTTTATTTATTTCAACATTAAATTTGAATATCCATCACATTCATACCCCTTCCCCACAAAAAAAAACCTTCTTCACTATTACCAATTAATCAGATTTAGTAATTTGTTTAAAACCTGCTTTATTAACAAGAAAGCTAGACATCAATTTTTTCCTCATAAAAAGAGTATAAAGTACATCTTTTAAAGTTAATACCCTTTAAGAAGTAAAACACAATCTGACTTCTCCCTATCCAAGCACTTGAGTACTGTGAGTATCACCGAGCATGATGATTTTGAGCTTCTCAAAATAAGTATATTTTTTAAATCAATCTTTTGTCATAACAAACATGACGGTTAGCACAAGAATTATCCCACCATCCTGTCACGCCTCGAGCCTATACCTTGGACGTGACCGACACCCAATGATCATTGTTGGCCTCGAGCGGACCTTGGTCTGGCTTACTTAACTCAATGTAAATCAAGAAACATTATCATTAGGATAACTTGAAATAAATATCTTGGCCAAAATGACACTTAAGTCTCTCAATAGAATATCTATAATGCAAATAATGAGAGACTCAAATCTAAACTATCTGACCGTCTATCTATCTATGAAGCCTCTATAATAATAAGATGAATGGTGGGACAGACCCCACAACATTCTATAAAAGAAAGGATTGAAAAACATTAAATATGTGTCATCCAGAATGCAAGGAGGCTCATCACTGACTTCGAGTGTTGGCTGGATCAACGAGACGCTAGGTGATGTTGATCTTGGTTACCTGCGTTTGCATCATGATATGATGCAGGCCAACTGACATCAATACATTGAATGTATGAGTATGCGAGTTGGAATGCTAACCAAAACTTAAGCTTGAAAAGAGTAAGAAGAAACACTTACCTTGGCTCTGCTCAACTCATGAATAACTTTACTAAACATAAAGCAATAAGACATATGCAATATATAAAATCTTGTAAAACAATGTAAACACTTAGTTCGTCAAAGAAAATGCAAGAACAAACTCAACTTTACTTATATATGAAGTAATATAGTTTCTGTGGAAGATTCTCTAACCGAAAACTACCACTATGAGCCTAAGTGGTGATACAGCGTCTGACCCACACTGCCAGAACTGTCTTATACTTTGTCGTCGCATCGAACTCCTTAACTTAGTGAATTCACTAGCTTATCTTACGCGATCATCTAAAAAGTATGAAACGTTAATACCCATGATGGCTACATGATTTTCATGGAGACTTGAGTTAATATGAACTCTCGTTCCCACATCGGTGCTCAATATTACTTCAAAAATATACTTTAGCTCATGCTTTAAAAAACAACTTTCTTTCTTTGGGTTGAGATAATTACTCAACACTTAGCTTTAAGCTCTCTTGAAATTGATGTTCCTTTTTCTTGTTTAAAACTCTTTTGGGAAATCTTAGTTTCCTCTTAACTTAAATGTGAAACATTTTTAAACCTTTAAGGAACACTTAGTTCCCTTATAACTTTTGAAAAATGAACTCAAATCAAACGAAGTTAAAACATTTATTAAAGACTCTTGAAAACCTTTAAGAAACTTTGCTTTGACTTACTTCTTAATTTCTAGACCTAACTCTTTACTTCTTTAACTTTGATCTTAGCTTTCCTTTAATTGGATTATGGATTCAAGGTTATGATTTGTGTTCTTTGATGATTTCTAGGTGTTTAGAAATCCTTTGAAGTAATTAGGATCATTGGAGAGTATTATTATACCTTAGAAGGACTTAAAAAGGCTAAACTACGAAAACTTAATGAAAAACGTTGATTCGAGCGCGTCCACGGTGCGCAGTGTTAGACCAGTTGGTCTAAGCCACCATATTGGTGCACTGCAGGCGCGCCGCCTCAGAACTTCTGGTGTAGATGTGGCGCGTCGCGCCTGGTGCTATCCAGAAGCGCCTAACCGTCTTTCTTCTCTCGTTTTCTCATCCTAAATCGCCTAAACCTCCATAATTCTATTCTCAAACCCTTAGGGTCATCAATACCTTAAATACCTAGTATATCTAACTTGAAAAACAACTTGGAAATTACTAATCAACATCAATGGGAATTAAAACAACTCAACCAATAGGGATTCGACAAGATTCATCAAAAATTCACTTCTAATCATGTAAGCAATTCTAAAATCAATGAAATGAAACAAGTTTTGGTGCGTGGATGAATTAACCAACACGAAAGATCTCATATACCTTGATGGGGATTATCCCCAATGAATTCCACTTGAAATTTCTTGGCGTTCTTGGCGAATCCTTGATCTTTCTCTCTTTTCCTTCTTCTCTTTTCTCTTCTTCAATCTCTAAGTGTAAAGTTAAACTCTCTAATCTGACTAAAACTGATTTTTACGTCAAATAAATTCCTAAAATGAAATAGAAAATTAATTGGTGAAAAGATTAGTTTTCTCATCCTTAAATACGGATTGGGACCTTCCTCAATCCAACATCCCAACTTTCGATAGGCATATCTCCCTCATACATATCAAAAATGTACAAACTCGGCAGCGCTAGAAAGAACTCTCCAAGGTATTTCCAACCATATCAAGAAATACCTCTAACTCATCCTTAGCTAGTGTTTATGTCCGTTTGAAAATGACCAAAACTCACTTCTTAAATTTAGAATTTTTTTTTAGATTTTTCCCTTTGTTTCCAGAAGTGATTATTTTTAGTTATTAGCTTATTTCTAGTTACGAGATGATACACATTTATTAATATTGTCAACCATATTTATGTCGCTAATCACCATCACAAATGATTCTTCGGTAACGTTTGCCTGAGGGTTAGGACCACGTTTTTAGAATCTGCAAAATTGAGCAATATGCCCACTCTTGCCACAAAAAAACATGGTCCCTTTTCTTGAATTTGTTGATTTTGTGCGTGGTTATTTTCACAATTATTTTTCTTGGGAGTTCTACCATTATTTTTCTTGGATTTTTTCTTCTTAGGCTTCAAAGAAATATCTTTGTGAGTTTCAGGAGTAGCATTATTCGAAGTAATTAAATTTACCTTCGTTGTGATGTTGTTCTCTTCTTTTTGTAAAAGATCATTTTGACCCCTTACTTCTTCTTCCATGCAAATTTTCATTCTTAAGGTTTCAAGAGAGGTTTCCTTTTGTTTGTGGCGCATAGTTTTTTTAAATTCCTTCCTAGAAGGTGGAAGTTTATCTACTACTTCACAAACAATAAGTTTATATCCGATTTTAACCTCTTTGGACCTAAGCTCTCCAACAATCATGATAAAGTCTTGAGCCTGGTCTACCACTAATTTGTTGTCCACCATTTGGAAACAAAAAAAACTACTAGACGCATAATTTTTCGCTCCAGCTTCTTCGGTATCATACTTATTCTGCAATGCTTTCCAAATTTTATTTGCACTAGAGTAAGTTCAATCATATATAATAATCATAGAAATTATCAGATAGACAATTAAGAATATAATACCGACACTTATAAGAATCACCATCGTACTTTTTACTTTCTCTAGATGAGAGATAGTTTCTTCACCACTCATAAAGGTGGTGTCTACTTTATTTTGATTCTTCTCAGTTAACACATAAGAAACATTGAGAAGACTTAAGTAGAAAAGTATTATACCCTTCGATTTCTTGAAATTTTTACTATTGGACCAAAATGGCTTGTTAAGGTCTCACATCTTGACTTCCGCGATTTTTTCAATTGTAGCCATTTAAATCTCCTTAAAATTTTTAGTGAAAAACTTAAAATATAACAAAAGTACAAGATTACAATTGAAATTAAAATGAAGAAAGAAATCTCTTCATGTTGAAGCGCGGATATCTTGTTCTTTTAAGGAGATTTACTTCCACTACAGCAAATGTTTCCAGCAGTAGTCCTCTTTGACTCCAGGATACAATAGTCTTCACAAAGTATACCTCAACAACTCTGGACAAGAATTGAGTCCAAAGGTACACAAAAAAAAACACATCCCTTCAACTAATAAGAACTCTCTTTTTGACTATTCTTTCACTCGATATTTTTCTTGTGTGTTGTATCTCCCAAACCAAATAAAGACCACCATTATTTACTATCTCATTATCTTCCTAGCAATGAATACAAAAATAATGGGATAGTAAATAGTGAAAATAATAGTCTTAGGAGTTACATATATTATAAAAACAATGGAGGAGTAAAGAAAGAAAATTAATATATGAAAAGTTACAAAAGTTCTCTTGGCTGAAAGATGAAAGCCGACCGTTGGTGGCATTCAAGAAAAAATTGCAACATATGCAATAACTCAAAAAGGAAGTAATGCACTAAGCAAGAAATAATTGTCATTACTTCTGTAGCATATGAACAAGTCAACCAAATAGCTAGAAACAAATGTCTGTGTGACCATACAATTAATATTTTTAAAAATATATTAAAGTGTCATATTAACAATGACAAGAATCCTAACTTTTCAAATATTAGAAAAAAACTAGTATTCAGGTCAAGTTCTAGTATTTGGAATATTAAAAAAATTCAAAATTACCTAAACTTTATGATTTATATAAAAAAAAATATTCAATCATTTATTACTTCCAACTATTATTTATCTACTATATCTATCTATTACTCCTAATAAATAACTAGATTACTTCTCTATCTATTTTGAGTGACAAAATTGAGAAAAATAATAATTTAATTTTAAGGAGAATAATAATCAAATTGACAACAAATTTTATTTGCGATTAATATATCGTTCTTGCCTATATTGTTATTTTGTTATTGTTTATTGTTATCAATTATGTTATAAGGTTATATTTAACGTAACATATTCATTATAAAATGATAATACAAAGCTTATGAGTATTTTTAATAATTTTTAGCACTTATGAATACAAATCATAATTTTTAAAATGGTCAAATATTCTTGAAAAAAATTGGAGCCTAACATATGGTGAAATTTTACCCAGATATCACCTGCCAAGAATATTTGAAATCTTGAAGCTAAACGCTAGCTGAATATAGTCATTATTGTGAACACTAACTTGATTACCGAACCTATAGTTTTACACATTTTAGTGTTTAAATATTTATTGTGATTTAAGATAATTATTATCTCATTTTTATTAAGCTTATTTGAAAATATTCTAAAACTACAAAAACGAGAGTCACATTTTAGGATACGTTTTATTATTTTTTCAAAAAAACTAACATTTTTTTTTATTTTTAAGATTTAATAAAATAAGGTAGTAACTTTTTTTTACTACCATCCATTTTTAATTAATTTGATCATTTAAGACTTATACAGTAATTGACTTAGAATTAGTTAGTCTAAATATTCTATTGATATATTATAATATTCACGATTCTTGTCATATTTCCAACTTTAAAACCATCAATACTTTTACTCCCTCACGTTTCTTATCCCTCGCAACAAATTTTATATATATATATATATATATATATATATATATATATATATATATATATATATGTATAAACACACTCAACCAGCAATAACGAGAAAAAAAGTAAGAAGAAAAGAACAAGAGAAAAATCGTGAGCAGAAAAGAAAAAAAGAAAGAGAGAAACATGATAAGAAAAAAAATGGAGAGAACAAGCGTGAGGAGAAAGAAGCTAAAAAAGAGTGAGCTTGTTTTTATTTTGAGAATTAATTTTGAATTAGAGGTTTTGTTCGCAGTTTTGAGTTTGTGGAACTAAAAGTTAACCTTTGCTAACCTTTGAAATTTGTAGATTGTACGTCGTTTATATTGTTGAATCCATCCCATTTTTTGGTCAGTTTTTGCTATTCATTTTCTACAAGCAATTGTTAAAAAGGAAAAGTAATTGGAGTTGAAAATAAAAGATTTGGTGGTTGGCAAATTGGTAAAATTTATAATCACTTTTGACTTTGCTATATTTACCTATGTCATTAGTGGCATAAACATGGTTTTATCCTTCTGTAAATAGTGCATTCATGCTCATTTGTAGAACACACCAAGCTAGAAGAAAAAAAAATATTTTGAGAGCAAAGTGAGTTATTTCATAGAGTATACAAGAAAAATAGTCTGTGAAAAAAAATAAAGTGTGAGCGATATTTTAGTAATGTGAAAACCAAAAGAGTGTTGTTACTTTTGAATGTATAGTAGTCACTTTGAGTATTGTATTCGTGACTACACAGTGTAAAATTCCTTACTATATTGATATCAGATGCTCCTCTTGGTCCATTATTTTTTCCTTATTTAAAAAGGTGTCCACGTAAAATTTTTGGTGTCATTATTTTCCCATTTTATTACCATTACTTTTACCATAAATATTTTTGTGTTTCTTTGCATTTTTCTAACAAACTGGTATAAGAGCCAAGGTCTTAGTTGAGTATGCTCTAGGTTGCAGCACAGTATGAACTTTCACATCATAAAAGATTTACTTCAATTTGAGATAACGATATTTTTTGGGAAAACGATGGAAGCCAACACAAATAGAATGGTTACTTTAAATGGTGTAAATTATGTCATATGGAAGGGAAAAATGGAAGATCTGCTTTATGTCAATAACTTTTACAAATCAGTATTTATCACTGTAAAACCTGATAATAAAATAGATGAAGAGTGGAATATGTTACACAGACTAGTTTGTATATTCATTAGGCAATTGATCGACAACAATGTGTTAAACTATATTTCTGGGGAGACACATGCTCGAACCCTATGGGAGCATCTTGAAAGTTTGTATGCTCGGAAGACTGGCAACAAAAAAATGTTCTTAATAAATCTGATATTGAATTTAAAGTATCATGATGGTTATCTGATGACAGACCATCAGAATAATTTTCAGGGGATTATGAACCAATTATCAGCTATGGGCATCAAATTTGATGAAGAAATTCAAGGCTTGCTTCTACTTAGTTCCCTACCAGACTCTTAGGAAACATTTAGAACTTCATTGTCAAATTCTTCTCCGGATGGTGTGATCTCTATGGATTCCTCAAAGAGTAGTGTCTTGAACGAAGAGATGAGAAGAAAAAATCAAGGTTCTTCTTCTTCTTTGGATGTCCTGATAACTGGCCCCAGGGGAAGAAACAAAATTTGTGGTTCTCAGTATAGAGAAAAAAAATAGGAGCAAATCAAGAGGCAGACTTAAAAATATTGAGTGTTATCATTCTGGTATGAAAGGGCACACGAAGAAGTTCTGCAGGAAGTTGAAGGGGGAGAACAAAATGAAAGAGGAAACTAAAAAAGATGGGAATGAAAATTGCCTAGCCACCGTCATCACAGAAGATCAGGTTACGGTTCTTGATGCATGCATGATAAATATTGTTTGTGATGAGTCAACCTGGGTTGTGGACACTGGTGTCGCATCTCATGTGACATCAAGGAAGAATTTTTTCTCTTCTTATACTCTTGGTGATTTTGGAACTGTGAGTATGGGTAATGAGACTGTTTCTAGGGTGGTTGATATTGATACAATTTGTTTGAAAACTAGTGTTGAAACTAACAAGTTTTGAACAATGTGAAACATGCTCCTGATGTTCGTCTCCACCTGATTTCTGCTGGTGTTTTAGATTATCGCGACCCAAATTCACAAGTCGTGATGACACCTATTTTTTCATCCAATAGGTAAGCCAATTCAGCATATTTTACTAATTTTAACTAAACAGTGAAAAATAATAATAATAAACACTAAGTGAAAATCTCCAACATAAAGCTCTTTATAAGTACGACTGCTGAAACCAAAAATACCACCAAAGAATTGAAGTCATAAGTACAAGAGATTCTAAAATTCGATGCACGTCTGAAACTAAAATGACAAATCTAACATAAGGGATGCCCTGTCTGGATACTAAATGACGAAATAAGTAAAAGATAGAGGGAGGTGTGGGCCACGGAACAACCAAGCAGCTCACCACAACTCCAACACACTCCAAACTTGGACTCAAATTACTCCACGAGATGTGCTGCTACTCAGAATCGAATCTGCACCACAAAGAGTGCAACAAGTGTAGTATGAGTACGAAACCACGTGTACCAAGTATATCTCATTGACCGACAACGAAAAAATAGTGACGGGAGTTTATATAGAAATTAAATTCTTAAATTATACAAGTATATATTACACTTACTAGTCAAGTATAATCAAATAAAGGTAATCAAATATCAAGTACTTTCCAACCACCAAATAAAACACATAATCATCAAGAATGAAGGATGTGATGAAATGCAGTGCAATATGATACCATAAAATGATATATCTCAGAATACCCAGCATTCTCTCAACCGTATATACATAATACTCCTCGAAAATACATTGAGAGTTCATGACCCATGGGGACTCGCGAGGTCCATATACCGACACGAACAATCTCCATGTGTCTGTGCGGACGATCTGAATGCACTATCATAAAATCAAACAATTTTCGCACGGACGGTCTCCACCTGTCCAAATTATAATCTTTGCATCTCACTATCCCCAGCATGGATGATCTCCGCATGCCCTATTATACCCAATAGCATGCCAATGCATGTACACAATATAATTTCAAATAAGGAGATGATGATGCACCTCAATCAGTCAAATATCAACACAATACATAACTACCTCAATTTTCACAACTATACGGGTGTAATAAAGAAAACACAATCACACAAGGATTTCAAGTCAATAATATATCAGATAATGCCCATATGCTTTGGCATTCTCAAATTACAATCCACAATCTATAGTAGTAACTTTCCCTTTTATAACACTGATACTCGTATCAATGACCGTCACACTATTGATACGAGACCCCCATCTTTCTCCCTTACCCTTTTGCCTATTTCATTTTTAATCTTTAATTAGGAAAATGTCCTTCAACAAGTCTAAAAAGTCTTAACATACCTCAAGTGCCGAATTCGTGTCGAATTCTCAAGATAGTTCCTTCCCTTTTCGCAAAGTTTTGGAATACTCACGATCTACCAACGATGCAATATTCGTAAGTAAGCGAGTTTGTGGACATTCAAATTATTATAGGTATATCGTAGACCCTAAAATTCACTCATATCTCCAATCAAACCCCAAATATTGATATAATTTATATGTCAAAATTATCATATTTGTCAAATTTCAAACCAAGAAGTTAACCTTTATCACTTAAATACCCTAGAATTTAACGTTAAATCATATCATATATATCCAATAATTAACTATCTCAATATATCAAAAACTAGTATCTTAATAAATGAATAAATATGAACTAAATTCCACCCATTGGGAGCACATTGGAACGTGATCCTCCCCCCTCCCCCTTATTTTTTCCTTAACCATTCTGCACATTGCCAAAATTCCTTTAAAATCTCTACCAAATGTTAGTCATTGGCATATGATTACCCAATTGATTGGCAGCCACTCTTATCTCCCACCAATCTAATAACCCAAAACACAAATAACGTTTCGCCATTTAATTTTTCAACTCGAAATCTCTTTTTTTTTCTTCAAAAAATTCATTATGCAAACAAGTGCCAAATTTTCTACAATGTTTGTCAAATGCCAATCATTAGCAATGATTGTCCAATTATTGATCAATCTCGTTCCTACCATTCTTAAACTAACGAAAAAATAAGGAAAAATTACAGTCAAATTTTCAGATCCTAAACTACGAGATGGAAAAATCATAACCCCAACCTTGCAATTACTTCCATTCCTGTAATCATTGTCTAATGATTACATACTAATTATTATTAATCAAACAATCATAAATTAAACTCAACCTAATAATTGTACTAGATTTTCTCTAACTTTCCAATACCTAATGACAATAAAATAATACAGTATCAACACAATCTTTCACACCAATAATTTATACTACTTATGTGCGCTTATGCAAAATTTAGAGTCGGCTAAAGGAAGCCCTTTTTTTTACTTGAAGTATTTGTGATTGTTTTCCCTCTCGTTCGTCGCCTACGGTAAGTTTCTGCCTCCACGTCTTTTATTTTCCAAACAAGAGTTCATTAACAGTGAAACCCCACTAAACTATTATATGTATTACTTATCTAATAAAAGTTTCATCAAATAGGTACTCGTAATTATCGAATAGTTAAAACATCCCCTTTAAATTTTCTAGAAAGAGACAAAATAGTCCTAGTTCTCAAAGCAACCTAGTGGATCGTTACATCAGCTACCATTTAAACAAACGTTCGTCCTAGAACAAAAAAAGAAAAGAACTAACCTGAACACTAAAAAATCTAAGGATATTTACTCCTCATGTCTGAATCGTTTTCCCATGTAGCCTCCTCCACTGGACGATGCTTTCACTGGACCTTCACTAAAGCAATCTCTTTTGACCTCAACTTCTGAATTTGCCTAATAAAAATGGTAACTGGATCCTCCTCAAAAGTCAAATTTTGATCAAGTAACACTAAATCACATGAGAACCACCTAGATGATACTTCTTTAACATCAAAATATGAAATACCGGATGGACACCTGACAAACCCGGTGGAAAATCCAACTGATACGCCACCTCACCAATACGCTCCACAATCTCGAAAGGACCAATATACCTTGGGCTCAACTTGCCCTTATTTCCAAACCTCATCCACCCTTCATGGGTGAAACCTTTAATAAAACCCTTTCTCGAACCATAAACTCTAAATCACGAACCTTTCGATCTGCATAACTCCTTTGCCTACTCTGATCCATCAGAATTCTATCTTGGATCAACTTAACCTTGTCCAAAGACTCCCTCAACAAATCTGTACCTCATGGTCTAACCTCCAATGAATCAAACCAACCAATTGGAGATCTACATCTCCTACCATACAAGTCCTCAATGGTGCCATATCAATGCTCAAATGGTAACTATTATTGTAAGCAAACTCCTCTAATGGCAAAAACTGATCCCACTGACCACCAAAGTCAATCACACACACCTGCAACATATCCTCAAGAACCTGGATAGTCCGTTCAGATTGACCATCAGTATGAGGTTGAAAGGCTAAACTGAGATCCACCCGAGTGCCCAACTCCTTCATCATAGACCGCTAGAAATGAGATGTAAATTGGGTGTCACGATTTGAAATAATAGATATAGAAACCCCATACAAATGAACTATCTCTCGAATATAGATCTTGGCTAACTTCTCTGACTTATAGGTAGTCTAAAAGGTAAAAAAATGCGCAGACTTAGTCAATCGATCCACAATGACCCATATAGCATCAAACTTAACTAATGTACGTGGCAACCTTACCACAAAGTCCATAGCAATACGCTTCCATTTTCACTCAGGTATAGGCACCTCTGAGTCATTATTCCAGGCTTTTGGTGCTCATACTTCACTTGCTGACAATTCAAACACTGAGATACAAAATATACTATGTCCCTCTTCATACGACACCACCAGTAATGCTGCTTCAAGTCACGATACATCTTAGTAGCCCCCAGATGAATAGAGTACCTCAAACTATGGTCCTCCTCCGTGATCAATCTAGTCAAATCACCTGTCCGAGGAACACAGATACGACCATTAATATACAAAACTCCCTCACTATTAATAATTACAGCCTTGGCTTCTCCTTTAAACACCTGGTCTCTAATCTTATATAAATCACCATCATCAAACTGTTGGGCCCGAATCTGCTCCAACAAGGATGACCTCGCCTCCATATAAGCCAACACCTTACCAGATTCTGAAATATCAAGTCTCACAAAGCTATTTGCCAAGGATTGGACATCCCTAGCTAAAGGACGCTCGCTAACCTGTAACATGGCTAAACTACCCATACTTACCGCCTTCTGACTCAAGGCATCTGCTACAACAATTGCCTTGTCTGGATGATAAAGAAGTCATGCTGATGATAGCCAAATCTCAAGTCAATCTTGGAGAAAACTGAAGCACCGTGCAAATGATCAAATAAATCATTAGCACGAGGTATCAGGTAGTTATTTCTAATGGTTACCTTGTTCAGTTGCCGATAGTCAATACACATACGCATAGATCCATCTTTCTTCTTCACAAATTGCACTGGATTACCCCAAGGAGACATACTCGGCCTAATAAAGCC
This sequence comes from Solanum habrochaites, assembly GCA_027704765.1. Lineage (NCBI taxonomy): Eukaryota > Viridiplantae > Streptophyta > Magnoliopsida > Solanales > Solanaceae > Solanum > Solanum habrochaites. The sequence continues at coordinate 11,777,595 of JAKWJA010002493.1, forward strand.
CTTGCTCAGCATATCCAGCAATTGGTCCTTCAACACTTTCAATTCAACCGGTGTCATAAGATAAGGAAGAATGGAAATAGGTTGAGTGACTGGCTCCACATCAATACAAAAATCAATATCATAATCTGGTGGAACACCTGGCAAATCGGTCGGGAATACCCTTGGAAATTCACTTACCACTGGAATAGACTCAAGCATGGGAGTCTCAAAACTAGTATCTCGAAGGTATGCCAAGTAAGTCAAACATCCTCTCTCTACTAACTGACGAGCCTTAAGAAATGATATCACATCCTTAGGAGGGTGACTAATAGATCCTCTCCATTCTACTATAGGAATTTCAGGCATAGCTAAAGTGATTGTCATGGCATGGTAATTTAAAATTGCGTGGTGAGAAGATTACCAATCCATACCCATAATCACATCAGAATCTACCATATCTAAGACCTTTAAATCCGCATAAGTTTCATATCCCATCAAGGTAAAAATACATAATCGATACATCTAGTCTACCACTACAGAATTCCCGACAAGAGTAGAAACATGTATCGACAAATCAAGAGACTCACATAATATATCCAGACTCGAAGCAAAATATATGGACACATAAGAATAAGTAGAGCCTGGATCAAATAATACCATAGTTGGTCGATGACAAATCAAAATAATACCTGTGATAACAGCATCTGAAGACTCAACCTCTGGCCTACCCGAAAAAGCATAACAGTGAGAACGACCTCACTCAGATTGTGAACCTCCACGACCACCACCTCGACCAGAAGGAGAACCACCTCTACCTAAGTGAGAACCACCTCTACCACTTTTTGCACCACCCCTAGCTGGAGGTTGAGCAGCCCTGGAAGTCGGAGCCTGAGAACCCTGATGTAAACCACCACGTCTGGTCCTAGGGTAGTCTCTCACAAAGTGTCCCATATCACCAAACTCAAAACACCCACTACGAGACACAAGATGATGAGAGAAAACTGAATGACCAGAATGCCCTCCGCGAACTACAGGTCTAGAAGATGAACCTTGTGAAGGATGCACTGAGCTCGAAGAGCTAAGCCCAGCGTAACCAGCCTCAAACGCTGGTATAGCAGCATGAATGGGTCTGCTGGACTAAGAGTGATAACTTCTGCCAAAGTAACCTCGACTCCTAGGTGGAGCACCACCATAATCACCTGAATAACGGGTCTTCTCTCCCTTAAGCTGCTCAAATCCCTCAAGTCGAATCATCTCCAACTCTTTAACAGCATTTACCACTTTCTGCAATGGAACACTAGAAACAGCAACCTGAGAAACTCCTAGACGAATCAGAATAATCAGCCCCTTAACAAACCTTCTCACTCTCTCAGCCTCTGTGGGAAGTATCATCGAAGCATTCCCAGCCAAGGCATGAAATTTACCCTCATACTCTACGACTGACATACCACCTTGTTGCAAACCATCAAACTCAGCCCTCTTGTGCTCCCTCTCACTACATGGAACAAATTTGGCTAGAAATACCTGAGTAAACTGAGTCCATGATAGTGGAGGGGATCCAGCTGGCCTACTACTAATATAATCCCTCCACTACCCCTTGGCAGAGCCAGTCATCTGAAACGTTGTGTGGTCAACTCCATGAGACTCCACTAATCCAAGATTATGCAACCTCGCATGGCAACTAACTATAAATTCATATGCATCCTCAGTTAAGTCACCAGTATAAGTAGGAGGATTCATTAGTCTGAACCTCCCAAATATCTTTTGCTCATCAATGGTCATAGAAGGTCTGTTCACCAAATGTGATGCAATATCTCGAAACTCCATACTATCCAAATGAGGAGCTACAGAAGCAGCTGGCTGAGTCCTGGAAGTGTGAGAATCTGGAGCAACTAACGGATCTATAGTCGAACCTCCAACATGGGTCTGTGAGCCATCCCCTCTAAGAGTCCTAACATACGAACCAAGGTATCTTGAAGCACTTGGGTGGCAATAGTATTGGGTGGAGCCTGAGCTGGACCATCCCCCTTGATACGATCTTGCACATCCTCATAAATAACATATGCATCAGGAGGTACGGTCCTATCACGACCCTGTGTAGCTATTGGTACTTGACCTTCCACAGGTGTTGTATTACGTTCCTACCTTGACCTCGAGCTCGAGCTCGTTCCCTTCCTTTACCTCGGATAGTGTTCTCAGAAGCAGGTGCAGGAATAGGCTCCTAATCACCATTTGATAATGTATGAGTCCTCGCCATCTGAAAGAGAATGAGATATCAAGATTAGAATTTCAACAAGGTCAAGTGTGCACGATAATGAATGAAAGAATAGAATTATTTTTCCTAAATGTCTTATAGCCTCTCAAAGATAGGTGTAGACGTCTTCATACCGATCTGCAAGACTCTACTAGAAATTGCTCTTGTACTCGTGAGACCGATGAACCTAGAGCTCTGATACCCAATTTGTCACGGCTCAAATTCACAAGTCGTGATGGCACCTATTTTCCCAACCAATAGGTAAGTCAAACCAACATATTTTATCAACTTTAACTAAATAGTGAAAAATAATAATAATAAACACTAAGTGAAAATCTCCAACATAAAGTTCTTTATAAGTACGAACTGCGGAAAGCTAAAATACCACCCAAGAATTGGTGTCACAAGTAAAACAGCTTCTAAAATACGATGCAAGTCTGAAATTAAAATGAGAAATCTAACATAAGAAATACCATGTCTGAATACTAAATGACGGAATAAGTAAAAGATAGAGGGAGGTATGGGCCACGGAACAGCCAAGCAGCTCACCACAACTCCAAGACACTCCAAACTCGGACTCGAATTGTTCTACGAGATGTGTTCCTACTCAGAATCGGTTCTGCACCAAAAAGAGTTTAACAAGTGTAGTATGAGTACAAAACCATGTGTACCCAGTATATCTCGTTGATCGACAACGTTGAAGTAGTGACGGAAGTTTATATAAGAAAAATTAATTCTTAAATTATACAAGTATATATTACACTTACTAGTCAAGTTTCATCAAATAAAGGTAATCAAACATCAAGTACTTTCCAACCACCAAATAAAACACATAATCATCAAGAATGAAGGATGTGATGAAATGCAATGCAATATGATACCATGAAATGATGTCTCAGAATACCCAGCTCTCTTTCAACCGTATATACATGATACTCCTCAAAAATACATCGAGAGATCATAACCCATGGGGGACTCGCGAGGTCCATATATCGACACGGACGATCTCCACATATCTGTGCGGACGATCTCAATGCACTATCATAAAATCAAACAATTTTCGCACGGACGGTCTCCACGTGCCTAAATTATAATCTTAACATCTCACCATACCAGCACGGACAATCTCCACGTGCCCAACTTATACCGAATCTCATGTCAATGCATGTGCACAATATTATTTAAAATAAGAGGATGATGATGCACCTCAATCAGTGAAATATCAACACAATACATAACCACCTCAATTTTCACAACTGTACGGGTGTAATAAAGAAAACACAATCACACAAGGATTTCAAGTCAATAATATATCAGCTAATGCCTATATGCTTTGGCATTCTCAAATTACAATCCACATTCTATAGTAGTAACTTTCCCTTTTATAACACCGGTACTCGTACTAATGTCCGTCACACCATTGATACGAAACTCACATCTTTAGCTCTTACCCCTTTGTTCATTTTTAATCTTTAATTAGAAAAATGTCCTTCAACAAGTCTAAAAAGTATTAATATACCTCAAGTGTTGAACTCGTGTCACGAATCCTCAAGATAGTTCCTTTCCTTTTTGCAAAGTTTCAAAATGTTCACGATCTACCAATGATACAATATTCGTAGGTAAGCGAGTTTGTGGACATTCAAATTATTATAGGTATAATGAGTTTATTTATAAGGTAGTTTGTGCTACTTTTTTTTTTGTTGATGCTAAGTTAATAATAAATTTATAAATTATATATTTTAGTTCAGTTAATTAATTATCAACTTTAATATAATTGACGAAAGTTTGATCCTTCACTTTTTAGTTTTATTCTTTTCCAAAAAGAGAAAAAGAAAAGAGGAGAAAGAAAGAGAGATGATAAAATAAGCTATTTATAAGTGAGTCATTTTATAATTGATCTCATGTTAATTAGTGAGTATTTTAAATGATTGATTTGGACTCCATTAGGTCAAATGAGTTTTCTTTTGACACAAGTAGAACTTTGAAAGTTCAAAATGATGAATGTTAACATCCGTTTTATTTTGTGTTTTAGTTTTGATTCTATATAAAATTAAAATATATTAAAATAATTTATAAATTTTGTGATTTAAATTAAAATATATTAATATCTAATATGAGGGTTATCAACTCACACGATATTTAACTTAATATTTTAAGAAAAAACTACATTAGGGTTGGGCCTTTGCATGTTAGTTAGGTTTTAATGAGTGAATTTTAGGTTTAACAAACATAAAAATTATATTTGTATGAAATAACTATAGTTTTCATATTGTGCTTTATAACTTTATGTTGGCTATGGAGCATCATATTTGTATAAAATCGCTAGGAGCATCAGATTTGTATAAATCGTTGGTAGCCTCTCAATTCGATTTTGTGTGTTTGTATACAATTGAATCGAATAAAACATTTGCATATCAAATCTATCACTTTATACAACACAAGCTATACATTATAACTGTATAATTTGTGTTTGTATAAAGCGAGAAAGACAAGAGAGAACTAGGCAGGGAAAGATTTGTATTTGTATAATTATAAGTGTATAATGCAAAAATATATGTATTTATATTATATATACACTTTTCTCTCGCTTTATAAAAACACAAACACATTTTATACATTTGTATAAAGTGAGAGAGGTGAGCTAGGGAGAGACTGGCAAGCGAAAGAGGGAGAGCGGCGAGCGGAAAAGCTGGGGAGAGAGGCGAACGACAATTGTCTGCTACGGATTATAATTAAATCAATTTATAATTATAATATTTAATTTGAATAAATAATTTGTTATTTTACACAATTTATCTCATAGTGATCCAAGACAAGACGCAGCTCACTTGTTGACACTCAATTTAGAGTTTTTGGTCGATTTTTCATGAAATTATATATTTTAGTATGTCTACTTTATAAAATTATTGTTAAAATATTTTAAAATTATTGATGAATTTTGAATTTTTAAAATTTAAGCAATTTTCGGTTATATAAAAATATTTATAAAATTTGTAGTATTTTAATTGGATGGCATTTCCTCAATTTTTCTCAAAAATTTTAAATTCTAGCTATTTTATTTAAATTTCTGTCAATTTCAGCATATTCAATTGCAATCTTATTTCAATCATAGTCATCTTTTCGTATGCTCAAATAATAAATAATTGAAGTAATCTTAATTTTTAGTAATTTATTTGGGGTAGCTTAAAATAAAAAAAAATAAGAAATTTATTGGTCTATCTATTTGTCTACTTTTGTCTCCTCGCTTATCTTTATTTAATTGATTAGTATTTGTTGTGTTTATTGTTTCTATCACCTTTTAGCATGCTTAAATAATCAATTAAAATAATAATATGAGCTATTTGTTCAACGTGTTATATCATATAGTCTCGTATGCTAAATTAAATTAAAAAAATGAGTTTAATTGTTTATTTATTTCTATCACCTAGCCTCGCATGTTTAAATTAATTTTTAAAAAATTGCTTAATATTATGTCATCACTTAGCAAGCATATTAATAAATAATAATAAAGTGACCTTAATTGCTACTTGTAACCCCCACATAGATTACATGAGATACGGCCGGGATCCACATTTGTAGACCTCGAGGGATGCCTAACATCTTCCCCTCGAGGTAATTTGAACTCTTACTCTGATCTTTGGCTCATTGACCTTAGTTAGACTTAGTAGGTTAGATAGGTGCCATAACGCGCCTTAATTCGTTAGGCGGCGACTTCAAACTCAAAATCTCAAAAAAGTTGTTAAATCGTGCAACAAAACTCATTTTTACGAAAAATGGGGCGCTACACCACCATTTGAATGTTATGTTCTTAAATATAAAATGTCATTTTATAAGGTAGTATTATTAATGCTAATATTGCAATTGATACCCACACTTAATATAGAGAGTTATGAATATTGATACTAAAATGACTAGATTAACTTAGAGAAAATAATGTAAAATGGCCACTCGACTATTTGCATTACTAAAAAGTTAGCCAAATTTTCAAAATTAGTGAAATTGGTTCAAACTTTCTTCTTCTGATGATGATGACTTCCATTTAACATCTAAAAATCAATATCTAAAATTTTAAAATGTTTAGAGGTGATATTGAGTTGATTCAGATTGAATAATTAATGTATACTTCATATATGATTATATTATATGTAATTTTAATGTATAGTCAGTGAATAACTCATTCATATGTACACTACATTGTATAGTTAGTGTGTAGTTTTGTAACCTTTAACAAAATAATTAATGTATACTTCATTATGATTATACTATATGTAGTTTTAATGTATAGTTAGTAAATAACTCATACATATGTACACTACATTGTATGGTTAGTGTGTAGTTTCTATAACCTTTAACAAACTAAGTGTATTGTCTGCATATTTCATGTAACGCTTGGCTATTTATATATAAATAAATCATAACTATATTTGTTATGAACTAATTATTTTGTTATATTTAGTTAAAACCATCCCGCTATTTTATTTCATATTGAAGATAGAATAACTAATCTCATTATATATAGTTAATCCTTCTATTATCATTATTTTTTATAATAATATTTCACGATAATAATCAAATTCTCTTTTGAAACGACTTTTATATTATGTTAGTATATTAGTAGTATGTTTTTTATAACTACACTGGGATAATGAAAAAAAAGTTTTTACTCTATCTATTGTTTTAAATAATGATCACCTTCTCTAGTCTTCTCTTCTCTGTCACTTTCTCAAGAAAGTTGACAGTCCAAAAAGGAAAAGTGAAGGACATTAGTGGAGAAACCAGGATAGAAAGCAAATATCTGAGAATTTGTTTTTATTTTATTTTTCACTTTTTAATTTTTTGTCTAAGATTGAGTCCAAAGGATAAAGATAGAATTATTAGCAAGTTTATAATAATTAATTTTAAAAATTGTGAAGTAAGTGAGACCTCATTTGCTGTTTTTTTACAGAATATGATTATTCTTTTTTTTTAAAAAAAAAAAAAAGAGAGAGAGAGCTTAACCCTTTAAATTAGAGGTCCAACAAAAAAGAGATCATTTTAATTTTTGTGGCATTGGTTAATAATTATAAGAAAAAGCTTAATGATAGAAGAAAAAAGAATCCAAATAAATATCTTCTTTGACAATTATTTGATCATTTTAATTAATGAAGCCTTATAACACTACAATAAAAAAATAATAACACTTAGTTGTATTAAATATTTATATAAATAAAAAATGCTAAAAATTTTATTTACATTAATTAAGTAAGTCTCATTAAAATCAATATCGCTAAAGATTTTAAAAATCTATAAAAGAAATATTAATTATTACTAAAAGTATATAAATTAGTTATTGCTAATAATATTTTTTATCTCGATATTATTATTGAATATGGACATATAGCGTGTTAACATTGGCCACGTTACATATTGAATAGACAATTTTGTCGATGTTTATGCTTAGCTCATGGGAAGCTGTGTGAATATATTATTACTTAAAGAAGTACTCATCTCCTATGTTTACTGTAGTGGGGTTCATTTGTAGATAGGGTAGATCTATAATTTCGCTTACAAGTTTCAAAAAATTCAATAATTTTGATTTTATATTAAAAATATACTTAATTATCAGACGAAATATTTAGACAGCAAGAAATGAAAGTTCTAAGTATTAGACCAAATTTTATAAAAAAAAATTTATTTCGAATTCTTAATAAAAAAATTTTAATGTAAATTTGAAATGATATATATATATATTAAGCCATGATAATAAAACGTCTTTTTTATCTTTTTTATTTGTTTGGCTCTTTAGGATTTCAAAAGTATAGTCTATTTAGTGTGATATTATTTTAAGAATTCGAAAAGATAGTAAAAACACTCATATATGCAAATTTGTTTGAGTTTTATCATCAAAGACCTCAAATTTTAACCATAAGAAAGAATATTATTGGGAGTTTTTTATTCAAAGTATTTTTGAAATTTTTGCAAGATTAGCTGGACAAGCACCATACTTGCAAAATATATAATAGCTTAATACTATATAACTATGTTATTATACCCTATAATAGGAAAATTTAGCTAACTAGTCAAAAAAAGCAACTTATTTAGTGATAGTATCCATACTTTAATAATATTAGTAAACATGTCAAAAATGTCATTATTTTAAAAATAAATAATTATTATGATATATTAATATTTACTCTCTCATTATTTACAGTTTTTTTTTCTCTCTCATAGATTACAATTTTCTATATTTATGTAATTACATAATATTAATGTCATTTATTTTTTTTCTTTCTTTCTTAAGTTATCAATTTCTCTCTCTTACTTTCTTTCGAATCAAATTTTCAGATTTTTCTCTCTTTTCTTATTCTTCTTTTTAATTTTTCTCTCTAACATTCTTCCAAATCATTCCACAGATTTTCGATTCAATATATTAATATTTTCTACTATTCTCATTTAATTTCGTTGCAAGATTTGATTTGAGATTAACATTGATTTGGGTATTATGTTTTTCAGATTCCTTATTTATTTACTTACTAATTTTAGTGTTTTTTTTAATTTTGTGTTGTCCTTAAAAGTTTTTTAGGGTTTGAGATTACATAATTCTCTCTTCAATTGACGTTTTCAAGAGAGTTTACTAGAGTATTAGACAAAATAATCAAAGTTCTTCCGATTTTCCATCATTTATTTTTTTTCACTCAGAAATAAACAACAATGTAGGTTCCGCTTCTAAGGAGGATATACGACGGAGAAAAATGTCTGAATCCGTCGATGGGCAAAATCCCACACAAATTCATAACCATGAAGTTGAAGAAGACCAATTTGTTGGAGAAGAGGTTTTTTTTTTTTTTTTACATGTTCTGTGTCTTGCATGTTAATTTAATTTGTTTAGTAATTTTTAAGATTCAAAAAAATTCATGTTACAATGATTTTGGAAGTGTATATGGAATTTTTATTGTGTTATAGTTAGTATTTATTTTTGTATTTCATATATTTATTGCATTTTGTGTTCTATTTTTTTTTTTTGTGTGTTAGTTATGTCAATATAACACATTATATGAGTTTGATTGTGTATATTTCATAGTTTTGATGTTTTTTGTATTCATAGATTTGGAAGTGTATGAATAAAATTTAAATTTTATTTGAAAATGTAACTGATGAGAAAATTAAGGATCCTTACCTTTTTTTGAAATATTTTCTCCCTTGATTTTCTCCCTTTTGTTATTAAATAATTATATTCTTTAAATAAAAACAAATAATAAAAACATAAATAAGATACATAACAAACTAAAATTTGACATTTTTACTAAATATTGAAAGTGTTGCTAATGAGCCCTCTTAAATGCTAAAATATTGACATTTTGAAAAATTTCCCATAATACTAGGGGAACGTAGCCCGTGCCAATACGGGCTCAATATGAAAAATGTTATATTAAAATTTAATATTCAATAAAAGTAAAATTGTTTCGTATCATAAAGTGCAAAACATATAGAAGATAAAACTTTGTACATATTACTTAATTGTTTGATGATATTTACTAAGGAGCCAAGTTTACAAAATAGGTATGTACATTTCATTTACATATTAAAAAAATGAATGCTTTGTACGGGAGGATAACTAAGGTTTAGTCTTAGTTATGTGGTCTTTTGATTCTAACATTGAGATATACATTAGGTTAGAGAAGAGAGATTAGTATTCATGAAAATATTAGATTTAAAAAATGATTGAATTATGATTAGTTGTTACGCGCAAATGTAAGTACAGATTTATCACTTCGATTTTTTTAAGTTTATAAAAAAATATACATAAACCAATCATACCCTCGATAACGTAGCAAAATGTGTCTCTATCCATATTCCACAATGAAATTAAAATACAAAGAGTAAATCGTATTTGTAAGCAAAAAAGTGATCTGTTAACAAAATAGTTATAAGCTAAAAATTAAATATTCCAACTCCATTTTGGAAAAGATTGGGTATCTAGCTTGAGAAGTACTTAACTATCTAACTTTCACTTAGCCATCTAAATTTTACTTAGCTATATTGCAGTACTAAATACTAATGCAAAGGATTTACTCAACCTTTGATGAGTCATTTTTGACTAAATTGTCAATTCTTTTGGTGGTGTTTTATCTTCTAATGAGGTTCTTCCTCAAGTCATTAAGGTACTAATTAATTATTTTCTTTGAGTTTGAGCTTAAAATATGAAAAGTATTTGAGATGATATAAAGGGACTAATGATCCGGTCTTCAATTATACTTTCTTGTTAATTTTCTAAAACTGTGTTGTATCTTTTTTGAAGTCCCCAATCATTTCTTTGCTTTAAGTCCTATTCAAATGAGCTTTATTTGTTTGTGCTTCAACAAAGGAAATCTTTTCATTATCGATCAGCTTGCATCGTATTATAGTTCACGGCGTTTAGCTTGTTTCATCTTCACTGTTTTTTTGCAAGCTTTGATCTATTTATTTTGTTTTATTACACATTTTTTAATACCACCTTTTTACCATCGATTAACATACAGAATTATAAACATACTATATATGTACGAAACCAATTTTGGTATGAAAATAGTACTTACTAATTGGAATATTATATATCACAAGAACAGAGAATTAGCCCGCCAAAAACTACAATTGCCAAGAAAAAACAGGGATAAACAACAAAATATCAATAATCAACTTCACAAATTCAAAATCACAACAATAAAATAATTTTGAGATCAAATAAAAATTACTTAAAAAAATCATCAAAGAGATGTCTATAATAAAATTTCGACATTATTCATTACAAAATTCAAGGGATTCTTGTTCTCTAATGTAAAAGAGGGAAACATAATTCTGTAGATTTGCATCTCAATCAAGCTTAATTAGAGACACAATAATTAAAGTGGGACTTCTTTCCTAAAAATTATCAAAGATGAAGAGAATCCAAAGAAAATAAAAGAAATTATACGAAAGAGAGCAAATGGAGATGAGAGCTCATTGAGACACACACAGAACACAGAAGTAATACAAGTATGAAAAAAATGCTACGTGTCCATTGAAAAGATACAATACATGACATGTAAGACAAATTAACACATTGATTATAGATTAAATGACCAATTTAATAATAAATTACATTAAGTATACATGTTGAAACTTTGAAACTGTCTTTTCTAAATAAGAGAAAAGAAATAGGTTCTTAGATTCCATGTTCCCCACCAACGCACCAACCCCCATTATAGCTCTTTTATTTTAATTTATATTTTTATCGATACTTTCAAATGCTATTTAAACAATTAGTTTCTCATGCGAAAGAGAAACAACCATTACAATATATATCAAATTAAATTAACCTAAAATAACAATTTATATATCTAGTGAAGGAATAACAATAGTATAAACAAGTCTTTTTGAGATACTAGAATATTTCCTAACACCTCTCAAATATCATCCAAAATCTTCTTAGAGGTCATTTGAATTGGCTTAAAAATTGATCAAACTTACTTTAAGTCAGTTTTTTATTTGTGAAAGTATTTGACAAATATTAGAAATAATTTAAAATAAATAAAAAATGAGTTAAAATAAGTTATGAAGTGTTTGACAAGGTAAAAGTTGACTTAAAGTTAATCAACAATGACTTTCAAATAAGTCAAAAACCAAAAGTAGATTTCCTTTACTTTTTATTTTTCAGAAAATGGCATAAAATACCCTTGAAGTATCATAAATGATACAAAACTATCCTCTATCCATCTATTGGCTTCAAAATACCTTCTTCATCCACCTATTGCCTCCAAAATACCCTTTGTCATCCACCTTTGGGTTCAAAATTGACTACTTATTTAACGATTTTATATTTAATATTTAATTTTTTTTTAATACATGGCGCTCAACTATTTGTTATAATTTAATTTATTAATATAATTTATAAATAAATCTACTACACACCCATTACTAATTAAACCATACCCAACTAATAAACCCGCCCCATTACTAATGCAACAACAAAAAAGTTATTGTCAATTAGTGTTTCTAAAAATTTGAGGCAAAAATGCCTATAAAAATACATTATTATACATTCAAGTCCTCAATCAAAATATATTATAATTCAAGTGTTTTAAAAAATTATCGATAAATTTAAAAGTCTGACTATGTTCATCTTACTTATTCATTCCTCTCAATTATGTGATGTTACTTAATAAATAACTTTTTTAAAAGAAGAACATATTAAAGTTTTAATATTTAAAAGAAATAATAAATATTTATAAAATTATATTCAAAAAGTGCATGAATTAACTCGGGATGTACTACTTCTTTACCTCTAATCATAAAATTCTAATTCAAGTTTGAAAGAGAATACGATTGAAAGTGTCCTCCTAAATAAGCGGCTCAACCTAAATTTAAGGGCTTCACCTTGGACTGAATAAATTTGGATGTCATTTTCAGAAATCTCTAATTTGTCATGTTTTAGTAGTGTTTAGGGTGATTTTGATATTAGAATTGGTTTATTAATTGGGTGGGGTTTAATTAGTAATGGGTGGGTAGTGGGTTGGTTTATAAATGATATTAGTAAATCAAATTATATCCAATAATTGAGCGTCAACTATTTAAAAAATATTTAAATAGTTTAAATTTAAAATCATTAAACAAATGGTCAATTTTGAATCCAAAGTTGGATGACAAGGGTATTTTAGAGACCATAGATGGGTGAAAAGGACGCGTGGATGGATGATAGTTTTGTACCATTTCAATACTTCTAGGTATTTTAGGTCGTTTTCCATTTATTTTTTAACTTAAAAGTTATTTCAGTTTAACTTTCTATTTTTGACTTAATAACTACAAAGAAGAACTACATGCTAAGTTCAAGATCAAAGACAAGTATTTTGAAATTTTTCTTAGGGATTGAATTAAGCATATCATTTAAGAAAATTATGATGAACCAGAGAAAGTATGCCTTAAAAATGATGGAAGAATTGAGACTAACTGGTGCCAAACCATCATGGACACCATTAAATCCTAATATGAAGCTAACTACAACATAACTACAAAATTTTAAGAAATAATTTCAATGCCACAAATAATTTTTTAATTTACCTTATTTTTTTCTTTAAAAATTTTGACAGTCATAAATTAATAGAACAAGAAGATAAAGAGATAGAACCAAAAATAATTCAGACTTAAAAAAGCAAATAAAATTAGTTAATTAACAAGATAACTATGAACTAATTTTGGTTAGAGAAGAAAGTGGACTCAACTTTTATTTACTAGATTTTGCCGTGATTATAATTATATTCAAAAATATTTCCTCTAATCGGAATTTTCGGAATTGTTTGTCATATTACCTTATCTAAAGTTAATTTGATTAATTTTCAAAGGTAAATTAGTTCATTTAATTTGATGTTTTAAATAAAAAAGTTATATATTCTAAAACTATTTGAAAAGTATTATAAATTATAATTTTTTACATATTAATATGATGAAAAAAATACATCTTAAAATGTTAGTCAAAATTTTTATAGTTTAACTCTAAAAATAGAAACCATGACAAACAATATCGAATAAAGAAAGTATTTATCTTAAAAAGTATCTGATATTGTAAAAAATCTTATATACTGACAATACACAAAACTTAAACTCTAATTATAATTCTTGAGATTTTCGTTTACGGTAAATTAATATATAGTGCTAGTATAACTTGATATTAACCTCTAAATAGCAATACTTATTGGTTTAAGTAAAGAAGACTCCATGGTAAAAAAAAAATCCAAACTAAATGAGCGTATATACTTCATTTATATTTCTCATTTTTTAAAAAGATAATGTTTATGCTTTTATGAAATATTTGTTACACGACTTCAAAAACAATAAACTATCATGATTTTCTAAAAAAGATTGTAAATAAAAGGATAGAACTACATTTAAAGATTTAATTAGAATAAATGCAGAATTTAATTTTTAAAGGAAAATCAAGGGGAAGAAAATTTTGAGTGGTTGAACGCTTCATTTCTCCCGTAATTACTTGTCCATTTTCTTTTTTTGTTCTTATTATTTGTTATTTTGATAAATCAAGAAAGCATAATTTTTACCTATTATATCATCGATTAATTACTTTGAGAAAAATATAACTTTTTTTAAAAAAAATTAATTTTTTTAAAAATAATATACGTTATAATTAATAAGAATAAAATAGTAACTTTATTAAGTCAATATTTATTTTTTTAATTAATGTGTCAATTTAAAAACGAACAAGTAATTAAATTATAATAGTCTGAAACAAAGAGAACTGGGAATTTGTAAAAAATCAATGCCATTATATAAATAACATTGGGAATGGAAAGGAAGTGAAGAAAATTATAAAGTAAAAGATAGGTGCATTAATAAATTCTAACAAAAACTATCTCCCACATTAGACGCTGGTGGAATCTCAAAATGCCAAAGCCTTCCTACCCCTTTGACCAAATATTTTCTACACAAGAATAGTTCTGCATAAACTTTCTCTACTTTCCGTTCCACATCATGTAAAAACACATGGGTAACGCCTTTTCCTTTTCTATTTCTCGCCATAACCGCCGCCGAATAGATGGCTGCCATTCTACCTGGTGCTTCTGCAAAATACCCTCGAGGTGCATCGATCATAATCAGATCCCATTCTTTATCGTAAACTTCATTCGATAACATATCTAATGCTAATTTACATCCATGATTGCCGCGTAGAAAAGATTTCTTCGCTGAACAATCTGGCTCTTTACGATAATGTTCAACTAATTCATCTGCCTCTGATAACATCGTTCGATATTTCACCGTCTCCGCGTGAAGAAACGGGGCGTCTTTTACTATTGTTTCCACCCATTTCGGATCTTCCTCTAAAAACAATGTGTTCCCACGGGAATTAAATGAGGCCCACATTTGGGAATCATGACCCAAACCAAATACAAGGAAATTACAAGGAGTACGGTTTTTCAAAACATCAAAAGATATTCGGATTTCGTTGATGTTTTGTTGAGGTATCACTCGCGATGTGGCATAGTGTAAAATTGCATCAAGCAAGATTTGTTGTGGATGATCATCAACCAGAAATTTCTCTTGAGATTTATTGTTGTTGCAACCGATCCAATTATTTGATGTTTTGAGAAAAAGAGAAATGAAAAGTGCACTTCCTAATAAACCTACTAATGATATAACAAGGCACCATGATCTCTCTGGCTTGAAATGGCTATGGTTTTGTTTTTGCATAATTTTTTTTTTTTTTTTGAAGAGATGAAAATTGATATGTGATTTTGAAGTATGAAAATTGTTAATCTCTAGGGAGAAAAAAAAAGGCTTTTATAAGAGTAATTTTATGAGACTAGTGACTTGCACGTTATAGACGTGAATAGTCATGGATTATATAGATATATCCTATAATTATTGGCACCCATTATTTTAATACCCAACTATCTATATGAATTATTTGTAGGTATAAACCAAATTATATATTAGGCATAATTTGTGGGCAATTAATGAAGGCATGGATTTAAACTTATTCTGATCTTGGTTATTGAAGGGACATTAATAACAGTCAATGTTTTAGTTTATTCATATTTATACGTTACTAATTGTATTCATTTTTTATATCTAAATTTTAATTATTAATTGTCCTTATAAATTTTTTATAATCAGTCAAAGCAAATTAGTTTTTAGAAACAGTCATAAACATTTATGACTATTTCTTAAAAACTAATTTGTTTTGACTGATTATAAAAATTATAAAGACATTTAATATAAAAAGACATTTAGTATAAATGTCCCTTTCTGAAAAACTAATTTGCATGGACTCATATAAAAATTATAAAGACATTTATATTAAATGTCTTTTAACATATATATGATATGTATATCTATATAATATTATAAAAGATGCATTTAATTAAATGATTATTTTCTTTGTCTATTTTTGATAGTCATGTTGTGCTTTAAAAGTCAATTTGACTATTTTCAAGACTAAATTAGATCATACTATTTTGATATTTTAAGAAAAATAAAATTAGATATTTAAAAACTATACGAAAATTATCATAAATTTCAGTTATGCATATTAATATAATAAAATACATTGTAAAATGTTAGTCAAAGTTATTATTGTTTGAATATTAAAATAAAAATATGACAATTAAAAATAGATAAAAGTAATATTTTTCAAAAACCAATTTGCAATGACTAATTATAAAAAGTCAAAATGGTCTAATTGACCCTTGAATTTACAGGAGCTTGTATTACGGACACTTCCACTTAATTTTTCACCAACTAAGTCCTTAAACTAAGTCAAAAAAAGATTATTAAGCCCTCCTACTATGTGTATAGTTTACTCACTCTTAAATAGATGATATGCCATATAAATCGGTAAAACTTTACTAAATTAATCTAGGTAAAACTATGAAGTATTATTATGTTGTAGAGATATTATTTAATCGATAAATTGATATTATTGATTTAAAGAGTTTTTGAGATTCAATGGAGGTTAATTTTGATTAAATCAAAAGCATTGTATCTTACTAATTTATGTATTGTATTTACTAATTAACATAGAAAATAAATTTATTATACATAAAGAGTACAATGAATACATCAAAGTTGATGATGAAGTTGAAGATGATACAATACCTTTGAAATCAGTTATGCGTAAAGAACATTGCATCTAGAACTCTTCACAATCTTATGGTGTAGTTCAAAAAGCAACACCAGAGCTTTTGGATACAATAAGAAAATTGATGAGTTTCAACTATATTTAATTTTAATTGAGAACAAAACGCAATAGAATTATATTTAACTAAATTATCTTAGATATATTTGTCTTTAGAATTATTAATTTATAATATTAATGAAACCATATATTTATACAAGACTCTTTTGAAAATATATTATCTTCTTATTTTATAAAAATGGATTGTTTTTTTCATTAGCCCAAATCGGGACCAAGATAAATAATTTAGTGAGATTTTTAGTAATAACATGTCATAATTATATTCACTAACTATTTTTAAAAAAAGTTATTAACTAAATATATTATTAATGATAATTTTTTAACTCCACACAACCGCACAAAACTTAAGCAGCAGTAGCCCCTCCTCTTCTCCTCTCTCTATTGTGGGGTTCATTCCGATGTGCCAAACTTTGATAAATCTCACAATATCAAAGATTGACAGATTTAAAAGAAATTGGATAACATGTGTTAATTTTCTTGGCTGATTTCACTTCCGCTTTTCTTAAAGTCAAATGTTGGTAAAATGTGAAGAAGAAGAAAATATTTTTTTTCTGTAGCATATTTGGAGGCTACTATATTTGTTCTCTATAAAAGAGATGATCACTCTTCATTCTCATATGCACCAAAAACAAACAAAGGGAGAAAAGGAGAGTGAGACATCACCGAAAAATGGTTTGTAAGGAAAAATAGAGAGTGTGAGCGATATTGTAGTGAGGTAGGAAATCAAATAAGGATTATTTTTTTGAGTGTGCAGTGATCTTTGGAGTTTCTTTCTCATACCTACAAGTGTAAAAATTCTTACTATAGTGATATCAGTTGCTCCTCACTGACCGTGATTTTTTCCTTATTCAGGAGGAGTTTCATGCAAAGATTTGGTGTCATTATTACTCTTTTTATTCTTGTTGATTAATTGTATTGTTGTTTTTCACTTTTATAGCTTTTATTAAAGCAAATATTATTTCTGTTGCGGGTTTATTCCCAACAATTTGTATCGAAGCACAACTCATTCACAAAAATGTATTTTTGCAACCTATTTAGTATTCGGTGACAAAAAAACATCTGGAGTAAAGTACAAGGTAAAAAAAATCAACGGTGACAATGATTTCTCAATGTGACAGAGAAGGATGAGGTATTACTCATCCAACAGGGTTTGCACAAGGCATTAGGCGGCAAATTCAAAAAGCCTGAATTCATGAAACTCGAGGATTGGGAAGAAATGGATGAAAAAAGTGATACTGCATCAAGTTGCACTAAACTGATGATGTGGTTAATAACATCATCGATAAAGCGAGTGCATATGAAATTTGGATAAAGTCAGAAAATCTATACATGTCCAAGATGTTGACAAATAAATTTACCTAAAGAAACAATTATGCGTCCTACATATGAGTGAAGGTATAATTTTTTTTGTCCCATTTAAATGAGTAAAGATCAGGGAGGAAGATAAAGTCATAATGTTTCTAAACTCATTGTCATCTTCCTACAATAATTTGGCAATAACCATTTTACATGGTAAGTTTTCTATTGAGTTAAGGGATGTCACAACATCCCTTATGCTTAAAATGAGGATGAGATAAAAGCCTGAAAAATCACGACCATGCTCTCATCACAAAAAGCAGAGGAAGAGTTATCGAAGGAGCACAAGCAACTATGGTAGAGTCAGAGCTCGTGAAAAGTCAAAGAAGAAAGTAGCGACCAGAAAAATGATGACAACACAACTGTCATGGTATAAAAGAATGACAGTGTTGTTCTCCTCATTAACAAGGAAGTGAAATGCATACACTTGGCAGGTGTAGAGTTAGAATTTGTGGTCAACACATCAATATCTTACCCTACCACACCGGTAAAAGTTCTTTTAGATATGTAGCAAGTGATTTTGACAATGTGAAAATGGATGACACAAGGTACTAAAAAATTGTGGGGATCGCAGTAGTTTACTTAAAGACAAATGTCTATGCACATTAGTTTTGAAAGATGTGTGACATATACCTAATTTGCAAATGAACTTGATCTCAAGAGTTGCTTTGGATCGAGATGGATATGAGAACTACTTAACAAATAAAAAATGAAATTTCACCAAAGTATCATTGGTTATTGCAAAAGGAGTTGCTCATGGTACGCTGTACGGGACAAATGCAGAAATATGCCAAGGTGAATTCAATGCGATTCATGAAGGGATTTCTGCAGATTTGTGGCATAGAAGAATGAGTCGTAAGAGCAAAAAAAGATTGAAATTCTTGCCAAAAAATTACTCCTCTCTTTTGCCAAATGTAAAATGATAAAATATTGTAACTATTATTTATTTGATAATAAACATAGCATCTCATTTCAGACATCATCTAAAAGAAAGTTGAATATATTTGATTTGGTATATTTTGATGTTTATGGTTCAATGGAGATAGTTACAATGGGCGGTAATAAATATTTTGTTACTTTTCAACAATTTCAAATTTATTCTTTTATAATTTTAATATTTTTAGAATTCAATATGGTATTAGTTGCCTTTGAAATATGTGTAGTCACACACTCTCGCATACTCATCCATATTAATGTCATATAAGTTTGGTCCGTCAGAAGGAATTTGATATATTGTGTTTTATTAAGTTTTACAGAGTAAAATAAAAGAGTTCATAATAAAAATTAGTACAAATAAATGGCCTATTAGATTATTTCTTCTTATGAAAAGGATAAATATATTCTCAAACTATGATAAATGGTAAGTAGATGTCATTCGTCATACTTTTGGGACATAGGTGCCTCTACCATTTAAAACTAGAGCATACATGTCATTCACTGTGACGGAAGACTAAATAGGAATATGTGACACAATCTTATCCGTCTATCTGATATTAAATAAATATTGAATCTGTGGATAAGATTATGACACGTGTATCTCTGTTAGTATAAAGTGTATGCACTGATTGATTAGTATGCTCTTGTTCTCAATAATTACATTTGCATTGATTGATTATAAAAATTAGGGATAATGCACAAGTACCCCCTCAACCTATGCCTGAAATCTCAGAGACACTTATACTATATTAAGGTCCTATTACCCTCTGAACTTATTTTATTAATAATTTTCTGCCCCTTTTCGGCCTACGTTACACTATCTTGTGGGCCCAACACTAGTTGACTTTTTTTAAAGCTAGTGTCATGTAGGCCAAACAGGGGTAGAAAATTACTTATAAAATAAATTCAGGGAGGTAATAGATCTTAGTATAGTATAAATGTTTCTCTGAGATTTCGGGCATAGATTGAGGGGGTACTTGTGCATTTTCCCTAAAATTTAGGGATAATGCCCAACTACCCCCTCAACCTATGCCTGAAATCTCAGAGACACACTTATACTATACTAAGGTCCTATTACCCCCTGAACTTATTTTATTAATAATCTTTTACCCATTTTCGACCTACGTGGCACTATCTTGTAGGCCCAACAATGATTGACTTTTTTTTTAAAACTAGTGCCACGTAGGCTAAAAGGGGTAGAAAATTACATATAAAATAAGTTCAGGGGGTAATAGGACCTTAGTATAGTATAAGTGTGTCTGTGGGATTTCAGACATAGGTTGAGGGGGTACTTGTGCATTTTCCCTAAAAATTATAAAGACATTTTGTATAAAATGTCTTTTTTCACATTATATATATATAGTTAAACGTATCATATTTATTATATTTCGGAAGTATAATTTATTAAAAAATAACAATGGCTATTTAATCTATGAAAAGACCCTAAATTTTTTACGGAAAAGGGCCTAAAATATCCTCAAAATATTAGAAATGGTACAAAATTACCCTTCATCCACCTATTGGCTCCAAAATACCCTTTCCACCAATCTATTGGCTCCAAAATACCCTTGTCATTCATCTTTTGATTCAAAATTGGCCACTTATTTAACGGTTTTAAAAATTAAACTATTTAAATATTTTTTTTAAATACGTGGGGCTAAACTATTTGTTATAATTTAACTTATTAGTATAATTTATAAATCCATCCACTATCCACCCATTATTAATTAAACCCCTCCAAATTAATAAATCCGTCACATTATGAATGCAACAACAGAAAAGCTACTGTCAATTGAGTGTTTTTAAAATTTTGAGTTGAAAATATCTATAGAAGTAAATTATCATACTTAAGTTTCTAAATAAAAATTACCGATAAACTTAAAAAGTCTGACTATGTTCATCTTAATATTATTACGTCTCAATTATGTGATGTTACTTCATAGGTAAATTTTTTTCAAAATAATATATTAAAGGTTTTAAAATAAATCATAAATATTTACAAAATTATATATTTTTTTAAAAATGCATGAATTAATTTGGGATGTATTACTTCTTTACCTTTAATCATAAATTTCTAATTTAATCTTGAAAGAGAATCTTGAAAGTGTCCTCCTAAATAAGTGGTTCAACCTAAATTTAATTGGGGCTTCGGTTCGGACTCAAATAATTTTGGATGTCATTTTCAGGAATCTATAATTACATCGTGTCTTAGTAGTGTTTATGGCGATTTTGATATTATAATTGGATTATTAATTGGGTGCGATTTAATTAGTAATGCGTGAGTAGTGAGTTGATTTATAAATTATATTAATAAATTAAATTATAACCAATAGTTGAACGCCAAGTATTTTAAAAAATATTTAAAGAGTTTAATTTTAAAAAAATTAAATAAGTTGTCAATTTTAAACCTAAAGGTGGATGACAAGGGTATTTTGGAGCCAATAGGTAGATGAGAAGGACATTTTGGAGCCAACAGGAATGAAGGATAATTTTATATCATTTTCAATACTTTAAAGATATTTTAGACTTTTTTTCCGATTTTTTTATGAAACTTTGAATATGAGAAATTGAAAATAATGTCTTCCTTCTTTTTTATAGAAATGTATTCCATTATATCAAATAGAAAAATCTTCTTTTCCCAATATAGAAAAAATCTTTCTCACTTAAATTGTGGACGGCTCCCTACAAATTTATCATGAAAAAACTTGTATTCGCTATAACATTACTAAAAAAGATTAGTTATAAATTTAAAGATTTTACATTCACATGAAAACAAAAATTTGTGAAAGCAAATATTAAAAATAGGAAAAATGACATCTCCACGAAAATTATTTTTCCTTAAAAGTGATTTTTCCACCTATCGTAAACCCTCATAATTTTTGCTTCTGTAACCTAATAGCAAATGAAGTTGTTACAGAACTTTCTCAAATGGGTCTTGTGGGGTAGGAATTTTGTTTGGTAATCTGAAGTTCATAAAAACAACAACAAAAAAAACACTCAAAGTTTAGTATTTTCTTGAAAAATAATATTTGCATCTTAAGTCATCAAAAAAGTATATAAAATAAAAATTACTACTTACCATGCATATTGTTTTCTTATCATGTATAGTTTTCTTGTAATCTTATCGTCTTCATTATAAGAACAAAGAAATCAATGGTTTTCCCTTTATTCATAAACACAAGATCTTTATACTACATTTTGGATAATTGATTAGATATAAGTTTTGTGATGGAGAAATAAAAATTGGAAATTTGGAATTGCGTTTAAATAAAGAGAAGGAGAAAATCAATCTCTTGAGTAAACATCAAGAAATGTAGAGAAAAGAAAAATGGTTACTGATGACAATATAGGACAACAACAAGAACACATCTTCTCTGAAAAAGATTCTCATATTCCTACCATTTTAATACATGCGAGATATATAGATTGTAGTTATAAATCTGTCCCCCAAATAAAATAAAAGAGAAATTTTTGCAAATAGACATTATTATAAACTTAATTATATTTTGTAACTCTAATTGCATATAAATGAGCTGTAGTTACTGTTTCATTTGCATAATTTATGGATTTATATAGTTCACGTATATATTTATATAATTAGTTATTTTTGTAATAAATTTAGAACAATAATTCATATAATTATAAACATTAAAAATATAAATAAATTTTTTGCGTGAGAAATGTAATCCGATAAACATTTTATTTTTTTACTTATATTTATTGAAGAGAAGAGAGTTTCAAAAAATTTAAACATGGCTTCTTCTCTGCAAAAATTATGGGTATTATGGTCATTTGCCTTATCAAACTAATCTAAATGTGTCTTACCTCTAATTTGGAGTAAACACGTAGCAACGCTTATTTTTCTTTTTTTTACCTCAGCTGAAAAGTGTGGGGTCCTGTTTCTCCCTGTTCCACGTTTCCAATTTTTTTATTAATTATTCATCTGCCTTCTAATATATGATCTCACTTCATTAATCTCATTTCCTCCTTTTAATTTGTGCCTCACAGCTTCTTCATTAAATTTTCCCATTTTATTTATTTTGCAGTAAATTAACTTTTTCAAAATTTGAATACTCCATTTATTTAATTATTTCAAATAATATGAATTTTCAAATTAAAAATCGTAGATAAAATAAGTTGCATAAATTTAAAAATATTATATAGTAATTAAATTATAGTAGAACAAAAGAAATATTTTTTTAATTTTTTCAAAAATATACTGAAGCAGAACACGTAGAAAAAGACGTGTTATATAGTGTGAATTCTCTCTTATATAATAAAGGAGCATATTAAAAAATGCCTTATTTATTTTATAATCATATTTTGAAAATTTTAATTTGACTATTAGTATCTTATATAATTACCTAACTATAAAGTCAGACAAAAATAATTAATTTTCTTAATTATATCAAAATGAAAAGTTGAACAGAGGTACTACTTTTTAAAAAAATTATTTTTGTCAAAAAAAAGTTAGTTAACACTTAAAATTTTACCAATATCACGTGAATTTGAATACATAAAATAACATATATTATTGAAAATTACATAAAATATATTTAAAATATTTTTAAGTTATATAAAAAATTAGATTAACTCTGTAATTTCCTATGTATCATATTATATTTGAATAGAATAATTAACATCGATTTTTAAAATTAAAAATTACACCCAAAGTAGAGTTCTATATAAATTAATAATTAAAATATTTGTGATTGTTCATGTGAATTGAAATAAAAGTAATATATATTATTTAATATAACATAAAAAATAATAAATCACAGACAAATTATAATATTAATTATTTCTTTTTTGAAAAAAATTTAAAAAACTAATTAATTCTTTAAAATTTATTAAGAATAAGTAAATAAACGTATTGGACACATGCTTAGCACAAACTTATGTTTTCTATTTTTTTTATACTTACATAAATGTGCTATAATAAAAAAATATTTATCATTTATAGCAATAATATTTTTTTTACTTGATCACTTTTAATTTATTTATAATATAAGTTTAATGCATATTACAGAATAATTTATTATTCACATATAATACAAGTTTTAATGATAGATAATGCATTTATCACATATTTTAATACACTTATAATATAATGTGATAATTTTTTATCAAACAAACATAAAATATTTTAAAAATAATTATAATTCAAATATATTACATACATAATTTGCTTTTAATACATATTATAGATTTATCACAATTGCTATAAATGATAACAAATAAAAAATATGACTAAAATCAATAATTATTTTTAAAAATATATTAGTTCATAATTTTTCCTTTTTTTTTTAATCGATAAGTGGGAGTATTTCACTCGTTTTATTGGGGATTCAAGGATGGGCTTTGAAGAGATAACTAAGTGGGCATAGATAGGCCCATCCCATCGCATCGGCTTGACTTCCTTGACTCATTTTACTTATTTAATTCTTACCACAAAACCACCTCTCCTCTCTTGCTCCGCCGTTTCTCCGACAAAATTTTGTAGCTCCGGCAGAAGAGCAAAGCGATTCATCGCCGTCTTTCCTCTCTTTTCCCTACCTCTAATTTGCAGCTGCTATGTCTCAGGTATTGATTTTTCTCATCTTTCAATAATCTTACCTTTCTTATTTTATAATTGATTTGATGAAATTTCAATTTTTTCTGTAAAATTCTCTGTTTCGCGGCGTAGGATCTCTGTCTCTGTGCCTGTCTATTAGATTCCAAATGGTTTTTCTAGATTGTCGGCAACTTTTGCTTCTATTATTGGGTCGATGTATAGGAGCTAGGGTTTTACTTTTTTTTTTTTTTTTGGCGTTTGGGTCTGTATTATCTCAATTTTGTTTGTTGTATGAGTTGTACCCTTTTTCTCTACCTAGAGGTTTTTAACGAATTAAGCTTTTGTATTTTCTACTTGTGATTGGCTTATTTACTAGTGTTGGAATGGAATGTGTGTGAATAGAGTGATGGGATTTAGAGGATTGATTCGTATAGGAGACCCCCCCCCCCTGATTAGTTTGAATATATGAGTAGTTTAATCATTGACTTATAATAGGCTTTAAGGCGTGTATTGATATGCTGTTTGAATGTTTTCAGGTTGATAACAGAAATTCTTCTGCTGCCAAACGTGCCCGAACTGATGGTATGTATGCTGGTTCCTGAAGAGGAGGGAACAATATGGGATCTTTAATGTTCTTATAGTCTATACTTCTTTGTTGCATTCTGTTTTATATACTCAATGGAGAGGGTTCCTGAGTTTTTCTTCTTATCCGTTAAAAGCTTCTAATTTGTTGACATTGTAGGTGGCCGTAGGGAAGATGACTGGACTTGCCCTAGCTGTGGGAATGTCAACTTCTCCTTCAGAACTACGTGCAATATGCGCAACTGTACTCAGTCCAGGCCTGCAGATCACAACTCAGTAAGATATCAACTACTTTCTTAATTTAGTTTGATGTGTATACTGTTACATTTTGTTAGTAACTTGTGCTGTTTGTTTCTGTAATTTAGCCTCCACCTATGTAGTCAATTGTTGTACAAAGCTTGTTTGTGTATGTACAGACATCAGTTATCTGATTTCTTTTGAAAGATGGTTTTATATTGATAGCATTGTGGAATGTAGGACAGGGTTTGGCAGTGCCCATAATAGTATTATGAAGCTTGTGCCTCTCCTTATGCTTTCAGTTAAACTGTGCTCAAGACGTTGGATTTATTGAATTTGATTTTTCTCTTGCTGATGAAAGATGAAAATCCTTTTTTCTAACAAGTATTAAGAAATGTCAGAAATGAGTGAAATTCACTGTAGGCTTGGTTTAAAAGGATTGTTACTTCTCCAAAGAGTTGGGTAGGCTCAGTTAAAAGTCATATTTCCCAGCCCAAGTTATCATGGGCCCAACTTTTGCTGGAACCGTTCCAACCCTCACATTTGACACCTACCCTCAGCAAGATGAAAATCCTTTTTCTAACAAGTATCAAGAAAAAACGTCAGAAATGAGTGAAATTCACTGTAGGCTTGGATTAAAAGGATTGTTACTTTCTCCAAAGAATTGGGAAGGCTCAGTTAAAAGTCATTTCCTAGCCCAAGTTATCATGGGCCCAACTTTTGCTTGAACCGTTCCAACCCTCACATTCGACACCTACCTCTCAGTGTAAATATTAGCTTATAAGAATCATGCTAGAATTGCTATGTGATTGAACATGTAACTATTGTTGTCACTTTCTTCAGTTGTTGACATTAACTAGAGGTGTTTCAACTTTAATTATGCATGCAGTTACGGTCTTACGGAGTGCTGGAGTATAATTTTAAGATGTATCTTGGGTTATCCTGGAATAGTTTTATTGTGGATGCATAGAATATGATGTAATGAATAAAAGTGGTGTCGAGGATGGAGATATAATTTGAAGTTTTACATGACCACACAATCATAATATCTAAGAGTATATATTCCTCAACTCTTGATGACCGAACATATTTATATGGTGTTTGTGTCCTTAAATCTTAATTAGGTGAAATATTCCTCTAGTATGATCTCGTTGACAGTTTAACTTTCTAGTCTGACTGTATCATGTGTGCTCATTGCCCATCAATTGTCTTGAAATTATAGTGCTACGAGATTTTGACAAATCTGCAAATCTTCTATCCTTTTACTGGTATTCCGTAGCCTTGATTTAGTTTCTCTTGCTAATAGCGCTCTGCTTTTGTAGAAATCTGCAGTTAGGCCCATGCATGCTCCACAGAGCTATTCACCCTCAGCTGCATATGTTGGGTCTGGTGCTCCCTCTTCAATGTATATGGGTGTAGCACCATATGGTGGTTCTTTGTTCAATGGACCATCCATGCCAGCCTATGACGTTCCCTTTGCTGGAGGTTCTGCTTATCATTACAATTTTGGGAGCCGCCTTTCTGGGGGGAGCCCATACCGCCCTGTACATCTCTCCGCTCCACCTCCTTACACTGGTGGGATGGGAAATGGTATGTATTCTTAATCTCAACCAATTTTAAGTTTCAAAAAAATGACGAATGCTGTTTGCATGTTTATATTTTGGTAATTTAGTGCAGTTTCCAGGTCATTAACATATTGCATAATATAGTGTTCATTTTGTCCATTCCTATTGTGTTAATGTCACTCATTCAAACAGCAGTATTCAGTCAAATGTAGTTTCAGTTGTTCCATAATGATGTTGTGACTGTACCTTTCTGGCTTACAGGTGGGATGTATGGTGTGCCACCACTTATGGACCGATATGGTGTAGCATTGCCAATGGCCCCTGCTGCCATGGTAGGGTTAAGTTTCAGCTTTTCCTTGGACATAATTGTCTTGTTTTAGTATACTAGACAGTCGGCATTAGGTTTTAATTTTTGACATTTTAACTGGCTACTTTGTGTTTCTTTAAACACCACCTAAAATTTCTCCCTTCCCCAGCATCTTTGACTCAATAAACTCACTTTTTAAATCTCTCTCAATAAAGATAGATGTGACACCCTTGCAGACATGCTTATCACACTGCATAATGGTTTTCTGCTCAGTCACGAAGTACTTGGGTAATTTTAATTCTTATTGCAGGCACCGAGGCCAGGATTTTATCCTGATGATAATTCTCAAAAGAAAGGTGAGAGTTCTGCAGTATATATATATATATATTCTATTTGTGTATTCTGAATTAATTTCATGGTATCTGTACTTATTACCTTCTTTTCTATAAATTTCCCAGATGGAACACGTGATAATGACTGGACGTGTCCCAAGTGTGGAAATGTCAACTTTTCGTTTAGAACAGTTTGTAACATGAGGAAGTGCAACACTCCAAAGCCTGGTTCTCAGGTTTGACTTGCTGACACGTTCCAGGATTTACACTTAATAATAATAGATGATTTGTTTCCTTTTTAATATCCAGCACCAACTTTCTAACTATTTCGAATGAAGCTCAGTTTATCTTGGATTTAAAATGTTGGGAGTGTCGCATTTTTTTTATAAAAGATTTGATATTAAGAGTCTCTGTATGTGCTAAGTTTACATTAGATTTGATTTTGAAATTCAAGTTGGCCTCTTCATTGTATTCCTACTTTTTAAAAATCTCGAAGTTGTTTTGAAACTACATTCTGATTTCTTGATGTATTTGTATTTAAGCAGGTTCCCAAACCGGTGAAGAATACTAGTAAGTTTTCAGTCTCTAGCATGCTGCTGCCTTTTACTAATTATCATTAACATTCTAACAACTTCCTTTTATCAGAACCAGATACGCCAGATGGAAGCTGGAAATGTGAAAAGTGCAACAACATAAACTATCCTTTTCGGACCAAGTGTAACAGACAGAATTGTGGTGCGGAGAAACCATCTGAAGCCAAGAAGTCTCCTTCACAATCAGCTGATGAGAATGATCAGGTCTGTTGTGTGACAAGTTTGATTTGTATGATGATTTGGTGCGTAAAGTTGTCAATAGTTTGCGAGTCATCTATGTATTTATTGCACTGTTCATGCATAAGAAACTTTCTTAGTATGAAATTCTGTGTTGGAATTATACCTTCTAGCACCCAAAGGGTACTATCTTGTCTAGTTTTCACTCTTTTTTCCTGTTTGGGTATTTCATATGTTACTTGTTCTTCTTGTTTACTTTATCCTTTTCTTTTTGTGATTGTTTGCATCAATTTTATCCGGCATCTATTAATTCAAAGTTGTCTACTGTTCCAGTGAGTACTAGGGCTTGTTTAAGGGTTGAGAAGGTCCAGAGTTGTCGTCCAGCATTGCTCAGTGTGGGTGTCTGAAAGTCAGTCATGTCAT
Organism: Solanum habrochaites; assembly: GCA_027704765.1. NCBI lineage: Eukaryota > Viridiplantae > Streptophyta > Magnoliopsida > Solanales > Solanaceae > Solanum > Solanum habrochaites. The sequence goes on from JAKWJA010002493.1 coordinate 11,806,588, forward strand.
CTTCCTGTTGCAGCGGTTGTCAAGTTACTGTGCCTTCTTAAGTGGTGTCAAAGTTGTACTTAAACTGAAATTGGTATTTTCTGGTCCTTATGGATACTTGTCGAGTTACATCAGGTGTCTACCAGCTCATTCTGGCTAGATGCTATTGAGGTTGATTTGGTTACAATATTCAATAGGATTTCTTCTGGTATTTTGCTTGCATGAAATGTTAGACGGGTTGTTGGCATCCATTGGTGTTGGGTGGTAATATAAAAAAGCCTAATGCAGCCTGTTTATCCTGGTCTTTTATCTTTGTTTCAAATGTATTCAGTATGTGTCTTGACTGTCAAAGTAACATGTCTGGGTTGCACCACATCAAGTTCCATGGTGTAGGATCTTTTGGTTTTCTCTCCCAAAACAGTATGAGGTAGAGATTTGTTTGATTAGGAGTTGCTGCAGGTAAGTTTAATACGAGCAGTCTTATTGCTCATGAGCGCCTAATGTAGCTTGTCATATCAATTGATGTACTGTTTAAGAATTTAAAAGAGCCTAGGTTATGGTTTCACATAGGGGTGAAATTACAAGCGAGTGCGGGTTGTTTTGAGGTACATATTCGTGAGAGGGTCATCCCTATCTTATAGATTTTATAATCCCAGCACAACAAATAAATTATAAAAGAAGAAATAAAATGATTGATTTTGAGTTAAGTGGGGTAGAGTCATCGTCAACTGTTTATTCTAGATATATCAACTCATTTTGATCATTTGGGCACTCAACTGCACCTATATTATGCTCCCTTTGATCATGTGTCGCTATTAGAAGTGCTTGTTAAATTAGCTTATCGTACCTGTATTATGAAAATTTTGTTTCCAACTCAAGTTGTGAGTTTTAACCAACTTTTTTGAAGTCGCTTTATTCCTTCCTGCTTGAAGGGATTCATCACTATGGTTGGTTTGATTAGACCGTCAGTTGAGTGTCATAACTTTTTCTTGCTTCTTCCTTTTATGCGTTGCTTTTTTTTTTTTTTTTAAATGGCAGTCAGTTTACAGGATTTTATTCATTCATATTTGTGTTATATCTATGGGGAGCCATTTTTATTTTCTTCAGTCTAATGGTTCAACACATCTATGACCAATTTATTGGTAATTGTCCTTCCCCTATTTGAAACATTTCTTTTGTGGGGTCTTTTGAATAAAAGAAGGGCATCAGTACGTAATAAAACAAAATCAAAGCTCTAGCGTGACACATATTCTATATTTGATGATTGAGATTCAAATTAATTAAAATAAAATCTTAATCAAGACTAGAATAATTAATTATTTTCTTATATTTTACGATCGCATTATCTTAGATCTACTATATTTTACAATCACATAATTTTAGATCTAGAATATAGCTTTCTTAATTATGTAAACACACTTCTCAATATCTATATCTTGACTAGATATGCTCCATTTTACAGTGCGACAAAAAATATTAAATATTGAAAATAACATTACCAAATTGAAATTGAAATTTTTGGTAAATTGGTATTCGGAGGTAAAATTTTAAATTATGGTATTCAGGTTTGGATTTGGTATGAGTTCTTAGTACCGTTTGGTATTTGATATTTTCCGAATATCGAGTTATTTATTACTTAATGTAGATCATGTATCACTCATTAGTGCAAGTTTAAAGAAGAAAGTTAAAAGAATGAACATAAACTACACAAATACATGTCTTTTGATTTTATCAATTTAATTTTATTGATGATCTTTTATTCCTGACTCCACATGAAAAAAATATATAGAAATGATTGAACAAATAGTATTAACTTGTAATATAATCAGCTATATAATTTTAATACGGAATATCATATCAAATTGAAATTTAATTTACCTATTTTAAATTTTAATATTTGATATCTACTTTTAACTATCAATTACTAAATTATAAAATTTGGAATTTGATAATCCCGAACCAAATACCGACGTCCCTACTCACGTTCATTCAAAGATGGAAATATTACAAGCGATCATACTACAAATTAAGGAAATTAATACAATATTGTCTGCTAAATAAAACTCAAAAGTATCAAATCTTAATATATACATGTTGTTAGTTTTAGAAGCTAAATTTAAGCAATCAATCTAAAACTTTCTGTTAGTCCCAAGATCTATCTATTGCCTTGCATAAGTTGTGGTTCTCTAGATTACTCGATTGGAGAAAAATAATTTTTTTAACCTATATCAAGAAAAAAAAAGTAAAAAGGAGGCATGACTAATATTTACTCAAGGCAAAAAAGTTTTTTTAAAAAACATAAATAAAGGCAGATCTACAATTATGAAATTGTAACTAACTTCTGAAAGCAAATGTATAAGAACAATCAATTATTTAAATCATACTTGCGTTTTCTTTTGATTAATTAGTTATCAATTATGACAATGTGCGCAAAATTTAGAAAGAATGAAGAGGAGAAATAAAATGACGTAAAACATAAGTTAATATAGTCACACCAATGGTAGGGCATGTGGACTAATAATGTAAACAGAAAATAATGTTAAACATTTGATTATAAAAAAAAGAAAAGGATAAACTGTGCAGTTATATTCCAAGTTGCAGAATCAAGAAATTACAGTTCTTGGGAATTCATGTCTCACTGCTTAAATAAAGCAAACAAAAATTTAGTGCATAATTCATAATATTAGACTTCCATAATAGTTTAAAAGCCCGACCTATATATATAATATATACCAGAACTAATTTGCTTCAAGATCATCATCATACTAACAGACCTGCTTCATCTCGCCAAGTCCTGAAAATACACAAAAGTCATCAGTTGTTGGCTTCAGTTCAATGCATTGAGATAAAAGTCCGTGTCGAAAGGAGCTTTGAACACTCCCATTTCCTGAAAGCTACCACCACTATTACTATTTGCAGCAGCCAATGTATGGTAACGAGGATCGGATGAATGTTGTCCAGCCTGCCAGTATTGACTGGACATATGCGGTGGAATTGCCTGCATCATCTGCTCGGGCATGCTGGTCTGATTTGCATGGTTGAGTGAAACACTCTCAGGCTCGGATGAACCCCACGAATTAGTTGACAGAAGAGAGAGAGCACGAGGAAATTCCGGTCCTGTAACCATATTGAACATGGATTCCTTGGCACCTGATAGAGAAAAGAAAAACTAACATACTTTCACAAAACTTTAAGATGTAATTCTACTATCTTGCACTTCCAATCCATACTTTTTCAAAACTTTTCAGTATTCTACAATTCTTTGCAACTTTCCAAAATTCTAGAGGACAAATACAGCATTTTCAACTTTTCAATTCTACTGATACTACTATCAGTTATATATCGGATATGATACTTTTTGTATCTTCCATATCTAACGAAGTATTTCAATTTAGGTATGGGCTGTATGTGGTCAGCTTAGTCTTTCAATTTATTCAATTATGAAACAAGAAGAGAAACTAAGCTATAATATCCAACCCTCCACAATGCATAGTTAGTATAGCAAGTCTAGTTCTGCTTCAACCACTTTGAAGTCTCATTTGATAGCACACTTGCAAAATTTCATAATTGACTCCTGGATGAAAACGCCTTTAAAGTCTAAGTCACAAGTACAGAACATCTAACATCAAGCAAAATAAAGGTCTCCTAGATGTAAAAGTAGAGTTTTCAACCAAAATTCTTGCTAGCATCTTCATCACACACAGGCCAGATGCAGAAAAGGAAAAAGTAGGCTATGGCACGTTTATTGTTGGGTTCTAGATAAGATTGTACTCTGTAGTTCATAATGCAAATACAATGCAGCTATTATTAACTACGAATTAGCCTTATCAAAAGAAAAGGATGAGTACTAATTAGGAGGAAGATATACTTTAATAAGAACTGCTGCATTTGGGGGTCTGTATCTACTGATTAATCCAGTAAGCAACTAAATTGATATAACTGCTTTTAAGAGAGAAACAGATGGAGGCAGGCAAGAGTAGAGATCTTCTTTGCACAGACACAGAAAATCAAAAAATTGCAATGAACAACAGCTTTGCATTCACAAAAGAGTGAAACAAACCTCGATTAAAAACCTCGGCTGTGGTGCCCTTGGAGGGCAAGAGCAAGCTAGATGCGTTACTGTGTGCAGCCACAGCCAGTGAAAACTGGTTCCTCTCCAGTAGTGACTTCCCATTTGTGCTGCCAGTTCTTTCAGGCTTTGGAGTAAACTCTCTTGTTATACTGAACTTAGAGTCTTGAGTGCTCTCCCAGGTAGCGTTTGCAGCAGCTCTGGAGTTAATGAGTTGTGCTTCGTTGAGCACAAGATTCACAGGTTGCCTGCTATCTGTAACACAAACCACATAAGATGATACTTGGTAAATTCACACCGACGCCTTTATGAGCAGATGGACCAACAAAAAATCCACTTCCTAGAAAACAATTGCTCAATCACAACTATTTCTTATCAACTTTATGTGCACGTTATTGTTTTAGATAATAGTGATGGTGCATCTTAAATGTATATGGATTATTAAAATTAATGCCAGTACACAACTGGCGTACACCAGCAAAGAAACATTAGGAATATATAGTTGTCAATTAGTCAGACAATATGTTAACTTATTCTGAAATCTCAATAACTATTACTGAATCATGTCATTTGAGCACTCAAAGCCACATTGCAAAAAGGGGAAGGACAATTCCCAATAAAGACAACATACCATAAAACAACGACGAAAGCCTCGCTGAATTGAACTGGATAGTTTCCTGGTGAGGTTTGCGGCGCCGTGCATTGTGATCAGAGAGCCTCCTACGACAGCTTCGCTTCTTGTCATCAAATTCAGACACGCTATGGAACCTTAAATCAAATATTACAAATAGAAAGAATGAGAGATGAACTAGTCTACGTATTAGAAGTTATTACTAAAGGGATAGATGGTGCATTCTAAGGACATCAAAGATCTAATATAAAGAAACCTTAGATTCATTTAACACTCACCTGCTACACTGTTGACAAAAGCGGCGTGCTACACCTGCTACAATAACCTTTGGGCTTTTGGAATGACCGTCACAAACTCTATGCTTACGATAATATTCTTTAGCTGAAGAAAGATCAAGGTTGCAACCTTCAACCTGACAGTGAGGAATTGGTGCATTCTGAGTAGATGATTTTGCTTTCTTTGTTGCAGCAGCAGATGATGTGGGGTTCGGGGGGAAGGATGAAACCTTAGCACTGCTTCCACCACCAAAGGTTTCACATGTCCGCTTACCAATTTTTAGACCTATCACTGGTTCAACAGAGCCTACTGAAGCCTCCATGGGTGGTGAATTTCTAGAGACCTCGGCTTTGGAGGATTCCAATTTCTTACTAGGATCCTCAGGAGAGGCATTAAATGTCTCAAAAGCAAAGTTGGATACTTTAAAGCCCTCCTTTGGTGAAGAGTCAGTAGAAGCTGATATTGAGCTTTTGATGGAAGAACCACACTTCACATCAGAACCATAGCCACCCGTGCCACTACCACCACTTGACAAATTAAAAGATCCCCCATCAAGTTCTCCCTCTTCTTCAACTCCCCAATCTGTTAATTGTAGTTCTTTTGGACTTTCAGAGGCCTTTGAACCAAACATTACCAGATTTCCCCAGTCCCACTTTACATTCCACTCCATCTTGGGAAAGAAACTACGAGATGGCTTTACCAAATTCCCAGACTCATGGAATGCAAAAGAGTAATTAAGACTTGAATCTGCAAAATATTTACACACAAAGTTAAACTGATATGTATTCCTAGTTTAACAAGTACGTAATTTCACAAAAGGCAAAGCAAACATTTTGTCGGACAACAGGGAAGCAAGAAGAGAAATGCAAGTAGACAAATTCAGGACAAGAAGAAAAGAAAAGGAGACCTTCCCATCAATTATGTAGATTCACAAATTTGCTGTTCTACCTCTAAACTGTAGCTCACTAATTCTCTTTCTCACTAGCAGGATCTTAGTATCTCTCCTAATCCAACTTCTTTTCCACTACTGCTTGAACAGCTCAAAGCAAAATGAACTAAATTATGACAAAAGTACTGTCCCTCAGATCACCAGTCAAACATCCAAGCCCCATAACATATACTACTTGAATTCTTGAAATCAAGAGAGATTCACCATGATACACACAATTAATAGTATGTCTGAAACTATTCCTCTGCTAGTTCCCACTCATAATCTAACAAACAGCAGCTTATTTTTTTTAAAAGAGAGAAAATGAAAAGAAACAAAAAGGGTATAGTAATTACTGCGTCTCGTACACTAAAGCAACTCAACTCACACACAAACTACCGACTACTAGATGAACTTCAATTATTTCAAGACAAGGTAGAAAATGAGATTCACCTCTTTGACAGAGCTGTATGATTCCAGTAACTAGTACGAAGCTGATTAAGACTATAAGGAGACAAGGATAACTATTCAAATACAGAAACAGAGCTCAAACCCTTCCAGTCCAAGACAACAAATGTTTCTCCCATCTGTTAACTCCACAACATCATTTTCAGCTACTTGTTTCATCACCTAATCAATGAAACCAAATAAATAACCAAACATTAAATGGTTCATTAACCCCACAAATGGCACAAACAAATGCTTGCCGACGACTCAGCCTAATAAATATGCAAGTTTAATTATTCTGTTTTCTTTGATTGTGACAGATTTACTGACACCCTTTTTACAGATATGAAACACTCCACAATTTGTATGTTTTTTTTTCTTTTCCCATTATCTCTTCATCTAATATATCTATGATTGAAAAAGAATATTAAAAAAAAAACAACATTTTTTTCTTAAGAGTAGAGAGAGGGGTAGTTGGTACTTGTTTGGAAAGTTATGGTCCCCCATCTTAGGGTTTCATTGGAATCCACACCAAAAGAAGAAGACAGACTTTTCCATCCTTGAACTTACGGATGAATTCTTTTCCAAGAAAATGCTAGTAAACCTCATCGTTTAGGAAGTCAGCATCGTAAATGCTGCAAACTTTTCCTCCAATCTCTTTAAGAAAAACTAACATCAACCGAAGCTACAAACTAATTGGGTCAATTTTGCTTCTTTCACATCAGTTTAATTCCAAACCCAGAAAATAAAGAAAGTAAAAGGGTCTCTGAAACCCATAAAGATTTTCCATATTATGCAAGTTATCAGCAAATAACAATATATTCCCTTACATCTGTTTCACCAAAAATGGATAAAAATTACTGAAATAAATAAAGTAAGCTAAGCAGGTAACACAAACCAAGAAAAGAAAAAGGTGTCCGAATATGGAAGATTTGAGCTAACAAGAACCCATTCCCTCAAGTCTTTAACTCCAAAAATGCAAAAAAAAAAATAAAAAAATAAATCACTTGTTGTAAAAATAATTATACTTAATTCTAAATCAAGAAATCCCCATACCATTAATCAATTTCTCCAAGAATCGATAAGAAGAAACAAAACTCAGATTGAGAGAAAAAAAGGTTGTTAAAGAAAAATGATTAACTTTGTAAATAAGATATAGAATAGAAGAAAAATCTCACCAATTTTTGTTTGAGAAGAGCAAGTTTTTGTGAGTTATAACTTTACCAAATGAAGAAAAAGAAGAAAGAAAGAAATAGGGGATACAGTAGAGGAAGAGTGGTGACTGGTGAGTGACTCTGTCAGTGAGAGAACGACAGTGTGTGAGCTGGTGCTAACGGACAGATTTTATAATATGTGTGCTATTACATGGTAAGCCTCATTTTTAGCACTCTCTTTTTTTTTCACTCTTGATATAAAGAAAATACAACGAGATCATTGTTTCTGTAGGTGCCAAGTGTTTACCTATTTAGTGACAGCTTTTATTTTTTTACTGTTGCATAGAGGGTTTTTTTTTTTTTTTTGGCTCCTTTCTCTTGGCACTTCCTTTTCTTCCCCTACCCACTTATCACTATTCCCCCACCCCCTTTTTTTGTTTTTTAATGGAATCCTTTTCTTTCATCCTTTGTGAGATGGATTTAGGTTTGTGTTAGATGTGGTGAATATAAATATCGAAAAATTGAATTAATTTAGTTTTTTAGTATTTTGGTTGGATGTTTTTAGAATATTGATTCTTCGGTTTGATATTTGGCGTAAGGGACATATTTTGTGGTGTATTGAAGAACAAAAGTTTTAATAAATAAATTTAAAATAGTATTTTTATTTTTAAGTTATATTAGTTATACGTTTTGAGTTTTGACCAATCAGTTTTAATTTGCAAACTTTAGCCTTAATTTCTAATTATTTTTTTTTTTTTAAAAAGGCAAAAATGATCATTACTTTCCGAAATTTGAAGTTTTTTATGTTGTGTATATTTAAACTTTAACTTGTTTTTAATATCCATGAACTTGTTTATTCGTTAATTGAGTAAATATGTATTATCTACCTCCATCAATCGTGTTTACACGCGCATAACATGTTGAAAAAAATAGCTGATGTGGATGTCTGGATGGATAAATAGATAACTATTAGTAAATATTCTCAATAAGTCGAGGGAGTGTAAAACTTCATTAGTCTTCTCACATCATCTCTCTAAGAAGTGCAATCCACGCAGTAAATGACATATTTTAAACCTTTTGGCTCACTAAGAAGTGTAATCGACAAAGATATTTCGTAAAACTTTTGCTCGATCTGGGTTAGTTGCAGTTCTTAGACGCAAATTGCTCGATTTCGTGAAGCTTTAGATCGATTTTCTTTTGATCTTGTCTGAAATTCTTACCAAGTGATAATCACTCTTATAATGTGTTATTGTTTGTTTTCTTTATTTATATTTTGTCGTATTTTCCGTTTAGATTTCGCCATATTTTTCTACTAAGATTCTCCATAGTTACCTATTGAGCTTCCGATCAGTAATATGATAGTTTTCAACTAGAAATTTTACTTATTGAATGTATTATTGTGAACTTGTTCAACTTATGCATGAGTATTAAGGTTTCTGATAATTAGTTCAAAAAATTGGGGTGTTTTTTTTAAAATTAAAATTAAAATTATAGGGTTTTGATTCTAATATTCTATTATGATATTGTTAAGCGTTGGACTTTTTGGTAAATTCCGTATGTATATTTATATGCTTGTAAGTAAAGTCAATATTTAATGATTTTTTAGGGTTCTAAATTCATCAATTCTACTTGGGTATTATTAAATATTAGAATTTTATATAATTTTTCTTGTATAAAATTATGTTTATGAGGAGAAAATGGTCAAATGACCCCTCAACCTATCAGTTAATTCTCAAAACACCTAAACTTTACGGGGTTTCTATTACCCCATGAACTTCTTATTTTCGATATTTTATAACCCTTAAACGCTTAGCTTTTTGTCATATCTAGATATACATTTATGTTTGTATACACGCGCTGGGTGGGCCAACTTTATTTAATTTTATTTTTCTATTTATTATAGTAGACCCCACTTCTTTTAACTTATTTTTGTAATTAGGTTAAAATTCTCAATTCCAAACATAACCAACAATATGTCTACTCTTCAAACATAACCAACAATATGTCTACTCTTCAATTGAATATCAACATTTCTTCTTCTTCTTCTTTACATTGTTCTTAGCAAGTAATGCAAGTCATATTGATCCAAGAATTGATCTTTTCAAGACTACTTGTTTTGCCACCCTGATAATTTCAACAATGTTATGTATCATGTGATGTAATTTTTTAAAAATAAATAAACTCAATCTTTGAACGAAAACTTAAATCTTGAAAATCAGTGTTTTCTAATTCTTGAAGGTAAGCTCAGCTATAATGGTGAAGGAGAAAAATGTTCCATGATTCTCCTTGCTGGAGGAAGGTGAAAAGAATGAGTGTACATACATTGTTGTTCTATATTTATGAATTGAAGAGGAAAATAACTTATTTTGGACAATGACATGAGAAGAAATTTCAAGCTTCATAGCTAGATCTAGTTGACCTTGCAATTTTATATTTATGAGTTAAGAAAATAAATTTGAACCTCGAATCTAATAGCTAAAAAAATTAGAGAACATAAGTAATCCAAAAGGTTTAAATTTGAAATGGAAGTTATCATTTAAGCTTTGAAATGAAAGATAATTATTCCGAAGCTTCAAGCTTTAAAATGGACAAAAGAAAGGAAGCAGATGGAAGATTTATGGGAGAAAAAAGATTTAGAAATGCAAGTTGTAATTGGAAGCCTTACTGGAAGATTTAATATGCTTGATTATTATTGTGGTTATAGGTTGACACTATGCCTACTAAGTACCTCAATTTAAAGTTTCAATTGGGGTATCTTGGTGAATGAGGTAGGTCCAATATATGTTAGGGTAGGTTGAATATGTGTTAATATGGATGAAGATCATTTGTCAATCTCTAAACTTGCATATTATGCTAAATCTTTTAGGATTAGTAAGTTAAGAAAAACTTATGCAGTTTCATCTTAGGGATGTTATCAGGTTGAATTGAAAAAATGACAAGACATTTGTGATATTGCATTGTTTTTGCATAATGGAGAGATAATAGATATTTATGTATGCCATGACTCTACTCTGGAGGATGTGAGTCCTACTGAAGGCCAAATTAGTCGATCCTTAAGTCAAATTGGTGAGTCTTTTAATGCACTTGAAGAATCTAATAATTCTTTAATCGCACAAGCAAAAGATTAAATCTAGGGTTAGATTCTTCTTCTACCTTTCTATCTAGTCAAAGAGTTGAAAATAAAGGGGTTATAACTGTCCAACAAGAAACTAATGATAATTATTCTTTAATAGATTGAGTTGATTTTGAAGAAGGTAAAAATTCTATCCAACAAGAAACTCAGCCTTATATTCAATCAAAAAACTGAATCTTCTATTCAAGAAGAAGTTGAACCAACTATATAATAAAATGGAGAGCTAGAAACAGACAATGATTTTACCTCTGACCAATCTATTAACTATGAAAGTGATATGCATGAGGAGTTGAGTATTGTGAAGGAAGATGTGAGAAATTTTAGAAAAAATAGGAGGAAAAAGAAGGAAAAAATCAAAGGTTATTTAGGTGCAGTTGGACTTAATAAAAAGTATGTAGTTATTGAAAAAGATAAAAAAAAATTAAATATAAGCTAACAAAGGATGAGTCATACTATGACAGCTATGAGTTGTGATAGTTTTATAGTGATGGTGAGTTACTGTCTATTTTTATAATGAAACTGAAGTAGGGAATTTAAAGGGAAAAAACAAGAGTAGTAGAGTGATTGATGATTCTACTTGTGATGTTGTAATATGAAAGTGATTTGGTATTTGAAAATCTATAGGAATTTAAAGAGGCAATTGCAGAATATGCTATAAAGAAGGGGGTTGAGTCAACTTTCCTTCTTCTTTTACATTGTTCCTAGCAAGTAATGTAAGTCATAGTGATCCAAGAATTGATCTTTTCAAGACTGCTTGTTTTTCCATCGTAATAACAATGTTATGTATCATGTGATGTAGTTTTATAAAAATAAGTAAAATCGATCTTAGAATGAAAAATTAAATCTTGAAAATCGATATTTTCTAAATCTTAAAGGTTAGTTCAGCTGTAATGATGGAGGAGAAAAATATTTCATGATTCTCCTTGCAGGAGGAAGGTGAAAAGAATGAGTGTACATACATTGTGGTTCTATATTTATGAATTGAAGAGGAATATAACTTATTTCGGACATTGACATGGAAAAGAAATTTCATTCTCCATAACTAGATTTAGTTGACCTTAAAATTTTATATTTATGACTGAGGAAAATAAATTTGAATGTTGAATCTAATAGCAAAAAAATTAGAGAACATTAGAAATCCTAAAGGATTTAAATGGAGGCTTGAAATTCATCGAACCTTAGATTGCTTGAGGAGGAAGACTTAAAGAGAGAACTTTAGGAATTTGGAAGAGTGAGTCTAAATAGGGAGGTTAGGGGTTTTATGAACCAATTATACCCACTTAGAGTAGGCCAAAAAGACATGCTATAGGTATTGAATGAGTGAAAAAAGACTAAAAAAACTTGATTAAAAATTACCTAAAACCTTTCACGAAAACATTTTACGGACCTAGAACAGATCACGGGCTGTTAAGGGTCTTGTCGAAAGTAAAGAAATTTTTTTGAGATTTCTAAAGTTCTAGTCTATGGACCCTTCCACGATCTCTAGAAGACAACATAGCTCGTACATTTGTTCATGAAAATTGAATTCATGATTTATGAAGTTTCTTTAAACGGACGCATCCATGGTCTTTGAACCTTTCTACAAACCATGAAAGTTGTCCTTATTAGTCAATAAATTTTTTCCAACCCTCTGAAGATGTTATACATCCATGAAATTATATACGAACTAAAAAACGTTTAGTAAAACCCCAATCCTGAAACATTTTCAACTTATGAGGTTTTCTTTTACGATTGTATTCATGGTCCATGAAAGCTTATACGGTCCATAAACACCTCTCATAATAACCATTGTGTAAGTTTTTAATAACAACAGTTTCCCACTTTAACTAAGTTAGGAACTTTCAGGTGTTACATATATTGTCTTCAAAATAATTTTATTAAAATTAAATAGATGCCTCTATGACTTGACTATAACTGACTAACTACCCATCATATGAGGATCATATACAAACACTTGATTTCTAAAGCAGCACATAATCACTTGATGACAAAATATTCTTCATTATGATGGTAAATCACCAATTTAACTTGGAACTTCATTGACCCAAAAATTTGATCACTACACCAATTATAGGAGATTTTACTACCACATATATTATCATGGCACGTTTTCAGAAAGTACTTTCTTTATCTACCATTGTTCTTGTCACGATCCAAATCATTGTGATTGATACCCATCCTAACCCTCTGGTGGGAGAATTACTACTACCATCTAAAGCAATTACTTTAGAACCGAGGTATTTAAGTTAAGAAAGCAAATTAAAATAAACTAAAACAATGCGAAAAAATATGCCTAGAACCTGAAAGTCAATGTACCAAAACTCTAACAACGACAAGTCTAAGAACAAGGGGTACAACCCCGAAATTAACAAAAACTTAACCAATAGTATGAGTCTGAAAAGAATGGACTTAAATAAAGAGAACTCAAGGCATTCCGGAAGAACTAGCTCACCCTTAAGTTCAAAGCTATCACCGATCTCCTAAGCGAGGTTTGTCAGCAGTCGCGTGAAGATGTCATGTGCTCAACAAAAATAAGAGCAAGTGCAAAATCAGTATACAACCACCGTGTACTGGTAGGATGACGCAGTTATCCCACTAGTGTAACATAAACAAGCAATTACAACATTATAATACATGCATAAACATCATATTTAATACTATCATAAAAATCAACATCACAATTAATGCTTCATCACATAGTTGGTCCTCTCACGGAACCCAAAATAAAATATTTTGGCATGCCACAATGTGGCAATCCGATCTAATTTTTATGTCAAAATGTGGCAACCGATCCCAATTAGTATGCCAGAACTTGGCAATCCAATACAAGTTAGTGCGCTGGAACGTGGCAATCGATCCCAATCACACATCACAATAACACATCAAGATCACCCATTCAAGTCATGATTTCATGGTATCGATATTCATATATCTCAGTTCAATATCTATGATCAATATTACAACATGCATACATATACAAGTATCACACAATCATAGAATCAAAACCATCACATATGATAACACTCAAACTTACTTCTCAAATAAGAAGTAAAGCGGTCGTATCAAGTAAAGAACCCAACTAATGAGCTTGGGATCGTACCCACGAGGAAAATAGTTCAGACTTAACTTCAATCTATTATTACTATATTTAGTCAATTATTTCCTTAGAAAACAAAAACAATAAAAGGGGGGTTGTTATTTATAAATGAATGAAAAGAACTAACTAAATTAAAGTAGACACCTAACAGATTCAAATGTTGGAGTTTAATCAATTAATAAAAGTAACTAGGGTTTACGTGTTCCCCACAGGTTCCTAACTTGATAATTCTAAGTATAACAATTCTTTCCTAGTATCTTGCATGCAAAGTGATAAGTTATGTATTTCTGAATCCTTGGTCCGGCATTTAGAAAATTTCACTCCGCACCTTGGTCCGGCTATGTGTGTTGCTATACTAACCCTTACCTTTACCTCATATTAATCATTGTATTCGATATTTGACTAAGTTATTACCTCGTACCAATCAATACTAGCCTATTAGATAATATACACTAAATCTATGTTGTTAATTCTTTTCCTACTATCTACCTCCTTGGTCCGGCAAGTAGCATTAAGGCGAGTTCTAACGTTGGCCATCCGTTAAAAAGACTTCTAAGCGAAAGAATTATCAATACATGCAAGACACTATTCTAGAATTGTTATTTAAGTTAGGTTTTACCTTAATATTCGCCTACGGTTCCCACAATCCTAGTTATGGAGTTTAGTTACCCATAGTCATAATCATAATATTCATATATGTAATATAAAAATTCATGCACTTACTTCAATGAGAAAGAATAAAATCCAAAAATTTACTTGATTAATCGATAAAATCACCAACAATCAACTCTAGCGAAAAGTGTAACAATCCAAAGTCTAATATCCAAAATAATCTACTTACAAAGAATCTAATAACCAAGAGTCTAACCCCCAAAACGAGGTTTTTCGGACTATTTATAAAAAACAAAAACCTAATCAAATAAGGACTCTATTTGCTGAAAATCTGTCAAAACTCGGCTGGATCGACGGACCTCGCGATGGGTCGTCGTGGTCACGACGGGCCGTCATGGACTTCTGATCCGATGGATCTCTGGATCTAGATGCCCCAGCAGCTGACTCCACAGCCCTGATCTGACGCGCCTCCTCATCAGCAAGCGAGGATGGTGGAATCTCAGAAGTGGCGAATAAGGACGCCATCACTGTGTCCTCAGCAGGTTCTGCAGAAGGGGCCTCAGACTCAGGCACCCTAGCCTCTAGGATCATATCAATGTCCGCTCGAAGAATCTAGAACGCAGCTTGAAGGGTCGATACGTCCATCTGAGGGGCTGGCCGGGCTAACACCCGCAACTCAAAAGCGTCCAAGCGCTGATGAAACTCAGCGATCTTCCGCTTTGTGTGCTGGACCATTTTCTGCTCCAAGCGCTCTTCTGCCTCAGCAATAGACCTCTGCATCCAAGGATAGATGTGATGCAAAAGTGTAGCCATGTGTGACTCTAGTTTCTGGACCCTAGCAAGCGGGACCATAGCGGAGAAAGGGGCTGAGCGAGAGGAGGTCGGGGCAGTGCTACTACCCGAGATAGACTCGACCGGATAGTGTCAATGGTTTCAGAAGCAGCCTGCGTAGCTGTGCGAGCCTGTGCTACCGTATCATCTAGATTGTCACCAGGTGGAGGCAACTCTGGACGGGGCCCTCTATATGGAGCCAACTCATTGGCCACAGTGCCCAGCGGAGTCTTGAGCTGATCAATGTGCCAGATGGGCACACCTGCAGAACCTGCATAAAGAAAATATCATGCACGGAAAAGGGTATGTAGTTTTCACCTTAAAAGCTCTCTCGTGCATGGCCGCCTGTAGAAGCCAAGCAAAGTCCGCCTCAAAACCGGCTATCATTGCCGCCATCAGAACTGCACGATCCCATGTGACTATATTATCAGCGGCCGTGGGGGAAAGGCAGTGGCGGGCAATCAACCATAAAAACTTAGCCGTGAAGGTCAAGTTAGACTTCTTGATGGCTCCCTTCGGCTCTGTTACCTAGTCGGCACCCTCTCCATTAACAGACAAGTGTAGGGCCATCCACCTCTTGGTGGTCTCTCTCAGCGATGGCTCACGAAAGAATTGGCCATCTTTGACAATTTGCCACTGGTAGTCGAACTCGGCGGTGAGAGGGGTCCGGTTGGCATCAACATCCTCGCCGTATAGATACCGACGGATGGCAGGCAGGGAGATATCGACCTGAATGCCACGTACTCGGACATGCTTAAGTGGGTACTGTTTGGAGGGGTCAGCCCGCCTATCAATTTGTGATCTGAGAGTAGCCGCATAAGAGGCGTAGAACTCTCGGACCAACTCTTACTATAATGGTCCAAAGAACGCGCTGTCCACTCAAGTCGGTGTTTGGTGAAGAGGTTGTGGATCTCTGTCATGGTAGGGAGACTCCCCGTAAGGACCTGCCTCTCCAGTGTAAGGGTCCGTGTCATGACTTCTTTATCATTCAGAAACTTTGCGTTTGAATAAACTTATTATTGCCCGTCGACACACCACCGGTTGGGCTGGTCGGCAACCGGGGTGAGAGCACGAGTCAGTGTGTCGGGAGTGGATTGAGAACTGTCACCCTCATTAGACGAGGCAAATTGTGCAGCTGTGGAGGGTGCAGGGAATTCAGCAGACCCCGAGGCTTCCTCCGACCACGAAACTCCTAAGGAGCCAGAAGCTCGTTCTTCATGAGTAGCTGACCCAGAAGGTGTGCTGGTCAGTGTGCACTCCTCATCAGACTGAGAGCAGTGACTATGCCGGAAGCCACCTTTTTAAGCGTAGCTCTGGTAGCACGTGCAGCTCGTGATGGAGTGGCAGTACCTGGGGCACGTACTCGGGGTCACGCTCATCATTTGAGCCAATGACCAGGCGGGCAAACGGGGCAACAGACTTTGATCGCCCATGTGCATATACTCGATCTTGTTTTGATGCCATAAGAGATAGTACCTGTAAAGAATCAATATTAGTATGAGAAGGAGCAAACAAGACAAGCAAAAACAAAACAAAATAAATATAAGAGCTAACTTGTAATGACTTTTCTGCAGTAATCATGAAACATGACGGACCAAGTGACGGCTAATCGTGAGTACGATGGACCGTCATGGGTTCCGTCATATCTTGCTTCAACTATATTGATGTGGAGACCCCTAAAGTAAAGTCTCTGACAAGTATGACGAATAAACAAGATGGACAGTCGAGACAATGACGGTCCGTCGTCGATGTCCATCGTGGAGACCCTTAGGAGAAGGGTCTCTGACTGTGACGACGGTTGTGCAGGACGGACCATCAAGGGTGTAACGGTCCGTCGTAGATGTCCGTCGGAGGACACTTAGAACAATGGGAGACCCTTAGGACAAGGGTCTTTGATAACCATGACGGTTGTGCAGGACGGACCGTTGAGGGTATGATGGTCCATTGTAGATGTCCGTCAGAGGACACTTGGAAAAAGTAGGAGATCTTTAGGAGAGGGGTCTCTGACCGTCCGGTTGTGCAGGATGGAACTTCAAGGGTGTGACGGTCCGTTGTAGATGCCCGTCAGAGGACATTTAGAAACATTGGGAGACCCTTAGGATAAGGGTCTCTGACAACCATGACGGTTGTGCAGGACGGACCGTCGAGGGTATGACGGTTCATCGTAGATATCCATCAGAGGACACTTAGAGAAAGTATGAGACCCTTAGAAAAAGGGTCTATGACATCCAGAACGGTTGTGCAGGACGGACCATCATGGGAACGACGGTCCGTCGCATGTATCCGTTGGTGGACACTTGGAGAAAATGTACGGTGGGATGTTGGAACAAACCCTATAACGGCCCGTCGTGGGTACGACGGTCCTTCATCGGGGTCTCGTTCTGTCATTCAGTGACAGAACTGGGGATGACACAATCAACCCCTATGACCCAAATGGAATCTTTAGTGTTTAACCCACATGTGTCTAACCCAAATACCTAGTAAACTAGCAATGCTAAAGAACCTATTTCTAGAGTTTTAACAATACAATTTAAGGATTATTAACCTAGGTCAGACAAAATTGGATCAAAGCATGAAGACCCACAAAAAGAAATAGGCTAATACGAATTACAAAAACAAAAATGCAAGGTAAATAGGTCGAGATCAGATACACATACTTGAGAATTTGAGAAAACAAGCAAGGAAGGTACTTGGTTAACAAGAACAGAACCACAGCAGCAGACTCCGACTAGTAGAGGGTAGATTTTAGGAATTTGGGGAATTGGGGAAGTGATCAATTGATAAAGAAGAGAGGTAGGAAGTTGAAAAGGGAGGGAAATGGTTGAAAGAGGGAAGGAAATGGGTGAAATGAAGGGGTGGGTTTTTTAAAGGTTTCCAATTTTTCAGATTTTCCCAATCGGGTCAGGTCGGGTACGCTCATTAATGACACAACCAGACCCTGACGACGGTCCATCGCAGATGCGACGGTCCGTCATTGGTTCTGTCACGTGTGACCTAGTTTTGAAAATAATTGAAAGACGTAACTGGCACGACGGATTCATGCGACGGTCCGTCGCGTGCGTGACGGTCCGTCGATGTGTCAGTTTGTGACTGTTGCAGTGTGATTTTCTGCAGAATTTCCTGGTGATGTGCCTGCAAATTTAAAACCCATTAGTAGAAAATGCTACCATTACTAGAAAGAAAACTATAAGTATTGGGTTGCCTCCCAACAAGCGTCTGATTTAACGTCGTGGCACGACTGAAGACGCTTGATTACTTAGACTTCATCAAGATGGTATGCCTTGGTTACTTCATTCGCCGATTCAGCATGCCCGAAATAGATTTTTACACATTGTCCATTCACCTTGAACCGCACACCCTCCTTGGTTTCCAACTCAACTGCTCCATGAGGGAATAGTTGGGTAACCAAGTAAGGACCAGTCCATTTGGACTTGAGCTTGCTGGAAACAAGCGCAACCTAGAATTGGGTAAAACCACCAAATCCCAACCATAAACTCTTGTTTTTCAATTTTTAGGTCATGGTACTTCTTCATCTTTTCTTTGTAGAGGGCTAAGCTTTCAGGCAAAATTCATCGAGTTCATTCAACCCAGTTAACCGTTGTTCTGCAGCTTCGTTCCAATCCATTTTCAACTTCTTCATAGACCACATGGCTTTATGCTCTAATTCAATCGAAAGATGATAAGATTTCTCATATACAAGTTGGTATATGGACATATCTATGGGAGTCTTATACGCTGTCCGGTAGGCCCAAAGAGCATCATCAAGCTTCCTTGACCAACCCGTTCTACTAGCCTTCACTGTTTTTGACAATATCTGTTTGATCTCCCTATTGACACTTCAACTTGCCAACCTGTTTGAGGGTGGTCAGGAGTGACCACATTATGGTGAAACCCATATTTCTCCAATAATCCCTTGAACAATCTGTTGCAAAAGTGGGAGCCCCCATCACTAATAATTGCCTTTGGGGTGCCAAAACGAGAGAAATATATTCTTTTTAAGAACGCAGTGACACTCTTCCCTTCATTGTTTGCGAGGGCGATAGCATCCACCTATTTAGATACATAATCAACCGCTACTAAAATATAATTCATTCCATGAGAACTCACAAAAGGGCCCATAAAGTCAATACCCCAAACATCAAATAACTCAATCACAAGAATGGGGCTTAGAGAGAGCTCTTGCTTTCTTGAAATACCGCCATCTCTTTGGCATCTATCACATACTTTAGCAAACTCATGAGCATTTTGATGAAGAGTTGGCCAATGTTACCACATTGTAATATCTTATGAGCGGTTCGGATACCACTATGATGTCCACCAACGGGTGAGGAATGTCATGCCTCCAAAACACTCAACATCTCACATTCTGGCACACAACACCTAATAAGCCCGCTGGCACAACTCCTATATAAATATGGTTCATCCCAAAAGAACTTCTTCACATCGTACATGAACTTTTTTCTTTGATGAAAGGACAAGTCCGATGAAATAATATCACTAGCCAGATAGTTCGCGAAATCTGCGAACCATGGAATTAAGTCTTGTGAGGCAACCAATACATGCTCATCGGGGAAAGTATCATCAATATCAGTCTTATTCCCTAACTCTCTCATAGCTTCATCTTCTAGTCAGGACAAGTGTTCGACAACTTGATTTTCTGTATCCTTCACTTCAAAGTCAAACTCTTGTAGCAGTAATACGCAACGAATCAACCTGAATTTCGCATCCTTTTTTGCCATCAAATATCTCAATGCTGAATGGTCAGTATGCACTATAACTCTAGTACCTAGCAAATAGGAGCGAAATTTTTCAAAAGCAAAGACTACTGCAAGGAGTTCTTGCTCATTCATTGTGTAGTTCTTCTGAGCTTTATTTAGGGCTTTACTAGCATAGTAAATGGGGTGAAGGATTTTGTTTTTTCTCTGTCCCAATATTACACCAAGAGCAACCCCACTAGCATCGTACATCACCTCAAATGGACTGTTCCAATCCGGAGAAATAATGATAGGTGCAAACACAAATATTTCTTTTAGCTCACCGAATGCTTTAAGACAGGATTCATCAAAATAAAATTTACAATCTTCCTCCAGCAGTTTGCACAACGGATGTGCAATTTTTGAAAAATCTTTGATGAATCTCCGGTAAAAACCTGCATGCCCAAGAAAGCTTCTCACACCTTTTACAGAGATAGGTGGAGGAAGTGTCTCTATTACCTCAACTTTAGCTCGATCAACCTCTATGACCTTTTCTGAAATGCGATGACCCAAAACAATACCTTCTTTTATGATGAAGTGGCATTTTTCCCAATTTAGTACTAAATTACAGTCTTCACATCTCCTAAAGACCTCAGATAAATTGTTCAAACACCGCTCGAATGAATCACCAACCACAGAAAAATCATCCATAAAAACTTCTATAGTATCTTCCACCATGTCGGAGAATATCGACATCATACATCTCTTAAATGTGGCGGGTGCATTGCACAACCCAAACAACATTCTCTTGAACGCAAAGGTACCATATGGACAAGTAAAAGTGGTTTTCTCTTGATGTTCTGGTGCAATAGAAATCTGATTGTACCCCGAATATCCATCAAGAAAACAGTACCACCCTTTTCCGTCAAGTCTATCCAGCATCTGATCCATGAAGGGCATAGGAAAATGGTCTTTTTCAGTCCATGCATTTACTTTGCGGTAATCCATACACACCCTCCATCCAGTAACCGATCTCATTGGAACAAGTTCATTTTTCTCATTGGGGACCACAGTCATTCCCCCTTTCTTAGGTACACACTGAACTGGGCATACCCAACTACTATTAGAGATTGGATAGATTACTCCGTCATCCAACCACTTAATGATTTCATTCTTCACGGCCTCTTGCATACGTGGATTTAAGCGTCTCTGGTGCTCAATACTTGGCTTATGATCAGGCATGAGTTGGATTTTATGAGAACAAATACCAAGAGGGATCCCAATAATGTCCGCAATAGTCCATCCAATAGCTCTTTTAAACCTTTTTAGCACTTTCACCAAACTCTCAACTTGTTGTTCATTCAGGTCTGATGTAATGATTACCGGCAAAGTGTCACCATTTCCTAAGAATTCATACCTGAGATGAGGTCGGAGAGCTTTTAGTTCTAACTTTGGAGCCTCCTCTATAGATGGTTTCACGATTGGAGACTCACTATTCTTCATGTCTAACTCATATTTCTTTGGTATAAACAGAACATGACCTCGATCAAGAGCCGCGAGTATTGACTCATACTCTTCAATGCAATCGTTATCAAAATTCATTATCACTGCCGCTAATGCTTCTACACCTAGACGTTCTTTCTATTTGTGTCTCAGATGACTCACTAACGTTGTAGGATATAGCAGATACCGATTGGAGCTCACCACTCTGCCTCATGGACGTACAAATGTTGAAGGTCACTTCCTCATTGTTCAACTAAAATTTCATCTGCCCCTTTTCCATATATACTAAGGCTCTTTTCGTAGCAAGGAATGGTCTCACAAGAATAATGGTCACTTCAAAATGGACTTCACAAACAAGAATAACAAAGTCTGCCGGAAATATGAACGATTCCACTTTTACTAGCACATCGTGAAGTATCCCTATAGGCCTTTTTACTGTTCAATCGACTATCAGTAGTCGCATCGCAGTGGGCTTTGGATCACCCAAACCCAACTTCTTGTAAATCGAGAGGGGCATAAGATTTATGCTTGCCCCTAGATCACATAATGCTTTCGCAATATGTAATAACCCAATTGTACAAGGAATAGTGAACGCACCCGGATCTTATTTCTTTTGCACCAGAGATCTTGTAGCAATAGCACTACAATGCTGCATTCTATCATTATTCTCAAAAGTGACCGATCTTTTCTTTGTAACCAGATCTTTCATAAACTTGGCATAACCGGGCATTTGTTCTAAAGCTTCTACAAAAGGTACATTGATAGAAATTTGCTTCAACATTGTTATAAAACGCCGATATTTACCATCCTCGGTCTTTTTCACTAATCTTTGAGGAAATGGGGGTGGTGGTCTAGGTATGGGAGTTACCTTTTTAAGCACTTCAGCATCTTTTCCAATGTTATCTTCTACTTCACCATTAACCTCTACCACTTTATTAGTATCTTTTGTTACCTTTTTCTCATTAGACGGCATAGGTGGGTCAATGGTTTGCTTACCACCGCGAGTAGTGATTGCCATACAATGTCCATCATTTTTGAGATTTTGGACATTGTTGCTAGGTTGAGTGCCGGGTTGTCGTGTGTTCACTGTCGCAGATAATTGGGCCAATTGTAACTCAAGCTGCTTAATTGATATTGCATGTGTATCGACTTTCTGCCCAATACCCGCTAAATCACTCCTCAACTCTTTAGTGTGCTCATCACTAGCATCGAACCTCCTCATCATTTTATGCAACATATCCTCAACTCGCGCCATACTACCTCCACCATCCCTAGGAGTAACTTCACGATTTTGAGGAGGAACATAGGGCCCATTCCTATCATTTCTATTACCATAGTTACCCCTGTTGAAGTTGTTGTCGCGGTTGTAATTTCCTTCTCGAACATAATGACCCTCACTGTTATAGTTACCATAGATCCGACCTTGGTTCCCTTGACCTTGGCGCCAATTCTCCTAATTAGATCCTTGGGTACTCAGTCGGAAACCCCTCTTTTGCTCATTTACCACATAGGAATCTTCCTCGTAATAGCATTCATCATTTGGTGGTGGTGATTTGGACATGTAGTTGACTGCATTTATCTTTTCTGCACCCCCAGTGACATGTTTTAATACCAACCCAAGCTCAGTTCTCATCTGAGACATCTCTTCACGAATCTCATCTGTGGCTGGGTTGTGAGTGGATTGCACTGCGAAGGTATTTCTCCCAGTATCTGACTTCCTAGTACTCCAAGCTTTATTGTTCCGGGAGATTTTCTCTAACTTTTCGGCAATCTTAGCATAAGGACACTCCCCATAGGAACCACCCGCTATAGTATCCAACACCGCTTTATTATTATCATCTTGTCCCCGATAGAAGTCTCCCTTCAGTGACTCATCATCTATGCGGTGATTTGGGACACTTCTCAAAAACGAGGTGAATCTATCCCAAGAACTACTATCTGACTCTCCTGGTAGTTCCACAAAGTTGTTCACTCTGTCTTTGTGGTTTATTTTCTTTGGATACTAGGTAGTAACGTGCTAAGAAAACGTCCCTTAGTTGATTCCAAGTGTAAATGGAGTTATAATGGAGCTCAGTGAACCAAATAGCAGCCTCTCCCGTCAGTGAGAAAGGAAAAACTCTCAGCCTTATTACATCCAAATCCAAATCAGGCCTCCCTACATAGCTTTTACACACTGCCCTTACCTTAGCTATATGGGCATCTGAATCCTCAGAAGGTAGCCCTGAAAACAAACCTCTGGCAGTGAGCATTTGCATCAAGCTACTAGTTACCACAAAGGTGTGACCTGGTGGTAGAGGGGGCAATACAAGTGCCCCATCAGAGTCTGCTATATTATCATAGCCTCTGTAGTATTCTTGAGGACATGGAGCGGGATTTTGTACCATTTGTTGATTTTGACCCTGATAATCAGGTAACAACTAACCATTAACATCAACCGGAGCTGGGATGTTCTGGTTTGGATCATCATCATTAATACCCAAGTTTCGATTCATGTTGCGTAGTGTACGCTCTAATTCGTGATCGTAGGGAAACAAGGGCTTCCTCTCCGTGTATTTGGCATACAAGGAAGATAGTTCTGTAAGAATCAAAAAAACAATAAACAAAGTAAAATTAGTAAAATATCGACTAAACTTTAGTTATAAGTTTAAGTTAATCTAAAAGCTACTTTCCCCGGCAGCGGCGCCGAAATTTGATAACGCTCAAACTTACTTCTCAAATAAGAAGTAAAGCGGTCGTAGCAAGTAAAGAACCCAACTAATGAGGTTGGGATCGTTCCCACGAGGAAGATAGTTCAGACTTAACTTCAATCTATTATTACTATTATTTAGTCAATTATTTCCTTAGAAAACAAAAACAATAAAAGGGGGTTGTTATTTCTAAATGAATGAAAATAACTAATTAAATTAAAGTAGACATCTAACAGATTCAAATGTTGGAGTTTAATCAATTAATATAAGTAAGTAGGGTTTACGTGTTTCCCACAGGTTCCCAACTTTATAATTCTAACTATAACAATTCTTTCCTAGTATCTTGCATGCAAAGTGATAAGTTATGTATTTCTAAATCCTTGGTCTGGTATTTAGAAAATTTCACTCCGCACCTTGGTCCGGCTACGTGTATTTCTGTACTAACCCTTACCTTTACCTCATATTAAGCATTGTATTTGATATTTGACTAAGTTATTACCTCGTACCAATCAATACTAGCCTATTAGATAGTATACACTAAATCTATGTTGATAATTCTTTTCCTATTATCTACCTCCTTTGTCTGGCAAGTAGCATTAAGGCGATTCCTAACGTTGTCCATCCGTTAAAAAGACTTCTCAGCGAAAGAATTGTCAATACATGCAAGACAATATTCTAGAATTGTTATTTTGGTTAGGTTTTACCTCATTATTCGCCTATAGTTTCCACAACCCTAGTTATGGAGTTTAGTTACCCATAGTAATAATCATAATATTCATATATGTAATATAAGAATTCATGCACTTACTTCAATGAGAAAGAATAAAATCCAGAAAAATTTACTTGATTAATCGACAAAATCACCAACAATAAACTCTAGAGAAAAGTGTAACAATCCAAAGTCTAATATCCAAAGATTCTAACCCCCAAAACGAGGTTTTTCGAACTATTTATAAAAAATAAAAACCTAATCAAAGAAGGACTCTATTTGCTGAAAATTGTCAAAACGCGGTTGGGTCGACGGACCTCGCGACGGGTCGTCGTGGTCACGACGGGCCGTCATGGACTTCGTCGTCCCATACATTGCAAATTCTTGTGCTGCTCTCTTCATTACCCTCGACGGCAGGTATGACAGATCGTCACAGGAACAACGGTCCGTCGAGGATCTCCGTTCCATAACACTTAAACTCTTAGAATTTGGGTATTGGGACTACTTGTCTGATCATCATGACGAACCAGCAGGACAGACTGTCATGGCTATGACGATCCGTCATGCACTTCGTAACCCCACACTTGGTCAGACTTCCCCATCTTCCTTCAGCATCTTCACTACGATGCCACCTACGGACTGTCACAAGCTCCATAGATGGTAACTTTTCTGTATTTCTTGCTCAAAAACTTCCGCGTTCATTTTTAGATAGATTTCCTGCAAATAAATATAAACTTGCATAAAAATCAATACACAAAGGCTTTTGGACACACTAAACTTAAGAAAAAAACATTAAAAATACCGTGAAACCACGGAATATCAACCTACCTCGAATCCAAGCTTGAATTCCCTAAGGCACTTAAATTTTCCCTAGTTTGTTTTAGGTTACAACAAATTGATATACACAAGGATAAGACTAGGCAATGGATCGGAACGGGACCACCGGACCGGAAAGGGATGAGTTGAATGGTACCGAGATGAATCGAACCGGAATTACTAGGACGGATACTCGGTTCCGTCCGTCCCACTATATACCAGGATGGAACCGGAACAGACCGGAATGTTACCGGATGGTTTAAACGGGATGAAACATCTAGTTATTTCAAAAAATAATTTTTTTGAATAACGAAAATATGAATATTTTTTTATTTTCTAAGTTTAAATTAATAGTTTTTAAATTTATAATGTAATTTTTTACTTAAGTTATTTTAAAGATATTTTTTATAAAAATTTTACTTATTAAGTTTGCAAGTTAAGTCTAATTAAGTTTTCAAGATTTAAATCTTTTGAAGTTTATAAGTTATTACTTATTATTTATTAATATGTTATAATTTATAAGTAATATTTATAACTTGTAATTTAAATAAATTAAATTTGTAATTTTAAAAAATTAAATAAAAATAAGGATAAAACAATTACACAAATTAAAAAATATCAATTTAATTTATTTAAATTTGTATTATAAATTACAATTTCAATTTACAACTACTAGTAGAGTGCATAGTGTATGCGACCACCTTCTAGGAAAGAATCGATTTCAACTAAGTCTTGAATGTAATACTAATTTAATGCTAATAGGGGGATAGTTGGTTTACTTGGGTAGTATTTATTATTTAATGTAAAATATAAATTATAATTTATAATTATATAATATAAATTAATTAATAAATATAACATAAATTAATTTATAAATATCACTTAATCAGAATCGGACCAGAACCGGATCGGGACTGGATTAAATCGGGATAAACCGGTACCGGTATGCCAAACATCGGTTTTGTTTCGTTCCATGTCCCGGTGCGGGATGTCCCATTCCATCCCGTAGGAAACCGAACGGGACGAACCGGAATGGTACCGGTACATCCCATTTTGTTGACCAACCTTACGCAAGGATCAACAATCAAAGGTCTAATTATTCGGATTATAACAAAACCCTTCCCCAATCAATAATAACCCAAGGAAATAGGTTCTACAATTTGAAAAAAGATTCAGAGAGTTAAAACCTTATCTTTAGCCTAAAAATAGTGAAAACTATTAAGAACTCGTCTGGGGCTGCCTTGTTAGTCCTAAACGTCAAAAAGTACCAAATAGGGTCATTTTAGGATTTATAAGCGACTTTAAAACGAGTCTGCTCTGCTCTAGAAAACTTATCCCGCACCAGTGGCCTAAATCCCGCTACAGCGGCCTCAGCGCGGACAGAATGTACTCATTCACAAAAAGATCAATTTTGGGAGTTCTACTCATCAAAATTCAATTTCGTTAGGTGCTACGGGTCAATTATCGTATTAACTATCCAATTATGTAATAAATTTTATAATTAGATCTTTTATTTATTACTAGATTTTTGCTACATCTTGATGAATTTGATTTCTTTCATATCTAGATTAGTTGGGTAATTCCAAGTTACTATGAAGGAGTTTTCTGGCCTCAATTCTTTATTCATTGACTTTTCCATAACGATGTAATCAAGTTGTTACAATAGATACCAATTGTCACATCCGGAGATCACCCCATAGAAGTAACATGGCGTACTTGACCTCTCGGAGGTCTTATACAAGCACATAGTTATCATTCATCGCATTGTCATAGTTTAGCGGAAAATTTAAAACTTTCTTAGCACATCATATGCTAGAACATTACTTCTTATATATATATACATACATATATATATATATACATATATATATATATATATATATATATATATATATATATATTATATATATATATATATATATATATGTCATAATACATATTTATCCCTTAAGTCTTTTTGTCATCTTATACTCAATAACATTAGAGTACATTAGGGACACAACCCTCAAGACATAATACAAAACTATACAATGTTTAATAAACTTTATAGTAACTAAATATTAGGACATCCTTGGAATTAAGGATTCCTTTCCTTTATCTTGGAAATCACATATCAAGCTCCTCAATCAGATAGACATCTTTTAAGCATCCATAACCTACACTTTGTGTGAAAAAAAGAGAAGAATGGGATTAGTACAAAATGCACTAAGTATGGCAACCATGCAAAACATGCATTTGAAAGGGACATTTTCTTGAAATCATATTTCATGTCTTTTTGAGTAAATCTTTATAAAACCTTTATACAATTACATTTATATCATTCACATACTGCATATAGACATATTCAAAGGCCAAACATCATATAAAATCACATATAACATTTAAGTCATTTTTTAGGTCACTTTACAGTGAGCTCTTTTATGTTACAGTGAGTATTTTCCTTTTACACTGAACTTCTTTCCTTTTACTCATTAACCTCCCAACTAACCCTCTAGTAATACTTGGTGCAATACATCACCTTAAGGTCACAACAAAACAAACATACAACCTACATAAGCCAACACATATCATCATATTAGCATAATATATCAAAGACACATTTGAGTCAAAACTTCATTGCCTTTACAGTAAGCTACATCAATTTTCATATATATTGACTACACTTCACATAAATCATTATAATACCTTGTTCATGCCCCAATGTGAAGCCCCATAACCCCACACATACTTAGTAAACCCTTCATGAGACCACAAACCTTATCATTCAATTCATACATCAACATATCAAGTTAAGACAACCTCATTCATGTCAACAGTATTCATCATATAGTCATTAAGACTCACATAGTGCATATAGGAATAAGACCACATCACTTAGACTCATACCATGCACATCTTCATGATAAATAGACAAATACTACCATACCATGCATAAAGACATACTCATAATCATACACGTTAGATCACCTTCCTAGGAATTTCTAAAGAGCTACTTGTGCAATGTCTAGATGGGTTCATTACTTTCACCTATCCTAAGTAACCTCCCTTAAATCCTCATACTTAGGATCCTATTCATTTACTTCCATTGTCCATTTTACTTTAGGAAAACTATCTCTTTAACCGACACTAAGATCATGGGTGCTAAACATTGAATTTGGTGTTGTAGAGCCTTACACCAATGGAAGGTGTTCTTACCTAGCTAAGGTAGAGCATTAACACATGCTAGCATTTTAATTGATATCACATTGCTAGATCCTATGTGGCAAGCATAGTTTATGGAACTAAGAGATAGATATTGTCCCTCTACATACCACTTGGCAATTGGGGCCTCCTCTCATGGGAATATATTGGATGAGTACCCCTCTTTGGAGATTCAACACCACATATAGAACTATAGGGTGAATCTTCCTCTATGGGAAGCCATCACCTCCCATTGTCAAGTTCACTTGGTGCTAAGCTAAGTTTCCTTTATTAAAAGACTTCATTAACATTTCTTTATAAAATTAGTCTTTAGGATATTTACTCCCTATATGCTTAGATCATAGGTCATTGATTAGAGTTCATCAACCTAAATCATGTGAGAAACCCTTTCCCATGGACATAGCATATATCATTAGCACTATCTAGTTTAGGATACACTTGAGCACACCTTTCAACGCTCATCTATTGACTAGGTCATCATTCATGTGTATGTGTATGTATATAGGTGAACAAACCTTTCACATAACACATTAAGGACACATATGTTCACACATTCATATTCATACACATAGAAACCAAAACTAGAAACTATCCTATCAAGGCACACATGTGCAATGCATAGGCAAAGCCCATACCCTTTCCCATACTAGTACACCTATCAAGTCATACTAGTTAAGGAAACACATATCATACTTTCATAGACATCATCTTAACACACATAGTAGTAGACACTGGTGAATATGAGAACTACCTTTCATTTAGACACCATGACCTATACTACTTGTAGGCATGCATAATGTGTGAGTGTGTGTGTACATTGGTCAACATGATCACATAATGACTATCCATAACATCTTGAGGCATCCACCATCTTAAGACCATAATGCACAACAAAGCGTATACCACACAACACCATTCAACATAGGAGGCAACATAATCTTCACATTACATTCAAGACTCCAAATCTTAGCTATTCACACATTCACATAGGGATACATTGGTAGGGTTCATTCATCCTTAATAATTCATTAAAGGCAGAACCTATACATGTTCTTTCATAATCATTTACATGCTCTAACAGTAGTAACATAACCTAGATTCACAACTTGAGTAGAAGACTAGACACAAGTTACACATAAGGTGATCATCATAACCACTCATTCATATATTCATCAATTTGCCTTAAAGTCTATGGTCAACACATATATAATGACAATAAAGTAAACACATCCACCATAAGTGGACCATACTACACAATGTCATACAAGGCTTTATCAACATTACAATAAAGAAGTAGAGAGATGAGTCATTCTTACCAATTCATCAAACTTTGATCATCATTGATCAATACACCTTTCTCATCATTAATAAATTATAGAGAAGTAGCTATATGTACTTAAATCATAAAAGAAAACATGTACAAGTTGTTACAAAATCAAGATACAACCAGTGCACTATATCACATGTATGGTAGAAAGTAGAAGTTATAGATCATCAAGTAAATTCACTAATCTTGATCATCAATCATAATGTATCAATAATATACATGTAGGGAAGTGGATAAAGGTATACTAACATAATCGAAAATCATACATTAATCATAACAAGATTGAGATCATATTAGGTCCACTACATCGTCAATTTATAGAATGTGATGGGAAGTTAATCTCTTATCAATTCTTTCTCTCTTTATTTTCAATTATTCATGCTCACAATTAATCAATAATACATAAAAAATTCAGTAGTTAAATACCACGGCTTAAACGAAATACTACTACAATTTGCAAAGAGGTCAAGATTACAGTGAGCATCATGAAATTACAATAGAGAGGAATTAGGGATCAAGTCTTCAAGCATCAATCCATATTGGATACCAACACATAATTCATCATTATAATCTATTATAGGCAGTAGCTAAAGTACAATTAACCCTATACAAGATCATGAACCAATCACCATGGAATCGAGATAAAATGAACTACATTAGTACTTCATAGAAGATAGGAGGACATGAATCAATACTACATAATCCTCAAGCCTTG
Organism: Solanum habrochaites; assembly: GCA_027704765.1. Lineage (NCBI taxonomy): Eukaryota > Viridiplantae > Streptophyta > Magnoliopsida > Solanales > Solanaceae > Solanum > Solanum habrochaites. Next base: position 11,837,397 of record JAKWJA010002493.1, read on the forward strand.
ATCCATATTGGATACATTACATATGATTCATAATCTTTATACATGATAGGCAATAGATAATAATCAATTTAACATAATCGAATTTCAATTTTATACATTGTACTACCAAAGGTTACAGTGAATCATGGAAATCTAAACTAAGCATGTTCAAATCTTCATACATTGATCCACATGGATCCTTCATCGTCAACCCATGGCTAGATTGAAAAACAAGAAATTTGATCATGAAACCTTCTTTAAAACTTGAGATTAACTCTCCAAGTAAAAGGTTGCTTAGAGACGAAGTATCACCATACATTTGTCTAGTAGAAAACCTTTAAAAATTGTTGAAGAACACATGAGAATCCAATCTATAAGTTGTTCTTGAGATTCAACAACAATGGAGGTTTCTAGGGAGAATTGGTTTTGAAGGGAAAGTCTATTTTATGTGTATGAGATTGCAAATGGGTTGATCACGTTTTTGATCCCTTATGTACACTCGAAAATAGCTAACTAAACCTATTAGTTCTGGTTAGTACGTGGGGTGAATTTCCCGTTCACCTTTTTAATGAGGCAGTCGCATGGCATCAATTGCAGGCCACCATCGACGGCCAGTAGGTCCATTGACGGGCCGTCTGTGGCTTCAGTTGATTGTACCTTGGCCTGTTATTGGGTTGAGCCTTGCCCAAGATAACTGTCCATCAACGAGACCCCACCAACGGTCCGTTGGTCAACCATCTGGGCGTTATGGTTCAGTTGATTGACACTGTCAAGGCAGTGTCTCGACAATCCTTAGTTCCTTCTTGTGGGCTCTTTTGCGGGGCTCTTGAGAAGTCGTACCTAGACGTTTCCAACGTAAATATTTGCATTTACAATTCAAGTACCTTCCATGCAAGTTTCACCCAAAATGCACACATAATACACGTCCAATCATGCTAGGCCCCATCAAGACATACTTGAACGTCTCAAGGCTAACTTTCGAACGTCTTAGACGTTCTTGGACGTTTGACCTCCATACTTCATGAAACTCTATATTTTGCCTACAAACATCATCATAACTTATTTTAAAACTTCATAAGCTCATGAAATACAATATATAAACATGTATAGACACATAGGTGCCTAGTCGTCGAACGTCTGGGTCGTCCGTTGACGTTTGACTTCCAAATCACCTCAAACTTTATACACTGCCTCTATACCATATTATAAGTCATTTTAAGACCTTAGAACCTTAAGACAAACATGTTAATCTGTATAAACCCTAACTCATTTTGGGGGTCTTACATCAATTTATCCATCACTCGTCCCTGAGTTATCAACTAGGAAAAACTTGGGTAAATTAAAGGTAGAATAGTATCTGAAACGTCGAATTACTAAGGGTATTTGTCTCGCATGCCCTTCTTACCGGATATCATTACTACACAAACCAACCAATTTAGTATCTACACATCCTTCCTTACCATGCATCAATGAAGTCAACTCAATACTCGAGTGATACATATTGTTGTATGTAAACTTAACTAATCAACAAAACAAGTTCCAACAATCACTTAAGTTGATTTTACACACGTCTGACACATGTCATCAAGGATCTTGATACAATCATAAGGAGTAATCCTTCCTTACATAATCATGATGAAATTCTAAAATCAAAACTCATCACAGTTAGAGGTGAACCTAAACCAACCAACACACGCTCATGATACCCGAACAATCATAGTTCATATCAACATCTCCATCTCACAACATGAATTTTCATATGCTTAAGTTACAAAAGTTTCAATATTTAGAAATCAGATACTCATCGAGGGATATGTCCAAGCATACCACCCCTCCAATAACACTATCGAAATGCTAGATTTAATAAATGCAGATTACCTATTAAGAACAACATAATTGAATTAAATGATCCCCACATTCAACAACACATAATCGATACATGAGCTCCACGATAAAAATAATATCAAGATTCTTGGACAACCATAATTACGCAAGGTAGCTCTTCTATAAATTCTCCTAAGCAAGGTGTTACATGTACAACCTATGAATAATTTAACAACTCCTAGACAAAACCACATAAGTCACTTGAATAACCAATTAACCCACTCATTTTAGAGAACATCGCAGTGTCGGTACACTTGATCCATCACTAGAGATCCACACACAAAATAAAAATATGCGTGACCATAGCTAGTTCATAACGCTTCCAATTATGTACAAAACGAAACATAGGTCACATAAGAATTTATCAAATAACGCAAAAGGTTTTTCTTTGCAGAGTCGATACCACTCATTTCCATTCACTCGACTAACACATACTTTTCACATCCTTCAATTGGATCCAACACTCTTAATACTAACAACCATGATAAACACTCCCACTATTGAATTTATTTTAAACCAACACCTTTAAAATGAAAACCTTCCTCAAATACCTTAACAATAAAAAATGATAAACTTTATGAACTCAAATCAAGTTTAAGTCGATTGAAATGCTTAATATTTGATACAAGTGACCATTCCACACCTTGCAAATATATACCTTGAAAAATATATCACCACGAATGTAGATGTACAATGAAAAATTTGAATTGTAAATTTAATCATCTAACACAAACCCTTTATTTATCAGCATTAACTTATATGTTTATTTAACGACCTTCAGTCACTTCGAACCCGCCACAGTGACACTTATCCCGTTGCAACGGCGTCGCGACAGCAACACCAATCCTGTTGCAGCAACACTTTTTGAACCAATGAGCTCTCGTCTGAAAAGTCCCAAAAAATCTTATAATTTCAATCCCCGCCTCGTTTGCTACAGAGACACCCATTTTGCTGTAACAACATCACTGCAACGGTAATAACCTCGCTGCAAAAAACAATAACCTAGTTGCAGCTGCACGAATCAAGGCAGTGAGATTTTTAGAGCATTTGAATTCTCATTTTTTACAATACACTCTTAACTCACTACGCTCAGATGGTACCCTTAATGCTAAGATCGATTCCCTGATATCTATTTATCCAATTCAAAACAAAACAAGGCACTTATCATCACTCTCGAGCTAATGTATGTACACTCCTTTCTCGAGTTACTTTCAATAGTTTTAAACCAATATGATGGACTTGTGAAACTATTACCATAGTCAGAACACTACTAAAATTATGCATCTCTGCGCTCAAGTTTATACACCTCTAAAGATAACTCTAAAGCCTTTCTAATCCATACAATATTTTTGCCCTGACCTCTCTTTAAAGGTTGTGCTACATCCCACTATACTTTGCTTCTTAAAACTCTAAACGTGTGGTGTCCCACCAACTCCTAAAACTTCACATACAACCACGTTACTCACTAAATATTAGAAAGATACAATCTTAGATATTCACAAGTCATAATTACTACAAATTTGCTTAGTCATAATGTTTTTATATAGTTGCATCCCGTCACAATCTACTATAAACCTTTATTACCATTATGCTCACTCAGCCCTAACTGTCTCTACAAGTCAACATCTTCATCGACATAACACCTCAAATTCATGTATACTCATTAATTTAAAAAGACTAACCCAATTTTGATATGCGCTTTTTAACTAGAATCATTAATTTCCTTCACCCAAGTATACTCAATAGAACTTTCTTTATCCATAAGCTTGTCATGTCCGTATTAATCCGCTCCCTTTTGGATTAAGATGAAATCACCATTCCTCATACTTCCCTTCTTTTTTTTTAACAAATAAGACAGGATCTCCCACAGGGAAACACTAGAATGGATGAAGCATTTATTAAGAAGCCCTTGGATTTAAGCTTTAAGCTCTCTAAATTCTAATATCACATGAATAGACTCAACACAGAGGGATTCGACCACAACATCCCTAATATGAACTAATTACGACAAACAATCCTTCCCTACCAGTATCCTATCCCAAATGAATGATATGATCTTAGCTAGCTTAGACTTGTATACCCCTTCTCACTTTGATCTTTCCCTACTGAGATATCTAGAGTTACCGACTTGGCACCACAATTAAGACCGGTATAATAGGAGAACAACCAAGTCATATCTATGATTATATCTAACCATTCATATCCAGCATAACCAAATCAACCCAAATCTGAGGATCCACCACAATAGGACAACACGATACACAAGGGTGGTTATGACTGACTCCTCGACTAGGGTAGAAACATGGATAAGAGCATCAAGTATATCACGACCCACATCAAATAACCAGGCAATTGCACTGACACGTACGAATAAGTAAAATCTGAATCAACAATAATTTTAGCATTTGTGATCACTACATTCGACCCTCATATGCTCAGGTTCTCCATAATTTTGACACACCTTAGAACATATATTCGATTGTTGAACACTAAGGTACAATTCGGGGTCCATAATTATGACTAAGAAAATTAGGAGATATCTCGCCCTGTCCCGTTCTAGCGAGAGAAATCAGCTCCAGGAACCCCGCTCTAACGGAAAGAATCCCTCCCCAACAACCATAATGAAAACAGAACCCAAGCCAACTAATTTCTGGGGGTTTTCTCTTTTCTAAGTTCCACCAAGGTCCCAACTTTACTTAGCACCTTTGGAATAATCCCTAAAGCTAGGACAATCATTAGTTACCTTGAATCAATCTTAATGACACACATTCCACAATTTACCTTACGTTCCCAAGATACACCCAGGAATTCACTCGATTATCAGTTGGTCACAACGAACATCAAGATTTATCTCTTAAAGCACATCATAATTTATGTAGCCCTGTGTGTCTAATTTAATGATGATTTTCCTTTTACAACAAGTCCCACGACACTCAAGCAGTTACAGTTGGCGCACTTTCAACATTTAGACCAACAAATTGCACCTATTACATTCAGTCAAGCAATATTAGGCACCTAATCATATCAAATCATTCAAGTAATACACCATTTACATTCATAGTTAATTTGAGACAACTAGAAGCACATATTCACCGTTCCAAGATACAATTTGCATATAACTCCAATTGATTGTTACTGATGATCCATGCCTTAAATGATCCCTAGGTCTGGATACTAATTGGAACCTTCTTATTTTCAGTTATCTTGCTTGTTTTCCATCTAGTTCACTTCGTTGAGATACCAATTGGACTCAACTCATATCACAAGTGACAATGGTAGCCAGCAAGCCCCATAAACTGCTAATTTCAATCACATAGCTTTTCCAAACCCAATACTTAACCACCTTATTCTTTAAATGATAGTAAACAGACCTTAAATCAATCCTAAAGAAAACCTATGCACCTTACATTGGTCAAAAATATCATCTATCTAATGCAATGGCTACTTGTTCTGAATGGTAACCCTATTCAACTATCGGTAGTGTATACACCTTCTCTTTTGCTAGTTATGATGTTATCACTTTTTCTGCTCTAGTTTGAATCATACAGTGAAGGAGGAAAGATACCAATTTTTATCACCCAGATACCAATTGGATCAAGTTATACCACGAAGGAGTATAAAGAAGTGAATTTTTCCTAAATTTTATGGCCTCTCAAAGAAAAGTACGAACATCAATGTACCGTTCCACAAGACTTCACTAGACTCGTTTTGGTACAATGAGATTATTATACCAACTTATCACGACCAAAATTGTCGTGATTGGCACCCACCCTAACCCTTCAATGGGATAACCACTACTACCATCCAACTAAAGTAATTACTCTAGAACCAACTTATTTAAGTTACAAAAGCAAATTAAAATAAACTAAAATAATGCAGAAAACACGCCTAGAACCTAAAAGTCAATGTACTAAAACTCTAACAATGACAAGTCTAAGAACAATGGGTACAACCCCGAAACTAACAAATACTTAATCAATACTCTGAGTCCGAAAAAAGTGGACTTAAACAAAGATAACTCAAGGCAGCCCGAAAGAACTATCTCACCCTTGAATTCAAAGCTATCACGGATCTCCTAAATGAGGTCTGTCAACAGCCCCGTGGAGATGTATTGTACTCAACAAAAATAAGAGAAAGGTCCTGTTCTATTGTGAAAAAAAAGGATGGGACTATGAGGATGTGCATTGACTACAAGTCGCTGAACAAGGTGACAGTGAATAACTGTTACCCCATTCCTTGTATTAAAGACTTGTTTGATCATCTTCAGGTGGCGTCGTGTTGTCTAAGATTGGTTTGAGGTCCGGGTACCATCAGCTGAGGATTAGGGCAGTGGACATCCCTAAGACCGCATTTAGGACTCATTACGGCCACTATGAGTTCCTTGTAATGTCTTTTGGATGAATAATGCCCAGCTGCCTTCATGGACTTGATGAAACATGTGTTCAGGACATACTTTAATTCATTTTTATCGTCTTCATTGATGACATACTGGTATACTCGCAAAGCCTGAGTGAGCATAAGCAATATTTGAGGATAGTGCTTCAGACTTTGAGAGATCACCGGCTTTATGTCAAGTTCATAAAGTGCGAGTTTTAGATTGAGTCTGTAGCATTGGGGCATGTGGTGTCCAAGGAGGGTATGAGGGTTGATCAGGCGAGATTGAGATCTTGTGGTGAATTTAAGAGATTAGCCATTCTGGAGTGAAAGGGGACTGCATTACTATGAATTTTGTGGCAGATCTACCGCAGACGAAAGTCCTTTTTATTAGTGGAAATTGTAATGACCCTCTAGGTCATTTCTGTGTTTTGTGTTTTGTGTTTTGTGCATCATTTAGAGAGTTCCTATAGTAACCCCAAGTCATTTATGACTTGTTGGGACTGACGGTTTGGTCACCTGGTCGTTCATTTGATTATTGTGCGAGTTTTAGTATTTTTGGAGCTTATGAACCTTGAACGATCATTTTCAATTAAAAGTTTAAGAAGATGAAATCAGAATCTAATTTTGACGATTCCATCAGCTTTGGAAGGGTCATTTTTTGCTAGTAGAAAGTTCGGTACCACTCTCGAGGTTTTTCAGTGTGAGTTGGTGCGGTCAGGCATTTTAACTTTAAGTTTAAGCCTAAGTTGAATTTAGTCAACATTCTGAGTAAACGCGCTCGGATGAGAATTCTGTCAGTGTGGTTAGCTTTGAAATATCGAGTTTGGTCTAGTTTGACCCTTCTTTTGTGTCCTGATATTTCCAATTTCCGAGCCCTTTTGTGGTTTTTTACTTAAAATGACATTTGGGTGTGGAACCTACTTTTTGTCAAGATGACCTTGTATGAAATTTTTGACTGCGACATTGAGTCTGAAAGATCGAATTTGGTATGGTTACTTATCTTATTTTCATACAAGGGGTTCCGGATGAGTTTGGAGCACCCCGTCCGAGTTCTTAAGTTTACGGGAAAAAGTGTTGAAAAATCTGCACATTTTGAAAATCTTTAAAACTTCTTAACTTTCTTAATCTCTCAACCGAATTAGGTATTCGAAGTGAGAGAGCTTCGTATTTTTGGTGGCTTCAATGTAGAGTGTTTAGATGTTGTCGGGTGCATGTATTTCAAGGTAAATTCCACGAGTAACCTGATTGTTAGGCCCTTGTTCGAGCAATTATTTTTGGTCTTCTTGTTTTGGTCATATATCTCTCATTTTAGCTCAGTTTTGGGTGATTCAAAGTTTCACATGTTGGGAATTATCATAGCTCTATTGTGGAGTGTTCAAAGAGGGCTAGGAACCTTTATATTCTCGTAAATTCCTAGTTTAGACTGCTATAGGTTTCTTTTAAGTTGATTAATGTGTGGGTGTCTTGCATGTTGGGGTTGTGCTTTATTTTGAGTCTCGAATTGTTGTCCATTTTCGAACACAAGTTCTGAGAGCTTTTTAAGACCTATATTTGGGGTTAATTCTGGAATTTTCAGCGCGGGTCCTAGTTTTCTCGTTTTGACTCCGAAATCGATCCATCTCCATTTCTTGCAATTCTAGTGTCTAAACGACTGTAATAACTTTGTGATCTATTTTTGATAGTGTGTCAACATTTTGAGGCCATCCGAAAAAGGAAAACTCTGAAGAAGTGATTATTGGAGCGCGCGTGATCTGCCTATAGGTAGGGTATAATTTTCATCTCTTAGATTGAACTCAAACATGTGAATGTATGTTTATTAGTTGGGATTTGGGTTGGGTAGTTATTAAATCATGCATAGGTGTTAGAAATTATGTTTTCGGTTTTGAGAATTATCGGGTAACTATGAGCATACTTTATGTTATTAATTGACCTTCTTTGCTATATGGAGTATTTGTGTGCTTGAGTAGTGTAATTTGAAGTATGTTGGGCCTTAGTTTAGGTTTGACTAGGGCTTGCCTTAAAAATGCATGATTTGAAATCGGTAGGACTTAGTTTTGAACCAATGTCGCTTGGTCGACTTAAATCTTTGTAGACTAGTATAGCATACTTGAGTCTGATATTTTGGGCCTTATCTAGGCGATGAGATTGCTCCGGCGATAGTTATCCTTACTTCTTTGATGTTACGACTTTACGAGTTATGTCGGTGACAATGAGTTCCGCTCCATAATTTAAAATTGATTTTCGATTCGGTTCCAAAGACTTAGATTGATTGGCCAAGTGTGAATGGCGTTCCATGGGTATTTATGATTATGGATAGATAGAGACTCTTTTAGAAGCAATATTGATACCTTTGTCGGGCATCCGAATTTTAGGCCTGACCTCGACCTCATTGATGATTTTCAAAGAGCATCTAGTTCAAGGTCTGGCCTCGATCATACGCATACTTATGTAGATCATCCTGTTAGACGTCCGGAATTAATTACTTATACATGTGATTGGCTACTTGGGTATTTCTGGCGAGCATCCGGTTCGAGGTCCGGCCTTTGTACCATCAGATTCTACTAATTGGTTTTGAGCATCTGGTTCGATATTCTTTCGCCTTGGGTTATATTCTTCTTAGTTATAGTAATTTTGTGTGCTCGTCGGGCTTATAAGGGTTCGTTCAGGTTTTCATTTAAACTTGCGCACGAGTGTACCTTCTAAGCTTATGGGGGTCCAATTAGGTTTAGTTAGCTTATATATTACTTTAGTTAGTTCTTTATACACTCGTGTGCATTCCATTGTTACTTAGACTTTCGTTCTTGACCTCTAGTTGTGTTATTGCTTCTTTTTATATTGCTTTACTTTTAAAGTTCAATCGGCCTATGATGCATACTGGGTACCTGTTGTTTGGTTCTCATGCTACACTCTGCATCTATTTTCATGATGTAGGTCCGAGCACCAATAGCCAGCATTGATCGAGTTTGTAGCAATCTGATATGGAGACGGGGTGAGCACACGATGTTCTGTACAATTTCAATCTCCATTTGTATATTTATAGACTTGTCTTTTACCTTTCGAGACAATCTAGTTTTGGTGGTCCAATTTGGAGACTTGTACTCGTTTTGTTGTAGCTATGTACTAGTGACTTCCAAGTTCTGGGAGGAATCCTTATTTGTATATATGTTTTGGTTTGCTTTCGCCTATTTATATTCATATAGTAAATTTTTCCTACTCTTGTTTAGTTTCTACCCTCAAACCCATTACGTTTTGTTCCGTGTTACGGGTCGGCTTACCTACTGGTGGGTTATAGTAGATGTCATCATGAATCGAGAAATCGGGTCATCATAAATTGGTAGAATTAGTACACAACCACCGTCAACTGGTAGGATCATGCGGTTATCCCACTAGTGTAACATAAACAAGCAATTAAAACATTATAACACATGCATAGACATTAATATATTCAATACTATCATAAGAATCAATAACGCAATTCACATGCTTCACAACATAGTTGGTCCTCTCACGAAACCCAAAGTCAATTGTTAGCATTTCAGAACTTGGCAATTCAATCTAATTCTTATGTCGGAACGTGGCAGCCGATCCCAGTTAGCATGCCAGAATGTGGCAATCTAATCCAAATTAATGTGCCGAAACGTGGTAGTCGATCCAAATCACAAATTACAATAACACATCAAATCACGCATTCAAGTCATGATTTCATGGTATCGATATTCATATATCTCAGTTCAACATCTATGATCAATAATGCAACATGCATACATATATACAAGTATCATAACGAAGCAAAGCAAGTGTATATCACACAATCATAGAATCACAACCATCACCTACCGCAAATCCAAGATTGAATCCCCTAAGGCACTTGAATCTTCCCTTTCCGGATTCTTTCCACTTGTTCTATATCTACAACAAATTGATATACGCAAGGATCAATAATCAAAGGTCTAATTGTTTGGATTATAACAAATCCAGTAACCCTAGACCAAACCCAAGATCATAATACCCAAATTAGGGTTTTTCCCACCATAATTCTTAGACCAAAACTCTTTCTCATCGATAATAACCAAAGAAAATAGGTTTTACTGATCGAAAAATGGATACGGGGAGTTAAAACCTTACCTTTAGCCTCAAAAATGGTAAAACTGTTATGAACTCGTCTGAGGTCGCCTCCTTAGTCCTAAAAGTTAAAAAAATACCAAATAGGGTCGTCTTAGGGTTTATAAGTGACTTTAAAATGCGTCTGGCGCGCTCTAGCGGACCCATCCCGCACCAGCAGCCTAAATCTCGCTACAACGGCCTCAGCGCGAGGACAAAATGTATTTATTCACAAAAAGATCAATTTGGGGAGTTCTACTCGTCCAAATTCGATTTCGTAAAGTGATACGGGTTCCTTATCATCTCAGTTATACACTCATGCAATAAAATTCGCAATTATATCTCTTATTCATTACTAGATTTTTTCCTACACCTAAATGAATTCTTCCAAATCTGGACTAGGTTGGATAATTCCAAGTTACTATGAATGATTTTTCTGGCCCCAATTATTTATTCATCTTTTCCATAACAACGGAATCAGGTTGTTACAGTTCTATCTAACTTCACCACTTTTATAGCATTTGTCACTACAAGAGCTATGTATTGGAGAGTCACCCCTTTTGAGGTCATTTTATTACTTGTGAATAAGCTTGCCCAGCTCTTCCACTCAGTTGAACATGGCTCCATAAGCAGACTATGGGTCCATACTAGGGTTTTGTACCGATTAGAACTCCTTTGTTCATCACATCTTTTTCGTCTAGTTCTTTAACTCAAGGCCTAGGGGAGCCCTATTATTCAATAACCTTTGGTTCAGATCTCCATTGATCACCATGTTGTTATAATGATGGGTTATTATGTTTGAAAAACTATATATGCACAGCAGAAACATATTTGGATCTTTAATGTTTACATTAATAATAGACAATCAATAGTGTTTATGCTAGAACACATTAATTATGCTAGAACACATAAACAAACTAAAAGTTAATTCGATAAATATCTCTTGAAGCGTAAGAGGATACCTTCAAGCGAATCTCCAAGTTAAACAGATCTTCAAGCGAATCTACAAGATAGCTATCATCTTCTACAGTGATCCCAAGTCATATCTGAACTCTTTCAATACTTGGGTGGGTAAGCATGAATATAATACTAATTCCTCTATTTGCTAGGTTAGGAGGTTAGGAGAATCCCTATTTATAGAGATGTCTTCCTAATCCAAAAAAAAATTAGAAAACCTAATTTTTCTAGAAGGCTAGAAAAAAAATTCATATTATTCTTCTTTTTTGCATAGAAATAGGATTTTGAGTTCTAGTTAAATATGGGCACTATAGGGACCACAGAATTAATTACTGAGGCTTCCTATTATGGAAATAATTTCAAATAATTAATTTGAATTATTCTTACCATAATAAATTATAAATCATTCCACTAGAAATTCGTAATTGCACTCCTCTATTTCGTAATTCCCCATTAAACACTTATGTAATTCCCCATGTTAAGATTTCAGATACTAATCAATAAATTAAATTACTGACGAATTTAACTTAATGATTAATTTCCTTTAGAACACTACTTAACTTATTTCATGTGTCGGATTCATAAATTCACTTGCAAGATTTGACACAATGAAAACTTATAAGTTTCTCAAAAAAGCATATCAATCAATCTCTATAATGAGAAATGGATTCCACCAACTAACTTTATTATTTCACCAATATATATTATTATCATCCAACTTACCAGGCATATTGATCCATCTCCAAATCTCACCTTTTAATAAATCAAAATGACAATTAATATATATAGATCATAATAGTTATATCGAAATTAAGAATATAAGTACATTTAATAGTTTAGAGAATATGTTTTTGTCATTCAGTCTAAAACAACTATCTCTACTCGGTCCCGTTCAACACATACAAAATGAAATAGCACAAGAAGTTGGAACTATACCTTTCCCATAATCAGGACAAATTACATATATTCTTCTGCTACAATTGTACCAGATGGCGTGTCCAATTTCCATCCTAGATTGTGAACCAAACTTTATACTTATAAGAGCCGATGATTTAATACTCTATGTATAAGCTAAAACTCTGCACACTAAATCATCTACTATATAAGTAAATAGACACCATAAACGAATATATAATCTATTGAATTTGAGCAAATATTTATTCTCTAATAAATATTATTTCTTAATACATGGTTAATAGTATTATTGCTCCCAATTTCACCATTTCCTCCTAGATTCATAAGTAGAGTTTTCTCCGGTTAGTACTTCACTCACCTTTTCTTGCCCCTATCAGTCACTCCTCCATGCGTTTGGCTTCCTGATTCACCAAGGGTTCGGAAATTGTATCTTGTTCGCCACCTTTCTTTTGACTACCCTTAGCCATGCCAACGATGTCAGTTGTTAGTAGCACCACTAACCCACACCAAATAAGAAAGTGTGGCCAATGAGCAATACCAGTTATGTGTTATGACCAAATATAATTAATATGTTCATTTATCATAACTACAATAAATTGGTGGTATCAAGCGTTGAGACAAAATATTGTGTTACGAATTTGTTAAGCATTCATGTCTAAAATTCGATTTCATAGACTTAATTTATTTATCTAAATGATTACCGTGTTAATAATATGATTAAGGTATACTGAGACTTTATTACTTATACATATTGACCTCACAATTAAGGTTGCGATAACCCAACTTGTACGTGTATAGCTAATATTTCGATTTCGTATCCAAGTAGGGTCTTCTAGTAAATTTATGTTCTGGATATATTTCAATTCTTTATTTTACTAAATTAAAGATCTTACTCCCTATATTCTTTATTTTATCTCAATGAATTTACGTGTTGACGAGGAGATTATTCATTTATGTTTATGATAGCTAAGCATACGAATATAAGAAAAACTAATATTGGTAAATAAACACTGATCACTAAATCATTTACTAAACAATAGTGTTATCGTCGCAACCTCAAAACAAGAATGGTTAGCCGCTAATGCTATGACTAATACAACAAAAAAATGTATTGTTCATTCAAAATAATGGTAATAGAATAAAGTTAAAAAGAAACTTAATGGTAGAATTTTCCTCCTGCAGTATGATTTAGGGGTGTGCATCGGTCGGTTCGGTTCGGTTTTACATATAATCGGTTCAGTTTATCGATTTTCAGTTTTAAAATATGCTAACCCAATAACAAACCAATAAGAAATTTTTTATCGGTTTTTAATGTTATCGGTTCGGCTTTGGTTAACCCAATAAGAAAATATCGATCAAATAATATATAATAGTACGTATGTTATAATTACATGTTACCAACTTACCGCCAAAACATAATAGAAAACTTTGAATGTTGATCAAATTACTAACATTCACAAACCTGCAAAAGCTATCTCCTACAATTACGAACTAGAACTAAAACTAAAATAAAATATTTCAATGAGACAATTTTGAACAGTTGTTTGATCCACTAGATAATCAACAAAGTTCTCACCAATTTCCTAACCAAAAAATCACATAGCCTGAAAAGTTAATATTGAATCTATTTATGTATTAAATTATGTATATTTAATATTGAGGAAGGGTAAAGTAGTAAATAACTATGGTCTTATTGGGTTATCGGTTTAACCGATAACCCAATAGGAAAAACCGAAACCGACCCAATAACCCAATAATTATTTTTTCTAAACCCATTAAAAACCCAATAACAATAACCCAATAACATTTTATCGGTTCGGTTTTTGCACACCCCTAGTATGATTTGCTCAAAATGATCAACAACCCTTCCAAAATGCCTACAAATAAAAAGACAATTTAATTCATTTTTATTACTTTAAAATATATCAATATCTATACTTGTCTATGATATATTTACTTTATAGTCTTTCTTTTATTATAAATTTAACATTTTTGAACAATTTAAAAGCTATCTGAAGTATTAATTATAGGGAAAAAGGATAAATTTATTTCTAAATTATTTTAAATGATACATAAATATTTTTCGTCATACTTTTGGTATATTAATATTTTTGTTGTCCAAAAATTAGAGTATATTTGCTTTAACGAAAGACTAAATAAGGACACATGCCGCAATTCTATCTGTGGATTCGATATTTAATAATGTCGGATCAACAGATAAGATTATCACATGTTTGTCCGTTAGAGTGAAGGACATATATGCTCTAGTTTTTGAACGATAGAGACACTCATCTCTAAAAAATATACAAATAATATCTACATGCCATTTTTTACGATAATTCAAAATATATTTATTTTCCCTTAATTATATGTAGTCTTTATAGCATTATTAATTAATTCCTATTATTGTACTTCTCAATACAAAAAATAAACATTTCACCATCTCCTAAATATAAAGGTGTTCAAACCACAGTTTTCAATCATTCGCCACGTTCTTAGATCTTTTGCTTAGTCAACCTTTCATTTTTCTATATAGATACCCTCCCATAATCTTTCTTGTTTAGCAAATAATTAATTAATTGATTAATTAATTTAAATATTCAATTTCAACATGAGTCAGAGTACTCTTTTCTAGTTCTAGTATCAACATATCTCCTACCTATATATTTTTAAAAAAAATAATATAATATTTCCTCACAAAGTTATTCTTTTTATGCTTCTTTTATCTTTATTCCTTTTAGTAAAGTTAATAATCCTTCTTCTTCTTCCAAGCTTTTTATGCTAACTTTTATTTTTCCTTTTCCACTTCTTGTGGTTTTATTATTTGTGTGTGTACTTGGATCATTTAAGGGTATGAAGGCATAAAATATCGATAGGAAAATATGTACACTCCTTAGTAGTGATTTCCCACTTGCCTCTACGTTAATTTATTTATCTTTAATTGATTATAATGTTTAGACAAAATATTAACTCAGGAAAAATAATTTTTCTAACAAAAATAGAAAAATAAGTTACATATATAACATTTTAGATTTATTATTTCCTCCTCAATCACCAATCCCCTAACCCTTACGCCTTGACCATCCCACCCCCGAACCCCCACTTACCATTTCATCTTGTCTTCTTAGTATGTTGTTGAACAACATAGAAATGTTTTGGGATAATATTTTCTATCTTAACTCATCAAATATTAAAAAATAAAAAATTACTTGTTCATTACTTGTTGTTGTTTTTTTTTTTTTGAAAAAAAACACATTTTTGTAAAAATCATTTTCCTCCATTCACACAGGCACATGTATATAAAATATATAAATATGTCATAATTTGGTTTCAGCTAGTATTTATGCTCTTAAACTTGGGATGTACACAAACAAACACTTAAAAGTTATGTAGAATTGAACAAGTAAAACACACGTCTTATGTGGCATAATACACGTAGTATGTCACATGGAACACAAAAAATTTTATGTAGAACGTCACATAAGATGATTGTGCCTATTTATTTAATTTTATATAAGTTTAAAATTGCACTTATGCAAACTCAAATTTAAAAGGCGTAGATACTAATTAAAGTAAACTTAAATGATATATTTATATAAATTATACCATATGTGAAACTGTTATGTATATAATGTGCTGAGTTAGTTTGACACCAATATAGCTTAATCAAGCAAAACATAAAGTATTTAAAGTTCAATGTACTTGAGCATGCAAGTGGTGTTAATTAAAAAAACAAGTTGAACCACTTGCTGTTTGATTAGTAATAATAAAGTAAAAAGTTGCAACTGTTAATTAAGTTAAACTCATTCCAGGGAAAAAATAAATAATTTAAAAATCAATAAATTAATCAAAACCCTCACAGGCAAGATGTAATGGGAAGACTTATATAATATTGTTCAGATGTTGGGATTTTGTTTAATTAAAAGCTGACAACATGGGCAACTTAATTGTGCCTTATTTTGTTATTAAAATAAAGCCAGAGGTTTTATTGTAATTATGTTCTAATTACTTTCTTCGTTTTATATTAGTTATCTATCTGACTAAATTTAAAAAATATTAATTAATTCTTTTTTATATTATTCTTATAATTAATTCTTTTTAAAATTGTTCACATTTATTTGTAGAATTTTCAAAAAAAAATTAAAGTGTAAATTAATAAATTATTATTTTTTTATTTATAATTTTTTAAATATAAAAAATGATCAACTAATATAATATAAAAGAGTATAAACTATTAAATAATAGCTTCTTCCAACAACTTTAAAAATGGAATAGGTTAAGGTTGGCACCACCAAATGTTTTACTAATGTTTTATTTAGTAGTAAAATAAAATTTTATTAAACACCATGATCTGATTCTGACAGTTATACTTGATTAATAATGGCAGCCACGTGAGCATTATAATATGAAATAACTTTACTTTATGTCTGTTCATTTATTTTTTTTACTTTACTTAATCACCTTTCTCTGTTTAGTAATGTACTTATGCAATTGATAGCTCCTAATTACTTCATGTGGTATAATTTGAGCCAAACTATTCTGTTGTCATTCAGTTTACTGATGCTCAAACCTGAAAAACTATGAACATTATTAAAAGAATATTTTTTTCTCACTGAAATTTTTTAATGCTATTATCACAAATATTTTGATAAAATAAATGTGAAAAGAATTGTTTCATATGAAAAAACTAGGAAACTTTCAATAAAAATTTAAATAAGACATCCACCATACACTTTCCCAATGACCTGGTCCGCTGAAAAATGAGTGGAAAAATCATGTTTTATCTCTTATTAATTCGTAGTAGGGAAAAACATTGTTTCTAATATATAGTGGAATATATATGACTTACCTATAATTAAATAAGGGAATTTTATCAAAACAGCAATATGTTAGTTTTTTTGGTGACACAGTAACAATATTTCAATATTTAGTAATACTAGCATGTTTTAATTAGTTTAGATTAGGAATACCATATTTTTTCTTTTAAAATGGTATGTATATTTATAAAAAAAAATTATAGAAAAAAGGGAAATTAAAACATAGAAAAGGTAAGTAGTATTAATAATCCTTCGGTTACTTTTTAAAAGCTGTACTTTTGGCATATATTAAATTGAACGTTTTTTTTCTTCTTCATTGTTCTTCATATTTAAAAAAGAATACAAACAAATTTGTCTCCTCTATTATTCAATTGATAAATAAGCTTTATTATGCAATTCGAATTCTGCAAATATAATCGAATACGGAAATTTTTTGAAAGCGGAAATTTTCGAATCCCACAACAACAATTTATTCCGACGTGTACAAGCCAATTAACATGTTGAATACATATAGCATTCCAATTCGTCCGTTACCTGATCAAAACGAGTGGACTGTACCTGGTATATTAAGGACCAGATAGTGCAGCCTCCAAATCACAAAAAGCTCCCTGGAAGGCCATCCAAAAAGTATCGTGACAAGACGTATAGTGAGCTATATGGTAAGAAGAGAAAGAATTCTTGCAGTACGTGTGAGTTTAAAGGGCACAATAGGCGTTCATGTAGGAATGGACCGCGTATTGTATAGTTAATGATGTTTCATTTTTTGTATATTTTTAGAGTTAGGTTTCTTCCAGACTTCTAATGTCTTCTGGGTAATAAAATAACATGAAATTCTTTGTTCATGGTTGTATCTTGAAATGTATTCGCTCTATGTCCTCTCTCGAATAATATTACTTGAATTCGAAACCTGATTGTATCTACGTTTTAATACCAATTGTTACATCCATTTGAATGCATACAATTGTTGGATTCTTCTATTTTGAATTCGGCAAATATTTTTTTGTATACGTTTTCTTTCGAGAAGTGTTCATTCATATCCATGTTTTCAATATATATTATATTTGTCCTATCTAAATTTTATGAGTGAGCTTGTATGTGTCACATACACAAACTTTGTATTTACTTGTATTCCAGTTGAATTGTATTTATAATATAATATAAATTATATTTTGTAACATTTTAATGAATACAAAAAAAAAATTTCTTCGTTTTCTATTGAAATGTATTTGTATCCCTGGTATTAATATCTTTTGAGGAAGTGTTAAATTATGTTTTTAATCTATATTGTATTTGCTCTATCTAGAATGTATGAGTAAAATTGTATGAGTCAGAAACAAATCATTGCAGTTACTTGTATTCAATTTAAATTGTATTTATAATTTAATATAAATTGTTTTTGTAACATTTTAATGCATACAATTTTATTTTTTTGGTATTCGTTTTCTCTCTAAAAGTATTCATATTCGCTATACGTATTCTATCTTTTTTATGTTGTTAGTATTATTAATTGTATTTATACTTTAATAATTTAATATCAAGTCTTACATCCATTTGAAACATATGAATGCATACATTTTGTTAGATTATTGTAATTGTTTTGGTATACCTTTTATAACGAAATGTATTCGTATCCATAATTTTAATCTACATTATATTTGTTCTATATATATTGTATGTTGGTAGAATCATATGTATTGCATTTAAACATCAAAAATGAGTTTTGTGTACCCCATGCAATACTTAAGCTTGAACACTTTAATATTAACCCAAAACCTTTGAAACCATAACTTCAAGATTTTATACATTAATAAACACAAAAGAACTGGAACCCTTTAAAATCATTTCATAGAATACAAAAACCAATGTCCAATTACACATCAAAAAATGGACGAACAACTAATCTATTTGAATTGTATCAATCTCCTCCATTGCTACATTGAATCTGTTATAGCGTGGAGGTGCTTCATTGTCACTTATTGCTCCGGCATCATTCTTTTGTTGGCCATAATTTCAAAGAAGTGTAGCGTATCTTGACCGTAAACACGATGCAGCCAAAATATTCGCTGGAATACATTGGCCGTGTGATAGGTATTCGGCAAAAGCTAGCATATAAATACCACAATCCCTATAATATAAGAAATTAAAAGTTAGTACACAATATAATATTGATAATTTGATGATAGTAAAATCAAAAGAAACACAAGCTTACAGAGACCCATGCGACTGTTGAGGAACATTATCTATGAATACTACATTAAATAACTCATTCTCTTGTTGAGCTTGCGATACATCAATTCCTTTATTGTTGTAATAGTCATTGACTGATAACTTCAAAGGGATCAACTGAGACAGTTTAACTATCTCTGTCTTGATAGCTGCATCATGACCTGCTGCCCTATATGAGTCATACACGTTGATACACTTATCATTTAATGATATCACAGCCAACACCCAATGAAATTTCTCCTTAACGTGGACAGGAACAAAAACATAATCAATCTTATGCCAAGGTGTAGCAGCATGCATTTTGTACCCTCTAATGTATTCACCAATTACATGTTCTTCATCGGCACAACCAACATCGCTATCTAAATTCAAATGTATGATGCATATTAAAACAAAAATCTCATAAATTGTACATAAAGTCTTGATATACAAAATCAGAACTTTAACAAAAAACGCTAAAAAAATCGAAATCGAAATTTGAACTAACCTTGCCACCACGAAATCTGCTTTAATAATGAACCTAGCTCAAAAATCTGCTTGAATCCTTGATAATCAATGGCTTTTCATAATCTACCTAATCTTAAAAATTGAAAAAAAATCACAAAAAATACAAAATCATAAATGTATGATGTATATTAAAACAAAAATCACATAAATTGTCCATAAATTCTTGATATACAAAATCAGAACTTGAACAAAAAACGCTCAAAAAATCGAAACCGAAATTTAAACTAACCTTGCCACAACGAAATCTGCTTTAATAATGAACCTAGCTTGAAAATCTGCCTGAATCCTTGATAACAATGGCTTTGATGAAGAAATCTGGAAAATTTGAACAAGGAACTTGAAAATTTGGCTGAAAATTTTGAATTGGTTTTAATTTTTACCTTTCTTGGAACTTTACACAAAAAGTTAATTAATTTCTTTTTTTTTCCATTAAATGTTATTGGACCATGTTTTGGTCCAATCAATGAGTTCCCATTAATATATTAATTTAATAATACCAAAATACACTAAAATCTGAAATACACACATTTAATAAAAATACGTAAAATTAATATAACATATTGCTATTTTGTCATTTTCACTAAAAATTTTAAATTAATGTTATTTTGATTAATTATGTTCTTAAAGTTGTCTTAATTGCTAATTTTTAATAGAAGGTTATACAAAACATGTGGCTTTTAGGCCAATTCAAATTTTAGATTTGGGTTATATTGAACAAACCTATTAATGAATTGGTAAATAAGATAGATTGCAAGAAACAAATCAAACGGTATCATGATAACCAGCCCAAAGCAGCAACTAAATAAGTTAAATTTCATTTGTTATTTGGTCTATGGCCCATATTAGAAGTACATATCAAAATGGATCAACATTCTATGTGTTGACTGGACACAGCTTGCTCATGGCGTTCGTTGTCAGATTGGTATTCATTTTTTAGGAAAATTCAAAAATAGCTGAGACTGAAAACATGCAAAATTGATATAGTTTGCTAAATTATGATTTGTAGTTAAATGTTATAAGAGGAGAGAGGAAAAGAGATTGGGAGAGAGCTAGCAAGAGATGGGAGAGAAGGAGGGAGGAGAATTGTCTTTCTATATCTACTGAATGATTGTATATATGTAAGTAGCATGTTTATGCATCAATGATTTTATCTGGTGATAATTGTGTATATATATATGTATATGTTGAATACAGTTTTTATCCAAATACATTTTGTATCAGTACATAAATTGTATCGGTGAATACAATTGTATCAATGTTGTATCAAGTTCAACATTTGTATTTGTATAATTGATTGTTATCACTTGTATCAATTGTATTAATGAACACAATTTGTATCAATATATAATTGTATCAATGTTATATCAAGTTCAATGTTTGTATTTGTATATTGATTTGTATCAATGAGTACATATATATTTGTATTTTGTATCACTAGAGAAGATCTGCATAGCTAACACTTTATCATTTGTAAAAATTGATTGTCATTTGTATTTGTATTGAGAGAGAAGACAAAGAGAGGAAAAAAGGGTCCAAGAGGGGGCAGAGAAATGAGAGAGGTGAGTGAGAGATGACGAGAGAGAGAGAGGAGAGAAGGTTAGCAAGAGAGGAAGAGACGAGGAACAAAGGGAGAGAGGAAGTGATAGAGAAAAAACATAACAACAAAATTCTGATCATAGCTACAAATCGTAATTCTTTCAAACTATAGTGGTGTATTGCATAACACATGCTTGCCTATTTACGTAATTTCTCACTTATTTCGTCCTCATTCTTACATATATGTTGTAAACATATATTTTAAAAATTAGGTTTAGGACTAGACAAAGGACATAAGTGCTCTTGTAATAAAAGAAGGCATATTACAAGCTTTGTTCGATCAACAGAGAAATCAAAACAATCTGGTATAATTTATGAGTAACCCAATACACTGAATATAGCGTAAAATTCTATCGATTTGTTAACTTGTACATCACCATATTGAGATGCTTTTTTTTTTTTTTTTGCTTTTATAATTTTAAAATCATAAAATAAGGAGAGAGGTATTATCATTGAATAAGTTTGGATGAAATATCATGAGTGGAAAAATGAAATCATGACAACTCGATAAGAGTATATGAGTTATCCATCACGTCCCAAAATGAAATGAGATATGACACAACTACAGTAACCAACTCAATTAAGCGTAGTAATTACCAATCTCACCTGTATATCTCAAATTTGTTAATTTATTTTATGAAAATAAATATCTTTTGAAAATATAGTACAAAATAAAATATTTTTCATTTAATTAAAATGTATAGAAAAACAATCTTCTCTAAATGACCAACTATTCTCCTTAATAAAAATAAATAAATATATGAGTTCTCTATAGTGTCACGTAAATATTCATAACTCAAATACAATATTTCAAAGCATTTATGACACTTTAACCGTGAATAAGAATATAACTATCGACTTAAGCAAACTATAGAAAAGAATGAAATACTTAATATTGACGCTGACAGTAAACCTTCATCCTAATAGTCGCCTAGTGCTAAGTAACACTTCCAACTAAGTATATGTTACTCTCTGCTATAAATTGCAAATTAAGAGATTTATCAACTCTTTTTCCAAAAATAAATTGATTATGCAAGTATAAACTGAAAAATATAATACATGGATGTAATATTTGTATGTTGGATAGTAATTTTTTTTTACACATTATTTTTAATGTATTTTTTCTGTACCATATTAGTTGATTATTATACTAAAAATAGTTTTCACATTAGTTGTTCATCTTACTAAATCAAAAAAGCACTAATTAATTTTTTCTTATATTACTTTTACAATTAATTCTTTTTGAAAATATTTATATTTATTTTATAAAATTCTCAAAAGTTTTTTTAGAGGTGAATTAATAAATTTTTTATCATTTTATTTATAATTTTTTAAATATCATATAAAATAAAAAGTAAACAATTAATATAAAACAAAAAAAGTAAAACACAATTTTCCATAGTTCCTCCTTGATTATTGACTCACATGAATATTCATAACTCGTAAGTCTGAATTTGGACCAACAATTGTACTTTGTTGATAAAGAAGAGTGGAGAAAAAAGATGAAAGGGTAGAAAAATACTTCCTCTCTTATTATTTAGTTATCTATTTTTGATTTAACGCATTTATTAAGAAAATAATTATATAATTTACTATTTTATTATGACGAATAGAATTTTAAAATTAATTTACTTTTTAAAAAGATTATTATAATAAATATTTAAATAAATTAAGAATACAATAAATCTTTTTTTAATTTGTCAGAGACTCAAAAATGATACCAAGTAAAAAAGGGGCAGATAAAAGTTTTTCTGTGTGCCTAATTGTTTGTCTATTTTTTAATTGACACACCTTTTAAGAAATTAATAACTGATATAATAATTTTATCATTTTATTTCTATTAATTATAAAATGGGCGAATTAAAAATTTAAGTTTTTCAAAAATATTTATATTTTTCAAAGTAATTAATTGAGAATATAATAGATAAAAAATATTATTCTTTCTTGATTTATCAAAATAAATAAATAAATAAAAATAATTATAAAAAAATAAATTAGTAATTAAAGACGAAAGGAGAATGTAATTGAACAAATAAAAAGGGACATGAGAATGAGATCTTTTCTATGTAATTTTATTTTTAAAAAATATTTTACACTTTTATCTTTAATACCTTTTACTAAAAAATAAAATAAAAATTAATTTAAAATAAAAAATATTATAATTTTAAAAATTTTCTGATCAAATTCTAACCAAATTTTTAAATAAATTTACCAATTTTCAATTTTGAATTAGTCATTGCAATATTACATCAATTTCAGTCCAAAGTATTCAACAAAGTAATGAAAAGCACACGTAAAAGAAGGATTCTTAGTAATTATTGTTTGAAATCATCATCATCATTTATTTGGCATCTCTTTTCCCTAGACTCCAAAATCAAATCATTACTCACCGCTTAATCATTCATGTACCTTTACTCAACTATTAACATCATTTTAACTATCTATTCTACTCTACCAATTAACTAATACATTGATTTTAGATATAAAGCTGGCTTTGTTAATTCAAGTATCATCACTTCTTTTAACTACTCTTTCTATTTAAAAAAGATTGTTTTATTTTTTTTAATTTATTTAAAAAAAGAATGATTTTTTTTTTCTTTTTGATAACAATTTAATTTTAACTTTTCACATGTCATGTTTAAAATCACAAGATTAAAGAATATTTTAGTAATTTGACGTAACTTTAATTTAGAATCACAAAATTAAAAATTATTCTTTTTTTCTTAAATTTCATTCCAAATCAAATTAGATTATCCTTTTTAATAATATATTATATGTATGCATAAACAAAGATAATTAGAAGGTTGAATATATCCATAGTGCCTTCGAATATCATCATTTAGGCATTCAAATTATACTTTATTTTGAATCAATATTTTAACACATGGCAAATAATTCTTATTAGATATTTTTAGTATCTTTTTGAGAAAATGATCTAAACCTTTTCAATTTAAATTTAAAATTTCACTACATAATTTAATTTTACGAGTGTCCTATTATCTTCTTGAATTTCATATTTCTTTAATTTCTACACACTTAAATGCTGACATGTTATAGGAGGTGAGAATACCTCCTCTAGGTGCATGAAAAGGTAAAAACACCTTAAATTTTGATGAAAATTTTCTCTTTCTCCAACAATCATCTTCCCGACCATCAAATAAATCATTGTTTCATCTTCTCCACTATTAACCTTTGTTCCTTTTATTAAAAAAATTCATGATTTTCACTACAAAAATAAGTAGGTTTAGTTATTTATGTTCATTTTTACTTCAAATCTTGAATTTAGGGTTTGTAATATGCTCTAATTTCTTATTTAGGTCTAATTTAAATTTTAAATTTTCTCGAAATTCATCAAAAATGGCAAATGAAAACTTGAATAAGTTTTGTATGAATGAATCAGACTCAATGTTGCTCTTAATTTCAAGAATCAACAAAAACCTATAAATAAAACAAAAACTCGAAATAACGGATAAAGAACTAACCTTTTACTAAACTAGTTGATAAACTAAGAAGTCAAGTTGAAAATACACAACAAATTCCTTAGATTATCAACAGAAATGCATATGCAAATGGAGAAGGAGATGAAAAAGAGAGAGAATATTTTTATGGGCCTTTTACGTTTTAGGAGTGAAATTGAAAAAAAAAATTGGAATTGGGAGTTGACAAGTGGGGGACCCGGCACGTGCAATCACGCTGGAATATTTGTTTGGTTTATGTGTTGTGGTCAGCGTTCAAGTGTGTAGAAAATAGAGAAATATGAAGTTTAGGGGTTTATAGGATACCCATGAAGTTGGGGTGTATAATTGAAATTTCGAATTTAGAATGAAGGGGTTTTAGACCATTTTTTCTATCTTTTTTAAATATGTACATCAGTCTCAATAAAATATAAAACTTCAAGCTTATTTCAATCGATATATATATATATATATATATTATATATATATATATATATATATCGATTGAAATAAGCTTGAAGTTTTATATTTTATTGAGACTGATATATATATATATAATATATATATATATATATATATTATATATATATATATATAAAGTCGGATACCTTTAAAAAAAATTGTGTCTTTAATAAAGTGATAATACGTGTCCATTTGAGTGAAGAGTGTTCTAGGTCTGAACCTCAAATAACATATTTTTATTTTATTTTATTTTGACAGTTACACACCATTATATTTAGACATCCTTAATAAAATATTTTGACATATTTTTATTTTGTTTTATCAATCATATATCATTACTCTTCAACACCCTCAATAATTTCTAGCTCCGCCAGTGAATTAAAGTCTTTAAGGATCTACCTATCCTTTTATTGATAATCAACCTTGCAAGTTAAAAAATAAATTCAAACATATTTTCCACAATCTTTTGACTTGCTTTCCAAGTTCATTTTCAAGTCAAGTAATTTAGCCCACATGAATTAGACCCTACCCATATAAAAAAAAAAAACTGTGTCAGAAACACTTAGCAATAAATCTCAAGAGATAATTAATTAGTGTTCAAGAAAAAAGCATGGGTTAGATAATCATCTAATTAATCTCAAAGATGATGGAGTGGATTTTTTGAAATATAAAAAGATGAGTTATGAGTAGTAGAGTCATGGGTAGGATGATAACACAAAGCATGGTCATGTGGAATTATCTCACTGGGCACACAAAGTTGACTCATAATAATTAATTATCATCATTTTTAGTTGCAACTCAGCAATAAATTCACTATGCATAATAATTTTTATATAACTCATTGATGGTTTGTCACTGACATATTATGATACTAGTATAGTTACATTGGTCCCATTGTTTCACTAGCTAACTTTGAACTATAGTAACTATCTCTACTTTCTTTTGATCATATTACTTGTCATATTTATTATTTTTAACAAGTTATATTGTTAAAAATTATATTCTTATTTATTATATTTACGTATCCAAAATATTAATTTCTTTATAATAAATATTATTTGTCTGACTCTCTTAATAAAATAAAATAAAATCAATCTAGGCAATCATAATATTAAAGTATGTGTAGATGTTATTCACTTCAAATTTTCTATGTCAATTAGTTAATATTTACTACTCTTAGAATAATTATTACCAAGAGTAAAATAGAAAATATATGCTCAAATATATTCTGATTTTGTAAAATGATAATAATTTGAACTATCTATTTTGAATAAGAAAACAAGTCTAGAGTAGTAGTACATACTCCTATTTCATATTAATCGAACTTTTTAACTAGATTTTTTTTATTTTGCAAAGGGAAAATGCATAAGTATCCCCTTAACCTATATCTGAAATTCCAGAGACAAACTTATACTATACTAAGGTCCTATTACCCCTCTGAATTTATTTTATAAGTAATTTTCTACCCCTTTTCGGCCTACGTGGCACTAAATTGAAAAAAAAAGTCTATCAGTATTGGGCCCACAAGATAGTGCTACGCAGGCTGAAAAGGTGTAGAAAATTATTAATAAAATAAGTTCAGGGAGTAATAGGACCTTAGTATAGTTTAAATGTGTCGCTGAGATTTCGGGCATAGGTTGAGGAGGTACTTGTGCATTATCCCTTTTGCAAAACAATAAAATTGTTCAAAGTTCAAAATGAATATTTGAGTTTGTTTTTTTATATTTGCCTTTTCATTTGTTGAAGTTTTATATTTTTTAGGCGATAAACTATACTATTTATAAAGTTATATATATTTATGATTTCATAAAAGACAATAATGAAAATTATGTTCTTGAATATTTCTTCTTCATATGTGTATATTCATGTCTCGTAAATTCAGTTAACAGAAAATAGATGGACGTATTTAATATGAAACTGAAGGTTGTTTAATAATAATAATAGTATCAAAAGCTAATAGTGTTCTCTATTTCCACTCCTTACCTCGATTCAAAACTTCAAATATGTAATTTTAATGATTAGCACAAAGAATTTAAATTATGAAAGATTGTGGTGAGTCCGTAGCGTCTACCAATTTCGCCATATTCCCCTTTCTTTTTGTTTTGAGATTAGGAAGATACTTTTTAATTCTGAGCTTGAGCTATTTCAGTTCGATTTCGAAGATAGTTTTATGTAGAAAGTTTCTGAATCAAAGATATTATTGTTAGAGTGGGGTAAAAGCTCACACATTAGTTGGAGAATGATCTAGTGCTCTACTTGGATTTGGTGAATCCTCCTCTCATGAACTAACTTTTGAGGTTGAATTAGGTCAGATGTCATATCTTTACATGAAATCAGAACTTCTACGATCTTGATGATAAATTAAAGAGATTCTGCAGTTAGAAACTATTACCCATGTATATGTTGCCTGTCTGGTCAACAATTAAGTTATCAAAAGTTGGATCACCGTGTATCTTTCTGGTGACTACTTTCTCATATTTAATTTGCATAGTACCGTGCATTTTTCAGATTATTTTCTTATCTATGTGTTTGTAGCACTATGCATCATCTTGGTGACTATTTTCACATATCTTATTTGTGTAGATCGTGCTATCTTTTTGGTGGATACTTCCTCATATTCAATTTTTGTAACACTTTCTATCTTTTCGGTGACTACTTTTTAATATCTGATTTGTGTAATACCGTTCTTTACCGATGTGTAGCACTGTGTCATCTTTTGAGTGACTACTTTTTCACATTCAATCATATGTAGGGTATTGCCATCATACTAACCTTACCCATATAATTTTCTTTCTCAATATGATTGTCTCATCATTCCAACTCTATTCATATAATTTTATTTCTCCGATTATGACCACTTTCAGCCATTAAATCTAGTAATCCGATGAATGAGTATGTTTCGGTCAGCTTTATGGTGTCTTTCTTGTTTAAGATCTACTCATCCCTTAATTTCGAGATGATCCATATACTTTATATTAGATTTTGATCATTTTCTGTTTCAAATTGCTTATGTCATGAATTTATCACTCTGTTTTATTTACATTATTGAGCAAATTTAATTTTTCATAAACGAACCAAGCACATCAAAATTGATCGTCATTTTTTTAGTTTTTTGTTTTTATGATAATGATATTTCTCTTCCTCGTGTTTCTTTAGAAATCAACATACAAAATTTTTCACTATCCCTCAAACAAAAAAACGACATGAATACTGTTGTTTGATCACCATCAGTTTGAGGGGGATTTTAATTACCATCAATTACATCTCTACTTAGCATACATAATTAGTTACATAATATTTATATAAAATATTCTTTAATTATATTTAGCATTATCATGTATAGTGTTTAATCATGTATAGTTTTCTCCTAACCTTATGAGAAGATTGTCTCCTTCGTTCTAGAGGCGAAATCATGATTTTTCCTTGTTCATATGATATCAGAGCTAAGTTTATTACCATTTTGGCTCCTGATTCACGCTTCAGTTGACCCTGTGCGTGAAGGGGTGTTAGAATGGGTAAAAGTTTGCACAATGACTGAAGAATGGATTAGTGGTTACTTATATGAATGTGGACAATCCTCCCTTCAAGAGCTATTTTTGATGTTGAGTTTGGTTCAAGTGTCATATCTTTACATTTATGTGAATATTCTTGAGAGTTAAGATTTAATCAGTAAATATAATGAGAAAAAAATTGAATATAATAATATTAGAGATCGTTTGGTAGAGTGTATAAAAATAATGGCAAACAGAGTGTATTAGTAATGCTTGCATTAGCAATGCATGTATCAATTATGCGTGCATTAATTATACATAGATTATTGGCCGAACTCATAAACAGATCCCTAAACTTGTTGGGGTTTTCCCTTCAGGTACCTCAACTACGTCATTTTCCTATTGAATCATTAATCCACACATAATTTGTTCCTTTTAAACATTGTTGGTTGATTTTGATCGACTTTTCTATTATAAATGCCTTCAATTGTGTTCGTATTCTAATGATTTTAATTGAAGGAATTTGTTTTCTAATTTGTTCAAATGGTTTGAAGTAAAACACAATTATTCTCGAACAGTTTCACTAGTAATTGGCCTAATGAGTTCTGGAACAACATATGTACTTCTATCAATACCCCCTACAAAATTTGGTTCCATATCAACTAAGGTGTTCAAAAGTAACAAATTATGGTTGGTTCAATGATTCAATAGGAAAATAGCATAGTTGAGGGGCAATTGGGTCTTTAATATTATGATGGAAAAGATATAAAAAAGGTATTGAGGGGCAATTGGGTCTTTAATTGAGTTAATGCATGCATTAAAACTATTGCATTGTTTACACCTAGAACTTCATGGTATTAGCAATACACACTTTAATACATAATAGAAGTATAACTAATATATAAGTTGGAAAAGAGTAACAAAGAAGGTACTAGTAATACACAAGGCTAACGCATGCATTATTTTTTTATACACTCAACCAAATGACCTCTTTAGTATATTTCTTAGTATTATTGAATATCTTATTTAACGGTGAATGAAAATCAATATCATTTTAGACAACAAAAGAAAATGCTTTAGCCAATAATAATGTCCCACTCGAGCCCTAAAATACGCAAGGGCAACTCTAACAAATCAGTGACCTAAAGCCAAATTCAAATGGAGGTCTTAAATTCGAATGTTTTTTTTATGAAGTTTATTATATCCAATTATTTAATCTTTCTTGAGACATAATATTCATATTTTTATTAAACTTCTATTACTTATTTTTTCTTTAATGAAAAGTTTATATTTTCTACAAATAATTCTTGATGTTCTTTGAAAAAATATATGCATAGCCTATTATTTTTTATAAAAATGAGGCCCTCAAATTTTAAGGCTAAGGCGGTTGCTTTTTTTTCAACGGTGTAAAGCCACCACTGATAGTACATAGCCCAATAGAAAAACTCCACTAGAGATATTGTTATGTGTGACATGTAATATTCTGTGATTTACGTGATCTTGTATGAACCTAATTGACTAATATGTCCTTTTAATGTGCCTTCAGATGATAAGTCCTTTATCTTCACCTTTCATGACTTAGGGCCAAGTTTCCATTGTGCGTTGTATTCTTCGGTTGATCAAGTTATAAGGCTGAAACCTGATCAACCGAAGAGTTACAACGCATAAATGATATTTCTTAATAACACTCTCCATCATGCCATTCCTTTAAGTCATTCTTTGACTTTGCTTCAATGTTTTGTGTAATTCGGCCCTTATTCTAAACGGACATATATGAATGAGAATTTTCTCTAACATAATCAATAGAGTTTTTTGGAGACATAAATTTAACTTAATCTCACATCAAAGCGAATATAGTACAGATACGAAATGAAAAATAAAAAATATATTTTCTTCGTTTAAAAAAGAATGATCTAATTTAACTTGACATGAAATTTTAAAAAATAAAGTACTTTTAAATCTTGTGGTTCTAAATTAAAGTTATGTCAAATGTACTAAATTACCCTTCAATCTTGTCGCGTTAAACATGCCACATGGCAAACTGCAATTAAAATGTTACAAAAAAAATGTCATTCTTTTTTTAAACAGACTAAAAAGAAAATGAGATCATTCTTTTTGAAACGGAAATTCAAACTAAACCTAATATTTTCTAAATTCCAACTTCAACTAGAAATAAAACTTCCAGAAGGGTAAGAAGGTAAATACTTCACAAATAATTAAATACCAAACATTTGGAGTACCAACCATAGTTGAGAATTTAAAATTGATTATGGGAAATTTGGTTATTCTACCTATCTCATGTTGCCATTTCTTTGCTTGAGTGGCATCTCATGTAAATGTGCATTTACTTGCTTTACGAGTAAGCAATAGTTAGTACACATTCTAATTATAAAAGTGGGGGATAAAGATGAGCTAAAAATCTATATATTCTTATAAAAATGGTAGATCTAGCTAGGTGTACATAAGTAAGGATTCAAATTTTTTATTTAATATGACAATTTTATTTTTTAACTACAAATCAATAAAACTGGCTATTTATTCTCTTTATATATTTTTTAATAACATGTAACATAATCAAACCAAAAGAATATACACATATGTTGTTACTTTATTTTGAGGAGAGTAAAACATGACTCCATATTTTTTCAAAATGATGTTGGGAGGTGGTTGAACAAAAAGCATAATGTTGAATTATGTGTGCATTTTAATATTTGATAATACATGATATCAACGAGCGGCTCAAGCATATTAATGGCCTAAAGTTAAAATCAAACAGGGTCTTAAACTTGATTTGTTAATAATTTTTATAGAGTTAATTTGTTCTAGTTTTCAATTGATAATATAATCATTTTTATTTTAAATTATTATTCATGAGATATATAGTATTCCAAATATGTTAAATTTCTTCTAATAATTTTTTTATTTTCATGAAAATTTTACTT
Source organism: Solanum habrochaites (assembly GCA_027704765.1). Lineage (NCBI taxonomy): Eukaryota > Viridiplantae > Streptophyta > Magnoliopsida > Solanales > Solanaceae > Solanum > Solanum habrochaites. The sequence continues at coordinate 11,869,106 of JAKWJA010002493.1, forward strand.
TTTTTACAAATAGTATTCAATATTTATTAAAAGATATAATTTATAACCTATTATTATTAAAAATAAGGCCCCTTAAATTTAAAAACTTAAGATTTATATTTTTTTAACACTGTCGAGTCATCCATAGGTCATATTAAAGTATATCATTATGCTTGCTGCATTTCAGATTCTCGTTAGTGGCAAATTGTCACAATTTTTTGTCTGACGAGTGTTTGAATTGATTTATTTTAATTATTTTTAAATTAAAATATTTAAATAAAATAAAATAGTTATTTAATACTTAGAAATAGGAGTACAAATGCATAATACGGTGAATTATGACACAAGAATACAAATTTATAAGAAGGTTTTGGTCCCACAAATATTGAATATCAAACCTTTTCTTTAACCAAAGGAAAATCTATCTTTCAATTTAGGTAGGTGTATGTAATTTTTCTAATAAAATAAAATTGTGGAGACCATATATAGTTTATCTTTGTGCTTTAATGCATGACTATTTTAGTGAAACTATCATTATTACTTGAACGGAGGATAAAAATATTAAATGACTCGAGGCTTTTTGTATATAATGAAAATGATTTTAGTGGTAATCGGTTGCCTTTCTGAAAACAAATTATTTCTCTATTTCTTATGTTTGTCAAAATTACATTATTTAGTCCATTTTTTTTAAAAATGAATTGTTTCTCCATTTAGCAATTTGTTATATATTTAACACCATAAATTGAAGAATATCTTAATATATTCTATTAATTTTTAAATTTTATTTTATAAATTAAAATAGACACACAAATTAAAATTGATCAAATCATTTACTATGTAGTCTGATAAATCTTTTGAAAAATTGATAAATCGAACGAGAATAAAGATAGAGTCCCGTTCTACATGTCAATACCGACAATAATAAAATTTATAATAAAAGAAAAATCCATCGATTTTAAAAATCGTGAGAGTTCAAATCCCTCTATCCCAAAGAGACTATTTAACTCTCCAACTATTTATCCCACCCCATTTCCTTAGCGGTTCCAAATTCATAAAATTAAATAAATAATTAACAAAATAAACATTAAATCTACAAAGATTAAACAAAGACAGAACATCTTATAAAGTTATCAGTAAATTATATTTATTTCCTTGGATGGAAAAACTTCTTTTTTTAAGAAACTTATGTTTTCTCCAATTTTCCAATTATAATTGACAATTCACAGAGTTGGTGAAGAATTTTTCTTCCTAACTTTTTTAGTATTTAATAGTTGATCATCACCATGGATGACTTATCTTGCTTCTAAGGTTCCTTTCCTATTTCATTTTCTTTTGTATTCTAAATTTATGTTTATTATAATTGAAATATTGAATTCGATTGTGATATTATCTAAAAGATTAATTTTCAAGCGATATAAATACAAATTGAGATGAGACATTTGCATAAATCAGCTGAAATTTGAAGTATGGTAGAGAAAAATAAATAAATTTGAAGCTTTTAAAATAAAAAATAAATAAATACAGGAGAACATGAAATCCATAGACTTGAACCAAAAAAAAAAAGGATGCATCTAAACTAAATAAGCGGTATTAATTAGTTGAGACTATAGATTAATGATGTTGGTCCGTATACTTACTCAGATATTTACAATTTGTTTATTTATGCTGTCTATATTTGTATATCATTAAAAAAAAGTAATTTATTTTAAAGTGACAAATTTCTAAGATATTAACTACATTCATCACATAAATCTGATAAAGCTAAAAGGAATCGATTGACTTACATGACTAAGGAAATATATTACGATTGATGTAAGACGATTTAATAAAAATATATAAATGGATCATTTCTACATGAATGATTTATTATTTAAACACACACCAAATGATCATTTAGGGGGGATTACTAAAATTAATGCAAGTAATTGAACAGTGAATAATATAATCTCGTTTGCTTTATTTCAAATTTCAATGATCTTTTTAAATTATTTACTTCAATTGAAATCCTTTACGCCGTAAACTTGAACACAGTATTCTACTTCCCTTTGTACTATAATTGTGCTTTTCAAATGTTAATTTGACAAGTCAAATTAGATGTTAAAAATTTAAATTTATTTAAAAATTATACAAATAATATTATAAGTTATAATCTTTTATATATCATGAATATAATAAAATAATATATTATAAAATCTTAATAAATTTTCTTTTATTTAATTTGAATAAAGAAATTGTAACAACTTAAAAAGAAAAGAAAGATGGAGTACATTTGCATAGGAATTTGAATTGACTCTTATTTTTCCTAATAAAACTGCTTTTTGAAAAATTAAGACAAAAGAGTCATTCTTTGACTTTTGGGGTTTCTTTGAAAATAAATATAAGCTCTATTTTGCTTTTTACTCTTCATTTAGTTTTAGAGCAAATATATAAAGTTTAAAGTACATTATTTTACTTTTTTTTTCCCCCTAGTGTGATGATATAAAATTACAATGAATATTATCAATAAAATTAAAACAAGGCTGTTTAATGCATCACTAAATAATGTAAAAGAAATATACGTACGTATAGGATTTTATTATAAGTATTGAGGGTAGTTAAAGAAAAGCATTTCATTCTTATGGATCAATTTGTTGTTCCTTAACTCGAGTTCGATGATTACATATAATTTTTTTAATTATAATACGTAGAAGGCTTAAAGTGTCCTTTAAGTATTTGAATTTATACACAATTACCTTTCATATATTTTTCAATTTTAAAATAGCTCTGTCATCCATCTTTTGACTCAAAAATACTCTTGATAGTAAACCTTTCACTTATATTTGCACTCAATTTTAATAGATCGCTTAAAGTAAAATTATTAAACATTTATTTATTAAATTTCTTAATGTGATTGGTACAAATTTAAACTCTTCTCAAATAAATAATAAAAATCATATTTTTAAAATTTTGTTCTTTTTTATAAAACCACATATGACAAAAATATTGAAAATTTTCAAGATATCTTTCTATTGATCTATTTTTAATCAACCCCAAATTTATTATAACGGAACCTAAGTCATAAATGAGGGTCCAACTAAAATCCATACTCACCTCAACTGATTGTCCATCTAGAAAAATTATTAATTTTATTAATATAATATTATCTATCAACTATCTAAATGTCTTGTTCATTTCTCTTCTTTTTTTTAAATCTCTTAATTTTAATTAAGATATTCGTGACTCAAACTTAAATTGAACTCACATATTTATATATTATTTTAATTTGTATTATTTCTATGGTGGGATGAGGCTGGAGATAAAGAGGAATTTTTTTTGCTTTTTTATTTTAAATTTTTGATACACACAAAAGAAAAATGCAATATTCGTACATATTTATTTAATCAACTCATCTTTTATTGAGTTGTTAAAAAGATGATGAACGAGATGAGAAGTTGGGGTTCGGAGAGGGGGGGGGGGAGGGTGTAGAGAGTACATGTTTAACCTCTTTTTTAATTTTATTTTACTATGAAATTCAAAATAAAATTAATCATGTGAGTTTATATATGAAGTAATTTCAAATTATTTTAATGGAAAAGAGCCTAAAATGCTCTTAAACAATGATATTTGGTACACTATTTTCCTTTATCCATCTTATGAGTATGATTCGTTAGACATAAGAGTATCTTTGAGCCATAAGGTGGATGACAAAAGTATTTTAAAGACTAAAGATGTGAAAGTAATTTTGTACCTATTCAAATACTTGATGAATATTTCAGACCCTTCTTCAAATTATAATATATCAACAAGTTAACTAGAAAGATAAAATCAATTAATCAATATAAAAGTAATAGATTAAGATTAGAGAGTAGAAATAGCTAATGGTAACCAAAATCCTAGTAAGATCTAAACTCATGATTTTTGAAATATTTAATTAAGGGGAAAAAAGATAAATATATTACAAACTATCGTAAATGGTATATAGATATGCTTCGTTATATTTTTGGAGACATTGATGTCCCAAACGTCCAAAAATTAGAGCATATATTTCATTCACTCTAACAGAAGACTAAATAGGGACATATGACTAAATCTTATTCGTCAATTTGATATTTAATAAAAATCAAATCTGTGAATAAAATTATAACACGTGTATCTCCGTTATTAGTATAAATAATATACTCTTAACTTTTAGACAACAGAAGCATTAGTGTCTCAAAAATATGACCGAAGATAATTTTCGATTGTTCAAGAATTTTTTTATCCTTTAGAGATATAGAGAAGGGTTATATTGGTAAAAATGTTGTGAATAAAGATTATATATATGATTATAAAGGGGGAAAAGTTGCGTACACGGTCAATACTACTCATGATCAAAGGGACCTATGTGATGTGTAAATAAAGGAGTGGGTAATAAGTATCACACGAACAAACAAACCCCTCAAAGGGATTTTTCCTTTGAGAAAGAAGAAGAAGAAGAAGAAGAAGAAGAAGAATGTAATAGGGCCTGACCCAGAAGGGCATGGAAGTGTTGGCCATGCTGAGGCAACTCATTGGACAAGTTAAACAACTCTTAGAACTTCAATCTTCATCTCCATCTTCATCATCGCTTCTTGCTGTTCCTCCTAACATCTCTTTTCATCTTCAAACGCCACCACTTGTACACCTACCAAGGTTTTTTTCTATTTCTTTTCTTATTTACCCAAATGGGTTTTCTCCTGATTTTGGGTCTATTTTGTTCGATATGAAATTTTCTACTTTCTGAAATGTGCTTTTTTTGTGTAAAGTTTTTAACTTTATGATTATTCTGAGGGTTTGGGTGTATTTGTTCTTTGTGGGTGTGTTGCGTTTTCTCCCTGGATCGAATTGGGGAATTGTATTGTTTTTGTTTTTTATGTTCACTAGGTGTTTCTTAGCACTATCTTAACTATCAAATTTGTAAAGTTTAGGTCTTGCATTTATATAGTCAATGAAATTATCTCATACTTCTTGTTTATATTCCAAGGGCTAATATATTCTGATCACCTGTAATCATGATACCCAAGTCTATTGGTGCAGTTTCTGCATTCACTTACTAGGATAATTTTAGGATCATTCCCAATGCTAGAGCTTAAACTCGATCTCGTAGTTTCTTGTTTGTAGAGTGATCATGTCAAAAGTTGTTGTTCCCAATCCAAAAATGGTAAATGTGTTGTTCCAAACGATTAATATGTTGCTTCATTTGTAATGTTGTGCTCTGTATTGTATAGGATAAATATTTAATGACATTCTTCCTGATGGATGTCTGAGTTTTCGAGAAGGATTCTATGAAATCCAGCCAGACTTAACTTTTTGTATTGAAACAACTGGTAGATAGGTAGCCACTGGGGGTGAAACGATGGTCTCTTACACAAAGCTAGTTGGTATCTCAAATGTAAGCAGTTGGAAACAATATAGATTAGCAAAGGAACTTGGTTCAAGTGTCCTTTAGAGATTGTTTGCGCAGTCCACACCAGAGAAAGAACATTTATATTGTAGTGTTTTTGAACTGCACAAACCCCATCTCTTTGTTTTGCAGCATGACAAGTTTGAGAACTACTTTCCTGGGATTCAAATATCTTGCTAAGAAAGAGTCTTTGCAATCTAGCCAAAGATATTTATGTTTACTTTCTTCGAGCCTATCATTTGGTGAGAACGAAATTTTTTTTAACACCTTCTAGGATGCTAATGTAGGAATGAGATATAAGTTCCTCTATGAGGATTTTTTTTTCTATTTTATAATTATGATCACTAAAACCTGTTTGGTTGTGTAAATCCTTTCATATGTGGAACACTATATGGATCTATTTAATTTCTCTTGTGTTTTTAAAATGACATAATGTGTCGGAGAGTTCCCTATTTACATGCTGAATCGCCTGTTAAAGACCATATCTCAAATAAATGTACCCTGGTGTATTAAAATTATCAAAAGGTATTTTTAACAACGTACTTTCTCTCTATTTTAAAGTCATTTATGGTTCTACCATTTGAGCTTTTTGCATTCTCATTGCAAAGTAGTCTTATGGGAATACACAGAAGTCAAAACTTTTAAACAAAGCACATGGAGTCTAAAGTTGTACGCAATAAAACGGTGATGATTAGTAGGATTGAAGTTGAAAATTCATTTTTCAACTAAAAGTAGAAACTTTACCCTCTTAAAATTATTGGAGCTTATATCTGGCTGATACTTGTCTTGTTGGTTGGAGATGGTTGCCTGCTTTTGTAGCATTAACACTATATTAAGGTTTCCAGCATCTCTACTTTTATTTTTGTCATTTATAAAAGTGGTGTCCGGTCCAGTTTAAGCACACCTCAGCGATTCCATCAGGCCCTTCTTCCTCTCTCAAGCACAGGTACTGGGTTACTCTTTCCACCAAACCTTAGTGTCTTTATATCTACCAGGATTTAGACAGGCGCCTCTCATGGTCACACACACCCTAGGGTGCAGGTTTCTAGCATCTTCGTGACTGAATTCTCTGCATTTTAACATTTTTTTCTTCTCCTATTAGTGAACATCAGCAGGTGTGGTCTAGAATAACCAGAAATGAAGGTGCATAGAGTTTGCAGATGCATCTGTTAGCTACGTTGTGCTTTGGTGAGTGAATTAGGTGGAATAATCACATGTTAAGACTAGTAGTTATGTTCCCTGTTGCGTAGAAGAGTCATTAGGGAAATGCTGCTTTCAGTAGTATGTTTATTTCTGTATGATTTAATTTCCAAGTTACTATTTCTGCTAACTCTTACTCTCAAGAGTAAATGCTTTTTTGGCACATTGTTCTCTAGAGCCATTAAAGCTGAGGACATTGGTTACACAGGTCTGGTTAAAATGAAGACTCTATATTAATTTGTGTTGCAGTCAAACTGACAGTAAAGGTGAAACATGAGTAAAACAGATCAATTTCATGTGAAAGTTCTCCATGTTCAATGTTCTCTTAGACTTGATGGTTATCTTATAAGTTAGATAAGCTTGTAATAATACTATAATAGAACTTAGTAAGTTAAGCAAGTTTGCAAAATAAAACCTTCTCACTAGCTTTACAAAGGTTAGTTTAGGCGCATCACCTATATTTACCTAATCTGGAATCTTCTCAATTACCTGAGCATTTTGGATTGGGCTGATGAAGTGCTACAATACCCGTCAGTGTCACAGGTCATTTTGCCGGGTTCCTTTGACATGATTCCTCACAAGCGCCCATACTTTATGTGTTCACTTGTATCAAGTTTGGCTACGGTCTATTCAGTAGGAGGATCATCCACCCAATTTAAAGCTTTTTTTTTTCAACATATTTCTTTATGAATGAATAATTAGGAGTAGGTAGGCGTGGAAGTCAGGCTTGAAACACGAAGCATCCCCAAGAGCGACAAATTTAAGTATTTTGGGTTGATAAACTATAATCTAAGGAAGTGGAGACATCGACGATGATATCACACATTGTATTGGTGTGGTGGATGAAGTGGAGGCTCGCCACTGAAGTCTTGTGTGATAAAAAGATACCACCGGAACTCAAAGAGAAGTTCTATAGAGTGGTAGTCAGGCCGACTCTGTTGTATTGAGCGGAGCGTTGACTTGTCAAAAACTCCTATGTACGGAAGATGCATATGTGGTAGATGGAGATGTTGAGGTGGATGTGTGGTCATACTAGGATCAAAAAGATTAGAAATGAGTATATTCGTAATAAGGTGGGAATGGTCTCTGTTGTGGACAAGATGAAGGAAGTGAGACTGAGATGATTGGATATGTGAAGAGATGTGTAGATGCACCGGCGAGAAGGTACATGAGGTTGTTATATACAGGGTATGAGGAGAGGCAAAGGTAGGCTAAAGACGAATTGGAGAGAGGTGATGAGATAAGATATGACCCAACTTCAGGTTACCGAGGACATGACCTTAGATAGGAAGGCGTGGCGGAGACATATTAGGGTAAAAGGTTAGTAGGTAGTGTAGTGTTTTTTTGATGAAGTAGTAGGTAGTGTAGTCTTGTCTTGCTTGTGGTGGTTGGCGTTTGTCACTGTCATTGTACTAGTTGTAATGTTGTAGTTCTTGTTTTTAATAATTCTCGGTGTTAAATAATGTTTATAATAATCTATCCTAGTATGTTGTTTAGTGTTTTTCCATTATCACACTATTTTGTTGTTACTTGCTCTATTCTTTTTATTGTCTCCTTTTTACCTGGATTTGCTGCCGTTGAGATGAAGGTCTCGCAAATGGCCTCCCTACTTCAACAAGGTAGTGGTAAGGTGGGTGTATATTCTACTTTCACCTAGGCACTGTTTGTGGGATTTCACTGGGTGTGTTGTTGTTGTATGAATGAATAAATGATAAAATTACACGTTAAAGCAAAAAAAATGAAAAAAACTAGGTATTTAAATCCACGGTTATCCCCGAATTTTTAATTACCTTGAAGGTTAACTTGCAGGGGTGTTCAGTCCTTTTTCAGTTTCTCATATAAGATATTGGTTTCATGATTCACTGCATAATGCAATTTTTGAAACCTTTTAGCTTTGGCAAAAAATATGTAAATTAACCAGTTTTGCATATGTGCAGATGTTATTTTCTGAATCTTGATGAAAATTCTGCCGAAGACAGTTGCTACAATATCATCATGACTGCTGGAAAATCTGAAAATCTCAAGATGTTGGAACCAGGAAAGCCTCCACCAAAAAAGAAAGCCCGGAAGGAGAGAAATCAGGGAAAAGTGACTGGAACTTCATGCTCCATCGAGAATTTGGATCAGCAAATTTGGAAAGAATTTCCTGAAGACCTATTTGAAGCTGTTGTTGCAAGACTACCAGTTGCCACTTTTTTCCGCTTCAGATTAGTTTGCCGAAAATGGAACTCAATGCTGACGTCCCAAAGTTTTTCTGAACAGTGTGCCCAAGTTCCTCAACCACAACCATGGTTCTACACCATTACTCATGAAAACGTGAATACTGGAGCCATGTATGACCCAACATTGAAGAAATGGCATCATCCTACTATACCTGCACTGCCGACCAAGTTGATAGTCTTGCCAGTTGCTTCTGCAGGAGGTCTTGTCTGTTTCCTTGATATTGGACATAGGAGCTTCTACGTATGCAACCCTCTTACTAGGTCTTTCAAAGAGCTACCAGCCAGATCAGTTAAAGTGTGGTCCCGTGTGGCAGTAGGTATGACATTGTGTGGGAAATCAGCTGGTGAGGGATACAATATCCTTTGGGTTGGTTGCGATGGAGAGTTTGAAGTTTACGACTCCAGAAATAACTCTTGGGCTCGTCCAGGAACCATGACGTCGAATATTAAGCTCCCTCTGGCACTCAACTTCAAGTCGCAGACAGTGTCCATCGGTAGTAAACTTTACTTCATGCGCTCGGACCCTGATGGGATCGTGTCCTATGACATGGTTTCTGGGGTTTGGAAACAGTTCATTATCCCTGCCCCGCTACATTTGAGTGATCATACACTAGCAGAATGTGGGGGGCGCATAATGCTTGTGGGTCTGCTGTCAAAGAATGCAGCCACTTGCGTGTGCATATGGGAGCTGCAAAAGATGACTCTTTTGTGGAAGGAGGTTGACAGAATGCCAAACATATGGTGCTTGGAGTTTTATGGAAAGCACGTTCGAATGACTTGCTTGGGTAACAAAGGTTTGCTCATGCTATCGCTAAGATCAAGACAAATGAACCGTCTAGTTACATATGATTTCTCAAGCAGAGAATGGATGAAGGTCCCTGGTTGCGTTTTGCCACGTGGGAAAAAGAGGCAATGGATCGCATGTGGGACTGCTTTTCATCCCTGTCTAACAGCTGTGGCTTGATTTGGACTGCCCAGTAAAGTTGTAGTCCCAGCAGGGCACTATACTAGCTTTTCCAATTATCATTTGCAGCCCACTCTTCTGTGCTGATATAAGAAGAAAAACGATGTGTGAATTTATCGCCACTCTCTCTTGTATAAACATCTACTACTAGTTTTTGAGCTTTTGATTCATGAGGAGACTAATCTACAATGCTCTACCTACTATTTAACATTCAGCCAGCTTTAAAACTTTCAAGGGAGTTTATTGGGTTCTATTATGGAGCATGTGTCTTTTTATAATTTACTTCAATCAATCCAGCTTTTTTACATAATATTGGGAATTTCAGTACTAGGAGAGACAAAAATAGAACTCACCCCCTTCAATCTGTCCAATATGTTAAAGTTAGACCCGTTTGTTCATGGAGTTCAATTCGTTTCAGTTCAATCTATTTTAATTCATTACGAATTGAATTCAATTTGACTTATGATATATATTTTGTCAAACATATTTATTTGATATATGCTATATATTATCATGATAAAGAAAACATTTTTTTTAATTAAATATTAGAATTTTATAATAAAAGAACAAATAGACAATATAGCCTTTCCTTTTTTTTTTTTTGATGCATACATATTATACTTTTGTGTTTCTAAATAAAGAGGCTTACATGCCTCAATTTTTTATTTTGTTTTTAAAAGGTTGAATTATAAGAGTTAGCATTTCAGCTCAAAGTCATTGCCAATAACTTGTTAATTTATTATCTCAACCCAATTTAATAAATTTAAATTCAACTCAATCTATTCATTTGACACTAATGATATTTTACTATGCTTTAACAAATTTAAATTTAACTCAATCCATTCATTTAACACTAATGACATTTTACTATGCGTGAGTTATTACATCGAGCTCTAGTGCTGCAATTATATGAGAAACTACGTATATTGCATAAGTCATCAAAATGATGAGCCGATTCAACTCCAATCCTCTATATTTTTCCCAAAATATATGTATGCTTTTCTCATATTGATAGCTGACACTCCAAAATGTACAAGTTCATGTACAAAATTGGAGTTAATACCTCAGATGGTCACTCAACTTTGCACTATTCTCTCAGAAAGTCACTCAACTTTCAATTTTCCCTTAAAAGTCACTTAACTCTACAAAATTGCTATTCTCTAGTTACCAATAATCAACTCCAGTTAGACAAGTCACCAATGATCTTTTCCTTCTTTTTTTGTTTCCATTTACGTTAATTAATATACATAATTGAAATATCCCCAAGTAAAACTTATTTAAGTGGTTAAGTAGCTTTGCCACAAGCTAATACACTTGATCCTCTTAGAATTAATTTTTTTTTCTAAAATAATTAGATATGTGCCGCAGTTCGTTCCAAATATCTTCCCATTTGATGACACAGTTCTTCCAGTAAAAAGGATTTTATAAAATGTTTAAACCAGAAATATAAACGAATACTCCAAAAATGGGTAGAAACAATGATGGAGAACACAAACATAACCACATGATGAGACGAGAAAATTTATATTTTGAGTCTCACAAATTAAAAAACACATTCCTACAAAAGTTTTTTTTCTTTTTCTTTCATTTCTACATTGAGCTAAACTTTGAGGAAAACAAAACTACAACAACGCAGGCGCCACTACTTGTATAACTTTGCAAGATTAAGCCACACCCCCGCTGGTTGCTGTCCTTATTATCTGGAACAAAGCTGCAAACGGAGAACAAAGAATTTTTTCAACCAAAAATAGCAAAAACAGTAAAGCAAAGAAATATTCATGTGAAACCTCAGGTAACATTAAAAAATTGTGTAAAGGAATGAGAAAAGAAAACAATAATCCCTCAAGGATCAACACAAAAAGTTATTCCCCGAAAGAAGAAAGCTAGGTTATCTAATGCACTGCTAGCAGCTGACATACATTGTTAAATATTTATGCATATAACCTGGTTACGATTCTATAAGGGTTGGAATATATATTTATAACGAGAGTTTAGATACTTCTAGTTTAATGCCTCGGATATCAAGAGGCAAAAAATTGGAGACAAAAAGATGTACAAAGATCTTACATGAGCCAATGACAACAAAGACGAAGAATCCAAGCAAGATAGGGCCAACTGGATACTGGCTTCCCTTCTTTGCAGTAGTTTCAGGAACAGCTCCTCGCTTGGTAATATTTTTCTCAAACCTCTCCACCTTCCTATCAGCAAGACGCCTTGATGTAGTCTGGTCAAATGCAACAAAAAAGAATGATTCACAACAAAATCTTGTATTCAACATCATATACATCCATATTGCAAATATGCAATAGTTTAGATTACCCCTTCGGTTTAGCAGAGGGGAACCTTTCTTTAGCTGTAAAATAGCTATGACAACCCATTCTAGTCCTAAATCAATGTTGTCTATTGCAACTTCATTTAGCGTTTTATATACTCCCAATGCTTAGTTAACTATCCAAATAACCTGGATGCTAATAGACTAAACCACCATTGTGTACACCTCTTTCTGATAAATTAAGGGAATCCTTGCTAAAAGCAGGAACTATTACTTTATTGGAATTACTGCAAAAGAATATATAATGCTGCCCACTGGGAGAAGTTCTCCCCAAATAATCCAAAATCAAAAACACTTCTGATCCTATGCAAAATCTAAAAGTAAATTGGAAAATCTAAGCACTAATTGTCTTTTAGTCTACAGGTATACCTGATTCCAAAGTTAACCAATTAAATTAGATGACAAGAAGAAAAATTATCATTGATCATTGGATATTGTCCAAAAAGACGATTGATTTACTGTGCATTTATATTTCCATCACAATTACTGATTTAAGATGAGAGATGAACAAGCATACTCCATGTTGAGTAAGGATGAACATGATAATTTAAAGGTGAAATGGAATTCACACTGAATAATCCATAAGAATTCCAAAGAAACTACATGTAAATGTAGAGTTTATTAAACAAGACCTGGGCATTGTTTGTTTTCATTAGGATTGGTTCTTAGGAATCTAAATATACGTATGAATATTAAAATGATGTGCATTAAGATTAACAACATCCAAATCAAAATACTATGAATATCATGAAGTCTCTAGATGACTAAGATAACATGTTTTCAATATCTAAATGTGCATAATTTATCCATTTGAACATAAAACAAAATTAAAATTAAAATAATATTAAACATTATATTCATAAGATATTATAAAAAATCTTATATCAGAAAAACAGAATGAAATATTTCATTTTCTTTTTGAATGAATGTTTCATATTTGAACATATATTTTGAGAAATCTGAATCAATATAAAATTAATGTAACAAGATGAAAACTGGTTTTTCTTGAAGAATTGTTGCATTTGCTTTAATTTTACCCTTAAAGAAAATTGAAATTGCATATGCATTCATCCTTCTGAAATACTTTTTTTGATAACTGTAAACATACAGATTAAGAATTTAAATTTTACAAGGGCTAAATGTTTGAATTTTTTTTTGCAGAGAGAAGAAACGTAGCCGTGAAAGTTTGGGAAAAATATTTTAGGAGTTGAACAATGTTCAAGACTCTATTACAAATCTAATTCATTCAGATCTATTAGCAGCTTTAAACGGAACAAAACAAATCCAATTACTGGACTAGATCTGAATATTTATGATTCAAACTAAGATGTAAATGATTATTTTTAAGAATTTTACCGAAACGAACATCAATTCGTATCTGGATCAGAGCAATTAAACAAATAAAAAATTATTATAAGGTTAAGAAATCAACAAAATCAATCCTGCGAATGACAAAAATTAATCAAAATAATGAGATAGGAACATCAACCGTTAATGCAATTTTAATTAAAAAAAACAGTTATCCGTGGCCAATTACCTATTAAAACTTACAAAAATAAGAAAAAATATCCAAATATAATGATAAATCATCAGAACAATCACACGATCATAGATCTGGATAATTATGAATCCGAGCAATAATCCAGAAGCAAAATTAATCAATAAAAAACAAAGCAGAAGAGAGATTTTACCATTTTTAAAGGAGAATGTGGTGGCCGCCGATATATGAGAACAGAAAAATTGCAGAGAGAATTATATTTCAGCTAAAACTTGTTCCTCCTTCTCTTTGCCCCAATTTTATTTTGTCTTATTGATTAAATTTCAACTGTTTTTGAAAGATTTATAGGTGGCGAAGATATCGAGGACGAGAGGCACAAGAAAAACGCGTCACACTCCTTCCATTAATTGGACAAGGGGTGTTTAACCACGTCGCTATGCTTAGCTGTCAGCAAATCATTGGCTAAATTTTAACACGTCAGAATTTATTGGGCTTTTGGGCCTATGTACCTCAACCAGTATACAGACTACAGCCCAGCCCATGATATTATGTTATGACAAGTTCCTAATATTTATGGGTAAATCACATAAATATGCTATATTATAAAAATATTTATCATTTATAGTAATATAATTTTTCTAACTAAATATAACATTTTTTTAATTAAAAAAATTATACAATATTCACTTCTTTCGCAACCCTTTTGCTTTTTCTTCTTTTAATTCTTCTACTTCTTCGATTCTGTCTTTCTTTCTTTTTACTCTTCTGCACCTTCATCTCTTTCTGTTTTTCTTTTTTTTTACTCTTCTATTTGTTTCTCTTATCTGATATCTTCCTCTTTTTTTTTTTTAATTCTTGTTCTTCTTCTTTGAACTTTTCATTTAAATAACTATATTCTTCCAATCAGTTTTTGCCCATGTCACTATTTTTATCCAAAAACAAGATGAAAAGAGGAAAAAATATTGAAAATATATATAAAATCACATTTTTAAGCAAAAATTTTAAATCTTTAAAATTACAGAAGCAAGAGTTCACCATTGATGGTCATTATAAAACTTCAAATTTTGAATTTTTTATTTAAATTTTACGAATTCGTAATAAGTTTGAATAGGTAGTTCCTACAAATAATTGAAAATATCGTTTGGAGTTTATATATCAATTTTAAGAGAGTTCGATTAAGTTTATAATTGATTTTAGGTGAAATATTAGATTGAAATGAATTAAATATAGCATTAAATTGTACTAAAGCTGAATTAGATAATACAATATTAATGCAAATTTAATTCATTTTGAAGTTTTTGATTTATTTGTTACTATTGGATACTTAGCTTGTTTAATTCATCATTGATATAACTTATCAGTTTATAGATCATTGTCATGTCGTTCGTTAGTTAAGTTCTCCATTCATTCTTAATTCTCTCTTCTAATTCAATTTTAATACTATGTCTTACAATTTTAATGCAAATTTAATTCGTTTAATAGTTTTTTAATTTATTTATTACTATTAGATACTTGTTTAATTCATTATTGATACAAGTTTAATTCACTTTAAAGATCATTGTCTTGTCAGTCTTTAGTTACTTTTTCTATTCATTCTTAATTCTCTCTTTCTTATTCAAATTTAATACAATTTTAATTCATTTTGCAGTTTTTATTCACTTATTATTATTATTGGATATTTGTTTAATTCATTATTGATACAAGTTTAATTCACATAAATCATTGTCTGATATTTCATTTGTTACATTTTTTTTTGTTTATGTTTAATTTTCTTTTTTGTCTCAACTTTAATATTTGTCTAATATACTTTTAAATACAAATTTAATTCATATTGCAACTAAGTGATTGATTTGTAACAATTGGGTTACTTGTTTAATTCATTATTGATACAAGTTTTCTTCAGTTTACATGCAGATCAAAGAATGCTCTTTTGTTTTCTACATTCTACATTCATTTTTAATTATCTTTTAATATTTAAGCTTTAATGTATTTGTAATACATTTTTAATTCAAGTTTAATTCATGTCTCTTCATATGTTATGACTATATTACTTCTCTTCTAATAATTCAACTTTAATATATTTGTAATACATTTTAATTAAAATTTAATTCATTTTGTAATTTTTATGCCTCTTCATTTGTTAGATTATATTACTTATCTAATTAACTATTGATATAAATTTTATACAGTATAAAATCGTTGACTACACTATGAAAACAAAGGGAAACAGAGCAATAGAAAAAGAGAGAGAAAGAGCAACAAAAAAGAAAGCAAGAAAAATAGGACAACAGAAAGAAAGGAAAAAAGATTAAAAAAAGAGAAAGAAAGAGATGGAGAAAAAAGAGAAAGACAGAAAGGAGAAAGAGCGAGTCATAGAAAAGAAAGAAATTTAAAAAGTTGTTATAAATGATAATAATTAAAGAGTATATTTAAAATAAGTAATTATTTTTTAAAAGGAATTCACCCACGTAATTATGACTATATACAAAAAGGGCAAATACCTAATTAGAGATAACAAAAGTAAAATTACGAATTTTTTTATCAATTTATGAGTTAATTACTTAGAGATTGTGATGATTGGGGAGTATCCCCTAGAAGTTACACGATGTACTTGACCTTTTGGAGGTCTTCTACAAAACTTCTAACTATCATTCATTACATAAGTATGAAAGGAAGTGTGGAATTAAAACTTTTAACAACATAACTAATAAGTAACTCTTTTATAAAAACTAAGGAACAAGTCTTATCATCACAAGCAATCTTAGACACGTCTTAATATTATAGGATCACGACCCTATATATTGAAAGAAACATATTAAGACTTAAACAATGTCTTAAAAGAAAGAAACTAAAGGAAACATAGTTCATGTCCTCAAACATATGAGGACATACAAATCTTGACAGAATCAACTTTCCAAGCTTCACCCTCTAAGAACATTCACTTGCCTTCCACCTATATTTATAGAAATATAGAAGAATATGGGTTAGTACAAACATTGTAATTAGTATAGTCATATGCAAAAACATGCTAAAAATGACATTTTAGTTGGAACATACTTTTTATGCTATTTTAGTAAAACCTTCATGAATTAAGTTTACAAAGCATCATTTCATATATAAGTAAAACTTCCTTAACCTCAACATTTTATCACATTCATCACGTAATCCATTTTATCATTTAGACCTTCCTATCCAAAGTTATCCTGAGACTCACCTAGGTAAGACATGAAGTGACCGCCCGTACAACCTCTTCATTACACACCTAAGTGATCCTTAAGACTTCCAAAGATAAGCATGCTCCATTTCAATTCAACATGTCAACACTCATTACTAAAAACACTAGAGGAAACATACATGTCTTTAGGAACTTCACGTAAAGATCATCCTCCAAGACAACCCCCAAGTGTAACTTAGTGCAATGTGAAAATAGCATTCCATACTACTACTCCCTCCTTAGTGTTCCTTGAGAATCACCATAGACTAGGCACATCACATTCATCATTTACATATCTTTCATTACTTTTAGACATAAGATCGACATGCTTCATTAACATTAGACATAAAATCAATTTACCTCATCAATATTATATAGTAAAACATTCATACATTTTCATATAAGGACACACCAAGACTTCCTCCAAATGTCTACTTGTGCGAAGGATAGATAGTGTCTCATTCCACCACCTACCCTAAGTAGTACACCCTTAAGAAGACTTAGTTCATTACATTAATTTGTGGGGGCTAGCTTTAACCGACATAGACTATGAGAGCTATACATGAAATCCTAGTATTAATCCCTATCGGATAAGGGTTCCTCACTTGCCTAAAGTAGGGTCATTCTCTTAGCCTTTACTTGGATCTCCAATAGATAAACATATGCGGACGCATAATTAAGGGATAAAGATCTTGCTTATAAGTATTACATCTCAACTCACGAAGAGTACTCATCTCTAGAGGTACATTGGATACGACATCTCTACTCACAAAGAGTATCCACCCCTTCTTCAAATCCTCTCGGTGCTAATCATAACTCCCCCACTGAGTCTTAGACATTCATTACATTAATTAATTGTAGGTTAAGAGATTTCTATTAAGTACTACATCTCAACTCTCGAAGAGCACTCATATCTAGAGTTACTTTTTGATACTACATCTCAACTCACGAAGAGTATCCAACCTCCAACCATTCTTTGAAAAGCTCTTAGGAATAGTGAGGTTGCTACAGAACACTTCATCTCAACTCATGAAGAGTGTCCACCCAAAATCCCCCTTTTTCACTCACTAGAGTTCTTAGAAATAGTAAGGTTGATACTAGACACTTCATCTCTGCTCACGAATAGTGTCTACCCTAGAATCTCCCATTTTTATTCATGAACTTCATTAATTCATTCAAAGTGTGTGCGTGTGAGTATATGTGAGAACACTCTTCACATAATCACTTTATTCATAACATTGACTTTTAAACATAATCATAGTATATTAATCATAATTCTCACACTATCATGCTTCACATTCATATTATACTTCATTTATACATAACATCTTCAAGACACATATTCTCAACTTCATAAGACATCTCATGCATCATCATAACATCACTTTACTTCACATTCAATGCCTTCAAGGCCATAATCACAATTCACATATATAATCATATACATCAGGTAAACAGCGCCACCATAAGTGGACCATACCACTCAAGATCAATTCAACAAGAACTAAACAACATTGATCAACTTACCCTTCATCCAAAATTTGACCACCTTTTCTCAATTCTCAAATAAATTATCATAATGTCATAAATGGCAGTAGATAATCACAATACGACAAAATAAAAACACAACTGTAACATTGTCTAATCATATACATTAAACCCACTTCATAAGCCCAATTTTAAAAAAATTGCATATTCATAGGTCCATTGAGTTTTTGATTATAAAACCATCACTTTATATTGAAAACATCATAATCCATCCATTAAAACCTTTTCATGTAAACATCCATGCTTAGAATTCAAAATACAAGAATTTAGGATTTTGAAACCTTTTTGAAAAACCTTTGGATTGGCTCCTTGAATGAGAGAAGAATAAAGAATGAACTACCATACCTTAATATCAGAAAACCCAAGAGATTTGGTGAAGAAAGCACTCAAAATCTTCAATCCTAGCTCTTCTTTGAGTTCAAGCTTCAATGAAGTCTTAAGAGAGTTTTTCTTGGGAGAGGGGTTTTGATTTTGAAAAGTGAAGTCTATCTTAGGCCTTAGGGGTATAAACTAACTTAAAATATCTAAAAATTCCTACAAAAACCGACCACTAGTTAATTAGGACGTGTGGTGAATTTTCCTAAGCTGGTAGAAATTGTTGACAGTGTTGCAAGCTCCAAATGATGGATCCAAGCTATTGACCGTCGTTTGAATGACGGTCTGTCCTGCTGGGCGTTTTTTGGTGTAGAGAGTCAAATTCTGATGGCTAAGCTCCCACAACTATGTGTGGATCTACGTCCCCAAACGACGGGGCATGGATTGACTTAAGGAGCGTCGATAAGGGGTCGTTTTTGGCAATCTTTGACAGTTTTCTTGCCAAGGTTCGATTCCTTCTCAAGGACCCTTAGGGTGGTCATTGAGGAGTCGTATCCAGATGTTTCTACCCTAAACATTCTCATCAAAGTCTTAGGTCCCTCCCCTATCATTTTAGTTACCAAACAACACATAAAATATGGAAAAGCACACTAGCATATACAAAACTAACTTCCAAACGTCTTGGATGTTCTTTGACGTCCAACTTCCAAACTCTTTAGAACTTACCCCTTAAGACATTATCCATCATTTAACACATTATGAAATAGTTAATAACTCTTTAAACACATGATAGTCTCTAGTTACCCTATTACATTTTGAGGGTTGTTACCGAGATATACTAGTTTGCAAAGTTATGAACTTTACTAAATTTTAGTGTGTTCAGTTTTCAGATACATATATCTTGGGATATATGAGATTAAAATTAGGTATAATTTGTTCTAGATATATTGTATCCAACTAGATACACATTTATATGAGATACGTAGAAAACTTTTGCTTGCTCCCTTCCGTTTCACTCGCAAATCTCGTATCATGTTTGCATATCGACATCTCAAATACATGTGAATCAAACAAGATACATTTATATAATGTATATCTTCGCATGTATCTATCTAACTTGAAAACTTCTATGAAATTATTTAGTGAGATTAAAATGTAATTATTTCAAATTATAGAAAGAATTAGTAAATAAGGCTATAACGTTTGTATAATTAAGTAGTTTCTCCTAATTCATACCATATCTACTAATCCAATCTATACTTTCAAATAATTATTTATTATACCACCTTTTTATTTATCATGTACCAAATTTAGAGTTGAATGTATTGAGATACATTACTCATTAAAATAGCCTAAAATAGAGCCATAAAGACTTAATTCTCCCTAACTACTCCTTTATTCTAGGAAAAACTGCCAAACTACAAAATTTGTTTATCATATTTACTAATTCTCTCTATATTTTGAAATACTAATATTTATATGATTAATTAATAATTTCATACTATATTTCAAAGTAAGATATATCAGGCAACGAGATTTTTCTATAAATACCAGATACATGTGAATTACACTAGATCTTCACATGTCTCTTAGGATACAAGATACAATGGAGAGTGATGATTGATATGTGAGGAAAGCAAGAGAGACAATTAAGGCTTGACTATATATCCTAGATACATGCAATTCATACTTGTATATAATCTATAACAAATTACTGCTAATTTTACCTCATGTATCGTGATATACATGCATCTGAACATATTTGGACGCATCAATGTCATATAAAATTCATAATATTGTAAACTAGTATGTATCTAAGTAACTACTTAACTCTTAGAATAATGAAGTTTCTATAAGTTACCCTTTATTCTAAATCACTCGATTCTCTTTCCTACCATCAATGTTGACCTTTACAAGCTCAGCCTCCGATTAAAACCATTTTACCAACATAAGCTGTTAAGATCTTGCCATTTGTTGGGACATGAAGAGTAGGGTAATTAGATTTGTTAAGAAACATGTGAATATCATAGTTGACAGCATAAAAAATTCTAGCAAAATATGATCTCTTTCATAGAGTAGCATGCTTGTGGCAGAATAACCCAAGCTTCATCCACCAAAGTTGCAATACATCAATGTTATGAATAGTATAATGTTCCCAAAATTTTGTTATAGCATCTAGCAGTGGACATATAGCTATTTTAGGGGTATTAAAATAACTATAAAAAATGTGTATGTACAAATATAATCATTTAAAATTCTACTTTATCAAACTAATTTGACTATCTCTCTTGATGATCTTCGCCACCGTAATGAACTTCATTTTTTGATGAAACAGAATCAAAGTACTCTAACCATTTCTCCTTGATAAATTTACTACAACCGAACTTTCTTTTCATATGATGAACTTGTGTTTGACATAAAATAAATTTTTTAAGAATATATCTATAATCTTTGTCAAATTGAATATAAGTTGTCACATCACTTTTTCTAAATCATTATTAACCATACGATGATGAACCAAAATTCAATAAAAGAAAACATTTAAAAGGAAGAATATATATTGATAAAAAAAAACTAAAGAATAAAAATGAGTAGCTAACAACTTCATAGAGGATTGTTATTTATAGATGGATAAAATCATGGAAAATTTGGTAAAAGGAAGCGAGGAGACTTTTTCTGTGTCATCTCTTTTGATTACTAAACGCATGATGATGAACCAAAGGAAAACATTTAAAAGGAAGAAGATATATTGATTAAAAAATAGAAGAAGATGAAATAAAAATTAGTAGCTAACAACTTTATGGAAGATTATTATTTATAGATGAATTAAACCATGAAAAAATTGGTAAAAGGAGGTTGGTCAATAGACATGGTATTTAAGTAGACAATGCAAATTGATAAAATGTTTTAGTAACTCATGAAACATAATTAGATATAGCAAATTTGTTAATTATTTAATTATTAAATGTATAATTGTTTGTTAAAAAAATGAAGGAAAAGAAAAAGTAAAAAAGGAAAAAAAGATAAATATAAATGGAGGCCATAGAGAAGTGTCATATCACCTTGTCTATATTTAGCTTTATTTTGTATATGGATAGATAGAAATTATACTATTTACGGTAGTTTACTCAATCGACAATTTCTTGTTACCCTTTGGTACTTGAAGGTGATGGGAGACTTTATGAATGGTTAATATTACAACGTGGGGAATTGAACCCTACCAATAAGATGAGAGTTCAGGTGGTCAACCAACTGAACTACTAAGATTCTCCTATTTGTTGCAACAATTACATTTCAATACGAGTACTTTTACCTTAAGGTGATGAGTCCTCATGTATCGAGGAACGAGATTCTTCTATTGCTATCTTGTATTTTCTTTTCAGATTTTGTATGTAATTAATGGTTTACGTCCCAATCACTCCCTTATGATGTAATATATGGCTTTGAGACTTATGTTAGACTTCTGCTACGTTTTGTAAAACTCTTTTATTTGAAGTACTACCTTTAGAACTCTTTGTTCTATTATCGTGGATAAAGTATGCTAAATGACTTGTGCAGGACCTGGCGGGGTCTTGTACATCATGTCACGCTTAAGGTGTATTTGGGATCGTGACATGCTTTTTGCCCTAACTCTTTTCTGTAATCCCTATCTAAAAAAGAGAGGGTTGATTAATTATTCAAGCTTCTTGATACGCTCAAACTTACTTCTCAAATAAGAAGTAAAGCGGCCGTGTCAAGTAAATAACCCAACTAGTGAGGTTGGGATCGTTCCCACGAGGAAAATAGTCTAGACTTAACTTCAACTTGTTATTACTATTGTTTGGTCAATGACTTCCTTGGAAAGTAAAAACAATAAAAGGGGGGTTTATAATTCTAAATGAGTGAAAATAACTAACGAAATTGAAAGATACACTTAACAACTTTAAATGTTGGAGTTTAATCAATTAATCAAAGTAACTAGGGTTTACGTGTTCCCCACAGGTTCATAACTTGATAATTCTAACTATAACAATTTTTTCCTAGTATCTTGCATGCAAAGTGATAAGTTATGTATTTCTAAATCCTTGGTCCGGCATCTAGAAAATCTCACTCCGCACCTTGGTCCGGCTACGTGTGTTGCTATCCTAACCCTTATCCTTACGTCATATTAAGCATCGTATTCAATATTTGACTAAGTTAATACTTCGTACCAATCAATACTAGCCTATTAGATAGTATACACTAGATCTATGTTAATAATTCTTTTCCTATTATCTACCTCCTTGGTCCAGCAAGTAGTATTAAGGCGAGTTCTGACGTTGGCCATCCGTTAAAAAGACTTCTAAGCGAAAGAATTATTAATACATGCAAGACACCATTCTAGATTTGTTATTTTAGTTTGGGTTTATCTCATTATTTGCCTATGGTTCCCACAACCCTAGTTATGGAGTTTAGTTACTCATGGCCATAAACACAATATTCAAAAATATTAAATAAGAGTTCATGTACTTACTTCAATGAGAAAGAATAAACTCCAAAAGTTTGCTTGATTAATCACCAAAAATCACTTGCAAGAATTCTCAAAGTAATCAATAATCTCACAAAAAGTCTAATGATTATCAAGAATCTCACAATACAATGTTTACCAATACGGATTTTTAACAATCTAAGAGTCTAACTATCTGGTGTCTAACTATCTGGTGTGTAACCTCAAAAACGAGGTTTTTCAAACTATTTATAAAAAAACAACAACCTAATTAAACAAGGATTCTAATTGCTGGAAATCTGCCAAAATGCGGCTGGGTCGACGGACCTCGCGACGGACCTGCAGGACGAACTGTCGTAGCCACGACGGACCGTCACAAGCTTCGTAATCCCACACTTGGTTAGACTTCCCCATCTTCCTTCAGCAGCTGCACTACGCTGCCACCTACGGACCGTCACAAGCACGATGGACCGTCATAAGCTCCGTAGGTGGTCTCTTCTGCATTTCTTCGTTCAAAATCTCCGCATTCAACTTTGGACAGATTTCTTGCAAAACAAAGAGAAACTTATATAAAAATTAGCACAAAAAGGATTTTCGGACACACTAAACTTAAGAAAAAAGTATTAATTATACCGTGAAACCACGGTATATCAACACCCTCAATTTAAATTCATTGTTTGTCCTCAAGCGACACACTATGACTCAGTGCACAATCTTTGTACAATAGTATCCATGTTTTATCCTTTGCAATCATTTGGCTATCAATCCCGATTAATCTCATCAAATCTATGCATGCGATCACTATTAGGCTTGAATTTCGTGGGATCAGAACATGACACAGACTCACCATGCATTAACACCTGTCCTCTTCAATTTCTCACCGAGGTGCTAACAATTCCGGTAATGCAACTAGTGTCCTCACTTTAGAACAAAATCCTCATTTTTCACACAACGATTTCAGTTTGAGTATAAGGATTACTTTTCAACACTCGCTCTCAGAACAAAGTTACACTCATTCATACCTATTGCCATAAGCTTGCCCTTATTTTCACTACCTTAAGTCTGCTATATAACCCTTAGGATCATGATAGGACTTTCTTAGCTTGTAACATAGGCTCAGGGTCAGGTAGGGTATATTTAGGTATACTTTAGTGACTTTTTTCCCTCCTTGACATATCGGCTAAACCTTCCCTCTTTCTATCCTTTTATCTCGCCCAGTTTCTCATATTCTTTCACCTTGCTATTTTCTCTTCTTTCTTCATTTGTGTAAGTGACTCTCTTCTTTTCTTGCTTGTATTTCTTGTATATTTTTTTTCTTTTTCTTTACTTTTCTTTCAACTAATTCTTGAGTCACTTTACTTTTATTCTTTCTCTCTCTTTGTTCTTTCAACTCCACTTTCCAGAGCATTTCTCCTAATAGGCACCCTCAACTCATGGCTTTGCCATGAGTCAAGGTACACAATACCCAAAATTGGGTCAGGGCCATAACGAAGGTTTTTCATGCATTAGCCACCCTCAACTTATGCTTTTGGCATAAGCTGAGGTGCACATGTCCAAGGAGGGACCAGGGCTAATTGTTCCCAGAAAAGATCAGTTGGGGTGAAAAAGAAAGGTCTAATTTTAAGCTCAGATTATTTGGATCAAAGAAGGATAAATTTCATTTGGTTTCTTTTATTTAGGCTAGAAATGGGCTATATTGAATAAGAGCCTATGATCCTTTCCTAATTGTCTATTACAACTTACTTTTAGTAGGACTAACCAGGCAAGTTCTAGCTCAGTGCCAATAGTGGATTATTCAAATTTTTTCCTCACACTCACTTGACATCTCATCACCATACCAGAATGTCAGAAACCTAGTTCGAATTTAAGACTTAGGGTAATGCAATGGTGTAACTCTATTTCATGCTTAGAGCCACACAATTATCAGTTACTATGCCTAGTCATGCATTATTTTCCAGTTTATCAAGATATCATTTTAGCCATCTTGCTCCAGAATTAAACTATTTACAAACGATATAAACATGCCGGTTCAATAGAAAAAGTAATCAGTCTTTTGGGGAAAAAGAACACAGGCAAGAAAACCCCAAAAGAGGATAGTGAATTGGGCTACTCGGACTTCACCCTAACACTCACTATCCATTTACCCCACCCCCAACAAAAAAATATGCAATTGTCCCTAATGCATAAAAATCTAAATACTAGAGTGGTAGGTGAAGCAAACCTGTGGCGCAAAGCGCCGTCGATCAGCAAGATGGTGGGTCCGGTTCCCCGGAACCCATGTCCTCTGTAATCTGGACACCCTCAGTGGTGTCCTCAGCAACAACCACACCATCATTAGTGCCTCCAGCTATATCTACAGTGCGGGAGCTAGACGCCCCAGCCGCTAACTCTGACGCTCTTATCTGGTGCGCCTCCTCCTCAGCAAGTGAGGCTCTCCGCGCAACCTCCATCTCTCGGTGCTCCTTCTTCCTTGCTCTCACCTCATCCTCTGCTCGACCCCTACGCCTCTTGGCACTCTCTCGAGGGGGAGGTGGTGGAATTTCTGAAGTAGCAAAAAGAGCCGCCAACACGGTGTCCTTAGTAGGCTCGACAGAAGGGGCCTCAGACTCCGGCACCCTAGCCTCTAAGATCGTGTCGATGTCTGCACGAAGACTGTCGACTGCATCCTGAAGAGTCGACACATCCACCGGAGGGGCTGGTCGGGTTAGCACTCTCAACTCGAAGGCATCCAGGCGCTGGTTAACCTCAGCGATCTTCCGCTCTGTAAACTGTACTATTTTCCTCTCTAGGCGCTCTCCGGACTCAGTAATCGACTTCTGCATCCACGGCTGGATATGATGCAGAAGAGTGGCCATTTGTGCCTCTAGTTTTTGGACCCTTGCAAGAGGGACCAGTGTCGGTAGAGGGACTGTTCGAGAGGATCTCGCGGCTGTGCTACTACCCGGGATAGACTCGACCGGGGTAGTGTCAGTGGACGCCTGTGTAGCTGTGCGGCCCTGGGCTACCGTATCAGCAAGATCATCAGTAAGTGGGGGCAGCTCTGGATGTGGCCCTCTGCATGGGGCCAACTCATTGGCCTCGTCTCTGATGAGGCCGACGTCAACGGTGCCCTGCGGGGTCTTCAACTGATCTAAGTGCCATATGGGCACACAAGCGGACCTGCAAAAGGCAAAGATCATGCACAGGAAGGGGTAGGTGGTAGTGACCTTGAATGCCCTCTCGTGCATAACTGCCTGGAGAAGCCATGCGAAGTCTACCTCGAATCCGGCTATCATCGCCGCCATCAACACTGCTCGATCCCAGGTAACGATGTTGTCAGCAATTGTGAGGAAGAGGCAGTGATAGACAAGCAGCCACATGAACTTTGCTGTGAATGTGAGGTTGGCCTTCTTGGTGGCTCCCTTCGGCTCAGTCACCCAATCGGCACCCTCTCCATCTACTGACAGGTGCAGGGCCATCCACCTCTTGGTGGTCTATCTCAGTGCTGGCTCGCACAAGAACTGGACATCCTTAACTATCTGCCAGCGGTAGTCGAACTCGGCGGTGAGGGGGGTCCGAGAAACATCAATACTCTCGCCGTATAGAAACCGGCGGATGGCTGGCAAGGAAATGTCAACCTGTACGCCCCGGATTCGGACCTGCTCCAGTGGGGCCTGTTTAGCGGGGGCATCCCGCCTATCGATCTGTGATCGGAGAGTCGCCACGTAGGATGCGTAGAACTCTCGGACCATTTCTTCGCTGTATTGTCCCAATGGACGTGCTGTCCACTCCAAGCGATGCCTGGTGAAGAGATTGTGGATCTCAGGCATCGTTGGGAGGCTCCCTATAAGTACCCACCGCTCCAAAGTGAGTGTTCGAGTCATTACTTCTTTATCAGTGAGGAACTTGGCGTCGGAGTAGACTTGAAACTGCCCGTTGACACACCACCGGTTGGGCTGGTCAGTGGCTGGGGTGGGGACCTGGGCTGGTGAGCCGGATGTAGAGTCTGAACTGTCAGCCTCATCAGACGAGGCCGACGCTGCAGCGGTGGCGGGTGCGGGAACCTCTGCAGAACCAGAGTCTTCCTCGGACCATGATACTCCTAAGGAGCCAGACGCTCCTTCCTCATTTGTGGCTGACCCAGAGGGTGTGCCGGTCAGTGTACGCTTCTCATCAGACTGGGAGGCAGTGACTACGCCAGACGCCACCTTTTTGGGTGTGGCTCTGGGAGCACGCGCAGCACGGGAAGGGGCGGAAGTGCCTGGGGGCACGTACTCAGGGTCACGTTCATCATCAGAGCCGATGACCATGTGGGCAGACGGGGCGACAGACTTTGATCGCCTGCGTGCGTAGATGCGGTCTTGATTGGGTGCCATAGTAGATAGTACCTGTAAAGGATCGATATTAGTACGAGTTGTGGCAAACAAGACAGGCAAGACCATACGAAATAAAACATTGAAAATAGTATGTCATTTCTATTTAAACTGTATCACACGACGGACCTGGTGACGGCTCGTCGTGGCTATGACGGACCGTCATGAGGTTCGTCGTGTTTTACTTAGTCTATGTATATATAAAGAACCCTGAAGGAGAGTCTCTGACTAGAATGACGGTATATACAGGACAGACCGTCACAGGTATGACGGTCCGTCGTAGGACACTTGAAAAAAATATGGAGACCCTTAGCAGAGGGGTCTCTGACCATCATGACGGTCGTGCAGGACGGACCGTCGTGGGTATGACGATCCATCACATGTGTCCGTTGAAGGACACTTAGAAAAAGTGAGAGACCCTTAGAAACAGGGTCTCTGACAACCAGAATGGTTGTGCAGGATGGACCGTCGTGAATACGACGGTCCGTCGCATGTGTCCATTGGGAAACACTTAGGAAAAAAAATGAGAGACCCTTAGAAATAGGGTCTCTGACAACCGGAACGGTTGTGCAGGACGGACTGTCGTGAAGACGACGGTCCGTCATATGTGTCCGTTGGGGCAAGGTGCTAGGGCTTTTGGAACGGACGACGGTCTGTCATTGGGGTCTCTTTCTGAATAGCAGTGACAAAATTGTGGGTACCCCATGCATCCCCGATGAACCCACATGATCTTGTAGTGTTTTGGACCTATATTTGTCTATCCCAACTACCTAGGAAACTAGCAATGCAAAAGCACCTATGTCTAGGGTTGTCAACATGGAAAATTCGAACATTTTGAGCCTAGGTTTAGACATAATCATATAAAGGAAACAATATACGACGAAGAACTAAGCTAATACCAACTAATAAATAAAAATGCAAGATAAATGAGTAGAAATTCGAGACACATACCTTAGAAATGGAGAAAACAACTGGACAAATACTCGGTGGCTAGGCAAACACCCACAGCAGCAACTCTGACTCGTAGATTAACACTTTTAGGGCTTTGGAGAATTGTGGGGGAACAATGATCGAGGGGGAGAATATGGAAGTTGAAAAGAGAGGGAAGTGGGAGGAATAATGAAGTAATGGGGGTGAAATGAAGGGTTGGGGGGGTGAAAGCCAGATATCCTAATAAGGGAAGTGGGAGGGGTCCAGCCGGGTCGGGTCGGGTATAACTCATTAATCACGCGACGGTTCCCCGACGACGGTCTGTCGCAGTTGTGACGACCCGTCGTTGATTCCACCGTGTGTGCCCTAGTTTCAAAATAACAGAAAAATGTACCTGGTACGACGGATGCATACGACGGTCCGTCGCAGGCGCAACGGTCGGTCGCTGTATCCGTGAGTGACTGCTGCAGAGTAAATTTCTACAGAATTTCCTTGTAATGTGCCTGCAAATTTAAAAACCCATTAGTAGAAAAATGCTATCATTACTAAAAAAAAAACGACAAGTATTGGGTTGCCTCCCAACAAGAGCCTGATTTAATGTCGTGGCACGACTGGGGACACTTGATTACTCAGACTTTATCAAGATGGTATGCCTCTATCACTTCATTCTCCGATGCTTTATGCTTAAAATAAAGTTTTATTCTATCTTTATTCCTCTTAAACCACACTTCCTCCTTGGATTTTAACTCAACTTCTCCATGAGGGAATACTTGGGTAATCAGGTAAGGGCTAGTCCATTTAGACTTGAGCTTGCCCGGAAGACAAGACACCCCAGAACTGTCTACAAGCACCAAATCCCCAACCATAAACTCTTGTTTTGCATTTTTCTGTTCAGTCTCCTTTTTCATATTTTCTTTGTGGGATATGGCAGATACCGATTGGAGCTCACCACTCTACCTCATAGTCCTACAAAAGTTGAAGGTCGCTTCTTCATTATTCAACCGAAATGTCATCTGTCCCTTCTCCATATCGACTAATGCTCTACCTGTAGCAAGGAATGGCCTCCCAAGAATAATAGGCACTTCAAAATTGACCTCGCAATCAAGAATAACAAAATCAGCCGGAAATATGAATGAATCCACTTTTACTAGCACATCATGGAGTATCCCTATGGGCCGTTTCACTGTCCGATCAGCCATCAGTAGCCGCATCGCTGTGGGTTTTGGATCCCCCAAACCCAATTTCTTGTAAATCGAGAGGGGCATGAGATTTATGCTTGCCCCCAGATCACATAATGCTTTCGCAAAATGTAATGACCCAACTGTACAAGGAATAGTGAACGCACTAGGATATTCTTTCTTTTGTACGAGGGATCTTGTAGGAATAGCACTGCAATGCTGCAGTCTATCATCATCCTCGAAAGTGACTGATCTTTTCTTGGTGACCAGATCTTTCATAAATTTGGCATAACCAGGCATTTGTTCTAGAGCTTCTACCAAAGGGACATTGATAGAAAACTGTTTCAACATTGTTATGAAACGCCGGTATTTACCATCCTCAGTCTTTTTCACTAATCTCTGAGGGAAGGGTGGTGGTGGCCTAGGAATGGGAATTACCTTGATAAGTACTTCTGCATCTTTTCCATTACTTTCCTCTGCTTCACCACTACCCTTTACCACATTATCATTATCCTTTCTCACATTTTCCTCAGTAGATGGCCTAGGTGGGTCAATGGTTGGCTTACCATCCCGAGTAGTGATTGCCATACAATGCGCATCATTCTTTGGATTTTGGACAGTGTTGCTAGGAAGAGTGCCCGGTTGCCGTGTGTTCACTGTCGCAGATAATTGGGCCACTTGCAATTCGATCTGTTTAATCGAAATTGCATGTATATCAACTTTTTGCCCAATACTAGCTAAATTACACCTCAACTCTTTAATGTATTCATCAGTAGTGTCGAACCTCCTCATCATTTTGTGCAACATATCCTCAACTCGCGCCATACTATCTCCACCATCCCTAGGAGTAACTTCACGATTTTGCGGAGGGACATAGGGTCTAATCCTGTCGTTTCTATTACCATAGTTACCCATGTTAAAGTTGTTGTCGCAGTTGTAGTTTCCATCTCGGACATAATGATCCTCACGGTTGTAGTTACCATAGTTCCGACCTTGGTCCCCTTGACCTTGGCGCCAGTTATCTTGATTTGAGCCTTGGGCGCTTGGTCGGAAACCCCCCGTCTGCTCATTTACTACGTAAGTGTCCTCTGCATAATAGCACTCATCATTAGGAGGTGGTGGTTTAGCCAAGTAGTTGACTGCATTTATCTTTTCTGCACCCCAGTGACATGTTTTAGTACCAACCCAAGCTCAGTTCTCATTTGAGCCATTTCTTCATGAATCTCATCTGTGGCTGGGTTGTGAGTGGACTGCACTGCGAAGGTGTTTCTCCCTGTATCAGACTTCCTAGTACTCCAAGCTTTGTTATTTCGGGAGATTTTTTCTAATTTTTTAGCGATCTCAGCATAAGGACACTCCCCATAATATCCACCTGCTATAGTGTCCAACACCGCTTTATTGTTATCATCCTATCCCCGATAGAAGTATTCCTTCAGTGACTCATCATATATACGGTGATTTGGAACACTTCTCCAGAATGAGGTGAATCTATCCCAAGAACTACTAACTGACTCTCCTGGTAGTGCCACAAAGTTATTCACTCTGTCTTTGTGGTTTAGTTTCTTGGAGACCGGATAGTAGCGTGCTAAGAAGACATCCCTTAGTTGATTCCAAGTGAAGATGGAGCTGTATGGGAGCTCAGTGAACCAAATAGCAGCCTCTCCCGTCAGTGAGAGAGGAAACACTCATAGACCTATTACATCTAGATCCAAATCAGGCCTCCCTACACAACTTTTACACACTGCCCTTACCTTAGCTATATGGGCATGTGGATCCTCAGAAGGTAGCCCTGAAAACAAACCTCTGGCAATGAGCATTTGCATCAGACTACTAGTTACCAAAAAAGTGTGGCTTGTGGGTAGAGGAGGCAAAACCAGTGGCCCATCCGAATCTGCTATGTTATCATAGCCTCTGTAGTATGCTTGGGGCCGTGGAACAGGATTTTGTCCCCTCTGTTGCTGTTCACCCGGAGCATCGGGTAACATCTGACCATGAACATCAACCGGAGCTAGGAAGTTCTGGTTCGGATCCTCATCATTTATTCCCAAGTTTCGATTCATATTGCGCAGTGTACGCTCTAACTCGTGATCGTAGGGAAACAAGGGTTCTCTTCCTCTCTGTGTATTTGGAATACAAGGAGGATAGTTCTGAAAATAAAACAAAAACAATAAAACAAAGTAAAATCAAGAAAATATCAACTAAACTATAGTAATAAGTTCAAGTTAATCTAAAAGCTATATTCCCCGGCAGCGGCGCCAAAATTTGATACGCTCAAACTTACTTCTCAAATAAGAATTAAAGGGGTCGTGTCAAGTAAATAACCCAACTAGTGAGGTTGGGATCGTTCCCACGAGGAAAATAGTCTAGACTTAACTTCAACTTGTTATTACTATTGTTTGGTCAATGACTTCCTTGGAAAGTAAAAACAATAAAAGGGTGTTTCTAATTCTAAATGAGTGAAAATAACTAACGAAATTGAAAGAGACACTTAACAACTTTAAATGTTGGAGTTTAATCAATTAATCAAAGTAACTAGGGTTTACGTGTTCCCCACACGTTCATAACTTGATAATTCTAACTATAACAATTCTTTCCTAGTATCTTGCATGCAAAGTGATAAGTTATGTATTTCTAAATCCTTGGTCCGGCATCTAGAAAATCTCACTCCGCACCTTGGTCCGGCTACGTGTGTTGCTATCCTAACCCTTATCCTTACGTCATATTAAGCATCGTATTCGATATTTGACTAAGTTAATACTTCGTACCAATCAATACTAGCCTATTAGATAGTATACACTAGATCTATGTTAATAATTCTTTTCCTATTATCTACCTCCTTGGTCCAGCAAGTAGTATTAAGGCGAGTTCTAACGTTGGCCATCCGTTAAATAGACTTCTAAGCGAAAGAATTATTAATACATGCAAGACCCCATTCTAGATTTGTTATTTTAGTTTGGGTTTATCTCATTATTTGCCTATGGTTCCCACAACCCTAGTTATGGAGTTTAGTTACTCATGGCCATAAACACAATATTCAAAAATATTAAATAAGAGTTCATGTACTTACTTCAATGAGAAAGAATAAAACTCCAAAAGTTTGCTTGATTAATCACCAAAAATCACTTGCAAGAATTCTCAAAGTAATCAATAATCTCACAAAAAGTCTAATGATTATCAAGAATCTCACAATACAATGTTTACCAATACGGATTTTTAACAATCTAAGAGTCTAACTATCTGGTGTCTAACTATCTGGTGTGTAACCTCAAAAACGAGGTTTTTCAAACTATTTATAAAAAAACAATAACCTAATTAAACAAGGATTCTAGTTGCTGGAAATCTACCAAAACGCGGCTGGGTCGACGGACCTCGCGACGGACCTGCAGGATGAACCGTCGTAGCCACGACGGACCGTCACAAGCTTCGTAATCCCACACTTGGTTAGACTTTGCCATCTTCCTTCAGCAGCTGCACTACGCTGCCACCTACGGACCGTCACAAGCACGACGGACCGTCATAAGCTCCGTAGGTGGTCTCTTCTGCATTTCTTCGCTCAAAATCTCCGCATTCAACTTTGAACAGATTTCCTGCAAAACAAAGATAAACTTATATAAAAATTAGCACAAAAAGGCTTTTCGGACACACTAAACTTAAGGAAAAAGTATTAATTATACCGTGAAACCACCGTATATCACTTCTTCAATTCCAAACAAAGTAAAATAATTATTTCTTAAAATTTAACATGTTTTCAATCTATTTTCTAGATAATTTTACTATTTTATCGGATAAAAATACCTCAAAAATATTTTTTATAATTCTGTATTGTTATAAAAATATTGAATCTATTCTCCCTCCTCCTCCTTCCTCCTTCCTCTTCTTCCACTTCCACTTCATCTTGTCATCCTATTCCTCTTCCACTTCATCATTCTCCTCTTTTTTGTTCCTTCTCGTCTTCTTCTTTTTCCTCTTCTTTTAATTCTTCCCCTCCCCCTCTGCTTATTCTTCTTTTTCTTATTCTCCTTCGGTTATTCAACATAACATGTCTTTACTTCAAAGTAATTATTCTACATTGTTAAAAGGTTAATAATCTTGATAAACAATTAGATATAATTTATCTTATTTTTAATTTTATTGATTTTGTATTATTTTCATCAAATGTGTTTTGCTAAAATACAAATTACTTGTTTCTTCAAACCAACTTTCAGCCCAAATATAATCCCATCAGACACAATCGTTCATCAAACCTGGGCCAAAACCTCTCAAATAAATACCTCTATTCCTTTCCTTTTCTTTTTCATTTCTTTCTTTCCCAAATGAACTAGAAACCCTAGCAACCCTTGTCATTGCAAAATGCAAACGCCCAAAACTTCCTCGGATTTTGAGCTCAATCCATCAAGTTTTCTTCCTCCAAAACATCACCATGTCCCTAAAATTATTCTAGGGGCAAATATCCCCATCCATGTTGTCACCTTTTGTTTTAGATATTTTTTCTCCTATTTTTCTGAATTTATCTCTCGAAAGATTACAATTCAAATTTTGGATCCCCAAGTTTTGTTGAGATTATCTCCCCTTATTTGATTTTCAAAATCAAAAATTCTTTAGGCTTCAATTTTTTGGTTATAAATAAAGCCTAAATTGAATGTGCTTAAGGGGACATGTCGTGAAAAAAATTTCCCTACGTTAAAGCTCTTTATTGTAAAATATCTATGTTGTACAAGTTTTTCTCAAAGGAAACTCTTCAATAGTAAAATATCTATGTTGTATAAGTTTTTCTCAAAGGAAAAACTCATTTTTCAATCATTTCCATCAGATGCAGAAGATAATTTAAGGTTACTTCTCGATCATTTTCTTATTTTTTCAATTTCAAATTATTACTGCTTAACTTATCATCTGCACTCATTGCTCCTAAAAAAATTATATTTACCAAGATCCTTTATTTGACTTTTGATGTGATCTGCTATTTTTTTTGTATGTTACATGTCATGTAGTAAGTTATCTTCTAAGTTTAAGAATTAAAAATGAATTGGTTAAGACTAATATTTGGTTTCTTTTTTGCTCCGAGTTTGATATACATTTCGAGTTGGAATAAAAATTTCTTTGCATTTTTAATACAAAAAAAAAAGAAGATACAAATAGTATTTTGTCAAACGTAGTATTTGTGCCAATATTCTACTTATCTTTTGGTTATTTAGTTTGAAGCATGTTTGTATTTGGTTGGAATTTTAATTGAATGACGTGTATTAACTCAAAATATACTAACTCTTTACCTTGGTTTTACTTTCTTAACTATATGAGAAACTCAATTTAAATCAAGTTGCCACGCTTCACTGTTTCTTTTCAGTGTAAATTTAAGTACTATTTCACTTTGCATCATTCTTGGAGGTACCAACTCCTTTTAGTTTCATGATTTATACGAAGATGAGTTATAATTATTTTGTCACTATTGATCCTACCATTGGAAAAATATTCAAAAATAAACAAATGAGTATGAGATTTCGAGTAATTTTGTTACTAAAGTAGATCCAAAGCCAAAATGACATGAAATTGTATTGTTTCAGTTTATTTTGGAGTCTATTTTAGTTCAAAATAAAACACTAATTTATATTTATTTTAGTAATAGTGAAGGCCTACTTGTATTTAACAGTATTTTTAGTAGTTTACTTGAAGTATAACTAGCACTTTTGTAATCAACCTATGACTTGTATTCTCTAGTGTAATCAACTCCTATAAGTAGGAGCTTGTACTCGACAGAGTAATAATTATGTAATATATTTGTTGATTTTACTATGTAGTTATCATTTGGAAGTTATGGAGGCTGCATTAAGGTAGAAGACCATGTTTACACGAAGACTAGTTCTTGGAAGACCCTTATATCAATAATGATTCTTAGAAGCTTTGCTTACCTTCTTCAGAAGATTTTTCCCTGTAGAGCTATTCTTGGTTCCAACAATTGTTCTTGTGACTCAGGTATGTAGATTTTATTCCTTTTTATTTAATGCAAAGAATAATAACATCTAATAATTCTCTGTAATTAATCTATATGAACACTTAAGTCGTGAATTGATGTGAAATAGGAGACCTACTTCCTTATATATGGTTCACATTTATTCAAGTGATAGTTCTTAACTTCGTAAGAAAATATTGAAACTATTAAGAAGACTCTAAATTAATTTGCATTATGACAAAATTTTCATCAAAGTAAAAGTAATTTTTTGAGTTCATTAATTTTACTTAACTACTTACATTCTTATGATGGATGAAAACATAAATGTTCTGCCTATTTAAGGAGTATCATTTGTGAACTAAATATATAGAAGAGAAATAGAAATCTCTCTTTCATTTAATATCTTTCACCTATTCATGTATTGTCTCAAATATTTCTCTTCCTAGTGTGAATATTTGGGAAACTGTTTTTGTGCAACTCCAAACTTCCAACCACGAGTACACGTGTTTGGAAGATCTGGAGAAGCTTGGAGAGTGATTGGTGATATACCGTGGTTTCACGGTATAATTAATACTTTTTCCTTAAGTTTAGTGTGTCCAAAAAGCCTTTTGGTGCTAATTTTTATATAAGTTTCTCTCTGTTTTGCAGGAAATATGTTGAAAGTTGAATGCGGAGATTTTTGAGCGAAGAAATGCAGAAGAGACCACCTACGGAGCTTATGACGGTCCATCGTGCTTGTGATGGTCCGTAGGTGGCAGCGTAGTGCAGCTGCTGAAGGAAGATGGGAAGTCTGACCAAGTGTGGGATTACGAAGCTTGTGATGGTCCGTCGTGGCTACGACGGTCCGTCCTGCAGGTTCGTCGTGAAGATCAGAGAAGTGATCCCAGTACCCAGATTCTAAGAGTTGAAGTGTTTTGGAACGAATATCCTCGACGGACCGTTGTGCCTATGACGGTTCGTCATACTTGCCGTCGAGGGGAATGAAGAGAGCAGCAGAAGAAATTGCACAAGTATAGAAGAAATTGCACAAGTATAGATTTGCGGAGTGATATTTTCTAGATGCCGGACCAAGGATTTAGAAATACATAACTTATCACTTTGCATGCAAGATACTAGGAAAGATTTGTTATAGTTAGAATTATCAAGTTATAAACCTGTGGGGAACACGTAAACCCTAGTTACTTTGATTAATTGATTAAACTCCAACATTCAAAGCTGTTAAGTGTCTCTTTCAATTTCGTTAGTTATTTTCACTCATTTAGAACTAGAAACCCCCCTTTTATTGTTGTTACTTTCCAAGGAAGTCATTGATCAAATAATAGTAATAACAAGTTGAAGTTATGTCTAGACTATTTTCCTCGTGGGAACGATCCCAACCTCACTAGTTGGGTTATTTACTTGACACGACCGCTTTACTTCTCAAATAAGAAGTACGTTTGAGCGTATCAAATAGGAAGAGAACCCTTGTTTCCCTACGATCACGAGTTAGAGCGTACACTGCATAATATAAATTGAAACTTGGGAATAAATGATGAGGATCCGAACCAGAACATTCTAGCTCCGGTTGATGATCATGGTCAGATGTTACCCGATGCTCCGGGTGAACATCAATAGAGGGGACAAAATCTCGTTCCATGGCCCCAAGCATACTACAGAGGCTATGATAACATATCAGATTCAGATGGGCCACTAGTTTTGCCTCCTCTACCCACAGGCCACATTTTTTTGGTTACTAGTAGCATGATGCAAATTCTCACTGCCAGAGGTTTGTTTTCAGGGCTACCTTCTGAGGATCCACATGCCCATATAGCTAAGGTAAGGGCAGTGTGTAAAAGTTGTGTAGGGAGGCCTGATTTGGATCTAGATGTAATAGGTCTCAGAGTGTTTCCTCTCTCACTGATGGGAGAGGCTGCTATTTGGTTCACTGAGCTCCCATACAATTCCATCTTCACTTGGAATCAACTAAGGGATGTCTTCTTAGCACACTACTATCCGGTCTCCAAGAAACTAAACCACAAAGACAGAGTGAATAACTTTGTGGCACTACCAGGAGAGTCAGTTAGTAGTTTTTGGGATAGATTCATCTCATTCTTGAGAAGTGTTCCAAATCACCGTATAGATGATGAGTCACTGAAGGAATACTTCTATCGGGGACAGGATGATAACAATAAAGCGGTGTTTGACACCATAGCAGGTGGATCTTATGGGGAGTGTCCTTATGCTGAGATTGCTGAAAAATTAGAAAAAATCTCCCGGAATAACAAAGCTTGGAGTACTAGGAAGTCTGATACAGGGAGAAACACCTTCGCAGTGCAGTCCACTCACAACCCAGCCACATATGAGATTCGTAAAGAAATGGCTCAGATGAGAACTGAGCTAGGGTTGGTACTAAAACATGTCACTAGGGGTGCAGAAAAGATTAATGCAGTCAACTACTTGGCTAAACCACCACCCCATAATGATGAATGTTATTATGCGGAGGACACTTATGCAGTAAATGAGCAGACGGGGGGTTTCCGACCAAGCGCCCAAGGCTCAAATCAGGATAATTGGAGCCAAGGTCAAGGGTACCAAGGTGAGAACTATGGTAACTACAATCGTGAGGGTCATTATGCCGAGATGGAAACTACAACCACGACAACAACTTTAACAGGGGTAACTATGCTAATAGAAACGACAGGAATGGGCCCTATGTCCCTCCTCAAAATCGTGAAGTTACTCCTAGGGATGGTGGAGATAGTATGGCGCGAGTTGAGGATATGTTGCACAAAATGATTAGGAGGTTTGATGCTAGTGATGAGCACATTAAAGAGTTGAGGGGTGATTTAGCTAGTATTGGGTAAAAAGTTGATACGCATGCAATTTTGATTAAACAGATCGAATTGCAAGTGGCCCAATTATCTGCGACAGTGAACACACGACAACCGGGCACTATTCCTAGCAACACTGTCCAAAATCCAAAGAATGATGCGCACTGTATGGCAATCACTACTCGGGGTGTTAAGCAAACCATTGACCCACCTATGCCATCTACTGAGGAAAATGTGATAAAGGATAATGATAATGTGGTAAAGGGTAGTGGCGAAACAGAGGAAAGTAATGGAAAAGATGCAGAACTACCTATCAAGGTAATTCCCATGCCTAGGCCACCACCACCCTTCCCTCAGATATTAGTGAAGAAGACCGAGGATGGTAAATACCGGCGTTTCATAACAATGTTGAAGCAACTTTTTTTCAATGTCCCTTTGGTAGAAGCTCTAGAACAAATGCCCGGTTATGCCAAATTTATGAAAGATATGGTCATAAAGAAAAGATCAGTCACTTTCGAGGATGATGATATACTGTAGCATTATAGTGCTATTGCTACAAGATCCCTCGTACAAAAAAAAGAAGATCCGGGTGCGTTCACTATTCCTTGTACAGTTGGGTCATTACATTTTGCGAAAGCATTATGTGATCTGGGGGCAAGCATAAATCTCATGCCCCTCTCAATTTACAAGAAGTTGGGTTTGGGGGATCGAAAACCCACTGCGATGCGGCTACTGATGGCTGATCGGACAGTGAAACGGCATATAGGGATACTCCATGATGTGCTAGTCAAAGTGGATTCATTCATCTTTCCGGCTGATTTTGTTATTCTTGATTGTGAGGTCGATTTTGAAGTGCCTATTATTCTTGGGAGACCATTCCTTGCTATAGGTAGAACATTAGTTGATATGGAGAAGCGACAGATGACATTTCGGTTGAATAATGAAAAAGAGACCTTTAACATTTGTAGGACCATGAGGTAGAGTGATGAGCTCCAATCGGTATCTGCCATATCTCACAAAGAAAAGATGAAGAAGGAGACAGAACAGAAAAATGCAAAACAAGAGTTTATGGTTGGGGATTTGGTGCTTGTAGACAGTTCTGGGGTGCCTTGTCTTCCGGGCAAGTTCAAGTCCAAATGGACTAGCCCTTACTTGATTACCCAAGTATTCCCTCATGGAGCAGTTGAGTTAAAAGCCAAGGAGGGAGTGCGGTTTGAGAGGAATAGAGATAGAATAAAACTCTATTTTGGGCATAAAGCATCGGAAAATTAAGTGATAGAGGCATACCATCTTGATGAAGTCTGAGTAGTCAAGGGTCCCCAGTCGTGCCGCGACATTAAATCAGGCACTTGTTGGGAGGCAACCCAATACTTATAGTCTTTTTAGTAATGGTAGCATTTTTCTACTAATGGGTTTTTAAATTTGCAGGCACATCACCAGAAAATTTTGCAGAAAATTACTCTGCAGCAGTCACTAACGGACACATCGACGGACCGTTGCGCCTGAGACGGAGCGTCGTATGCATCCGTCGTACCATGTACGTTTTTCTGTTATTTTGAAACTAGGGCACACACGACGGAACTAACGACGGGTCGTCACAACTGCGACAGACCGTCGTAGGGGAATCGTCGCGCGATTAATGAGGCATACCCGAACCCACCCGGTTGGAGTTTAATATAAACATTCTATCATTTAAACTCCCCAACCCTTCATTTCACCCCCATTACTTCATTATTGCTCCCACTTCCCTCTCTTTTAAACTTCCACATTCCCTCCCACCGATCATTGCCCCCTAAAATTCTCCAACGCCCTAGAGTTATCATCTTCTAGTCGGAGCTGCTGCTGTGGGTGTCTACTTTGCCAACTGAGTAATTGTCCATTTGCTTTTTCCCCATTTCTACGGTATGTGTCTCTAAATTTATACTCATTTATCTTGCCTTTTTGTTTACTAGTTAGTATTTATCTTAGTTCTTCGTCGTATGTTGTTTACTCTATATGATTATGTATAAACCCAGGTTCAAAATATTTGAATTTTCCATGTTGACAACCCTAGACATAAGTGCTTTTGCATTGCTAGTTTCCTAGGTAGTTGGGATAGACAAATGTAGGTCCAAAACACTACAAGATCATGTGGGTTCATCAAGGATGCATGGGGTACCCTCAGTTCTGTCACGGTTATTCAGAACGAGACCCCGATAACGGACCGTCGTACCCACGACGGACCGTCGTAGGGTCCGTTCCAAAAGCCCTAGCACCCTGTCCCAACGGACACATGTGACGGAACGTTGTCATCACGACGATCCGTCCTGCACAAACTTTCTGGTTGTCAGAGACCCCGTTTCTAAGGGTCTCTCATTTTTTCCCAAGTGTTTCCCAACGGACACATGTGACGGACCATCATCTTTACGACGGTCCTTCCTGCACAACCGTTCTGGTTGTCAAAGACCCTGTTTCTAAGGGTCTCTCACTTTTTCTAAGTGTCCTTCAACGGACACATGTGACGAACCGTCATACCCATGATGGTCCGTCCTGCACAACCGTCATGACGGTCAGAGGCCCCTCTGCTAAGGGTCTCCATATTTTTTTTAAGTGTCCTACGACGACACCTACGACGGACCATCGTACCTGTGACGGTCCATCCTGCATATACCGTCACGCTAGTCAGAGACTCTCCTTCAGGGTTCTCTATATATACATAGTCTAAGTAAAACACGACGGACCTCATGACTGTCCTTCATAGTCACGACGAGCCGTCACCAGGCTCGTCGGGTGCCACTGTTTCTATAGTAATTACCTACTATTTTCAATGTTTTGTTAAGTATGGTTTTGCTTGTCTTGTTTGACATTACACGTACTAATATTTATCCTTTACAGGTACTATCTACTATGGCACCCAATCAAGACCGCATCTACGCACGCGGGCGATCGAAGTCTGTCGCCCCGTCTGTCCACATGGTCATCGGCTCTGACGATGAGCGTGACCCTGAGTACGTGCCCCAGACACTTCCGCCCCTTCCCATGCTGCGCGTGCTCCCAGAGCCACACCCAAAAAGGTGGTGTCCGGCGTAGTCACTGCCTCCCAGTCTGATGAGGAGCACACACAGACCGGCACACCCTCTGGGTCAGCCACAAATGAGGAAGGAGCGTGTGGCTCCTTAGGAGTATCATGGTCCGAGGAAGCCTCTGGCTCTGCTGAGGTTCCCATACCCGCCGCCGCTGCAGTGTCGGCCTCGTTTGATGAGGCTGACAGTTAAGACTCTACATTCGGCTCACCAGTTCCGGTACCCACCCCAGCCACTGACCAGCCCAACCGGTGGTGTGTCGACGGGTAATTTCAAGTCTACTCCGACGCCAAGTTCCTAACTGATAAAGGAGTGATGACTCGAACACTCACCTTGGAGCGGCAGGTCCTGACAGGGAGCCTCCCAACGATGCCTGAGATCCACAATCTCTTCACCTGGCATCGCTTGGAGTGGACAGCACGTCCGTTGGGACGATACAGCGAAGAAATGGTCCGAGAGTTCTACGTATCCTACGTAGTGACTCTACGATCACAGATCGATAGGAGGGCTGCCCCCGCTAAACAGGCCCCACTAGAGCAGGTCTGAGTCCGGGGCGTACAGGTTGACATTTCCCTGCCATCCATCCGTCGAATTCTATATGGCGAGAGTATTGATGCTTCTCGGACCCCCCTTACTGCCGAGTTCGACTACCGCTGGCAGATAGTTAAGGATGGCCAGTTCTTGCGCGAGCCATCACTGAGAGAGACCACCAAGAGGTGGATGGCTAGCCCTGTACCTGTCAGTAGATGGAGAGGGTGCCGATTGGGTGACGGAGCTGACGGGGGCCATCAAGAAGTCCAACCTCACGTTCACAGCAAAGTTCTTGTGGCTGCTTGTCCGTCATCACCTCTCCCCCATAGTTGTTGACAACATCGTTACCTGGGATCGAGCACTGTTGATGGCGGCGATGATAGCTGGATTCGAGGTGGACTTCGCATGGCTTTTCCAGGCAGTCATGCACGAGAGGGCATTAAAGGTCACTACCACCTACCCCTTCCCGTGCATGATCTTTTCCCTCTGCAGGTCCGCAGGTGTGACCATATGGCACGTAGAGCAACTTAAGACCCCGCAGGGTACCGTTGACGTCGGCATCATCAGAGATGAGGCCAATGAGTTGGCCCGACGCAGAGGGCCACATCCAGAGCTGCCCCCACTTGCTGATGATCTTGCTGATACGGTAGCCCAGGCCCGCACAGCTACACAAGCGTCCATTGACACTACCCCGGTTGAGTCTATCCCGGGTAGTAGCACAGCCTCGAGCTCCTCTCGCACAGCCCCTCTACCGGCACTGGTCCCGCTTGATAGGGTCCAAAAATAGAGGCACAAATGGCCACTCTTCTGCATCATATCCAGCCGTGGATGCAGAAGTTGATTACTGAGTCCGAAGAGCGCTTAGAGAGGAAAACGGTGCAGTTTACAGAGCGGAAGATCGCTGAGGTTAAGCAGCGCTTGGACGCCTTTGAGTTGAGAGTGCTAGCATGACCAGCCCCTCCGGTGGATGTGTCGACTCTTCAGGCTGCAGTCGACAGTCTTCGTGCAGACATCGACACGATCTTAGAGGCTAGGGTGCCAGAGTCTGAGGCCCCTTCTGTCGAGCCTGTTGAGGACACCGTGTTGGCCCCCCTTTTTGCTACTTCAAAAATTCCACCACCTTCCCCTTGAGAGAGTGCCAAGAGGCATAGGGGACGAGCCGAGGACGAGGTGCGAGCAAGGAAGAATGAGAGCCGAGAGATGGAGGCTGTGCGGAGCGCCTCACTTGCTGAAGAGGCGGCGCACCAGATGAGAGCATCTGAGTTAGCGGCCGGGGCGTCTAGCTCTCGCACTGTAGAT
This sequence comes from Solanum habrochaites, assembly GCA_027704765.1. NCBI lineage: Eukaryota > Viridiplantae > Streptophyta > Magnoliopsida > Solanales > Solanaceae > Solanum > Solanum habrochaites. The sequence continues at coordinate 11,912,350 of JAKWJA010002493.1, forward strand.
ATAGCAGGAGGCACTACTGATGGTGCGGTCGTTGCTGAGGACACCACTGAGGGTGTCCAGATTGCAGAGGACGTGGGTTCCGGGGAACCAGACTCACCAGCTTGCTGATCGACAGCGCTTTGCGCCACAGGTTTGCTTCACTTACCACTCTATTATTTAGATTTTTATGCATTGGGGACAATTTCATGTTTTTTTTGTTGGGGGTGGGGTAAATGGATAGTGAGTGTTAGGGTTAAGTCTGAGTAGCCCAATTCACTATCCTCTTTTGGGGTTTTCTTGCCTGAGTTCTTTTTCCCCAAAATACTGATTACTTTTTCTGTTGAATCGGCATGTTTATATCTTTTGTACATAGTTTAATTCTGGAGCATGATGGCTAAAATGATATTCTGATAAACTGGAAAATAATGCATGACTAGGCATAGTAACTGATAATTGTGTGGCTCTAAGCATGAAATAGAGTTACACCATTGTATTACCCTAAGTCTTAAATTCGAACTAGGTTTCTGACAATCTGGTATAGTTATGAGATGTCAAGTGTGTGTGAGGAAAATTTGAATAGTCCACTATTGGTACTGAGCTAGAACTTGCCTGGTTAGTCCTGCTAAAAGTAAGCTGTAATAGACAATTAGGAAAGGATCATAGGCCCTTATTCAATATAGCCCATTTCTAGCCTAAATAAAAGAAACCAAATGAAATTTATCCTTCTTTGATCCAAATAATCTGAGCTTAAAATTAGACCTTTCTTTTTCACCCCAACTGATCTTTTCTGGGAACAATGTGTTGGCCCTGGTCCCTCCTTGGACATGTGCACCTCAGCTTATGCCAAAAGCATAAGTTGAGGGTGGCTAATGCATGAACAACCTTCGTTATGGCCCTGACCCAATTTTGGGTATTGTGTACCTTGACTCATGGCAAATCCATGAGTTGAGGGTGGCTATTAGGAGAAATGCTCTGGAAAGTGGAGTTGAAAGAACAAAGAGAGAGAAAGAATAAAAGTAAAGTGACTCAAGAATTAATTGAAAGAAAAGTAAAGAAAAAAAAATATACAAGAAATACAAGCAAGAAAAGAAGAGAGTCACTTACACAAATGAAGAAAGAAGAGAAAATAGCAAGGTGAAAGAATATGAGAAACTGGGCGAGATAAAACGATAGAAAAAGGGAAGGTTTAGCCGATATGTCAAGGAGGGCAAAAAGTCACTAAAGTATACCTAAATATACCCTACCTGACCTTGAGCCTATGTTACAAGCTAAGAAAGTCCTATCGTGATCCTAAGGGTTGTATAGCGAATTTAAGGCAGTGAAAGTACAGGCAAGCTTATGGAAATAGGTATGAATGAGTGTGACTTTGTTCTGAGAGCGAGTGTTGAAAAGTAATCCTTATACTCAAACTGAAATCATTGTGTGAAACATGAGGATTTTGTTCTAAAGTGAGGACACTAGTTGCATTACCGGAATTGTTAGCACCTCGGTGAGAAATTGAAGAGGACAAGTGTTAATGCATGGTGAGTCTTTGTCATATTCTGATCCCACGAAATTCAAGCCTAATAGTGATACCATGCATAGATTTGATGAGATTAATCGGGATTGATAGCCAAATGATTGCCAAAGTTAAAACATGGATACTATTGTACAAAGATTGTGTAGTGAGTCATAGTGCGTCGCTTGAGGACAAACAACGAATTTAAGTTGAGGGTGTTGATATACCGTGGTTTCACGGTATAATTAATACTTTTTCCTTAAGTTTAGTGTGTCTGAAAAGCCTTTTGGTGCTAATTTTTATATAAGTTTCTCTTTGTTTTGCAGAAAATCTGTCCAAAGCTGAATGAGGAGATTTTTAAGCGAAGAAATGCAGAAGAGACCACCTACGGAGCTTATGATGGTCCGTCGTTCTTGTGACGGTGTGTAGGTGGCAGCGTAGTGCAGCTGCTGAAGGAAGATGGGGAAGTCTGACCAAGTGTGGGATTACGAAGCTTGTGACGATCCGTCGTGGCTACGACGGTCCGTCCTACAGTATCGTCGTGAAGATCAGAGAAGTCATCCCAGTACCCAGATTCCAAGAGTTGAAGTGTTTTGGAACGAAGATCCTCGACGGACCGTTTTGCCTATGACGGTTCATCATACTTGCCGTCGAGGGGAATGAAGAGAGCAACAGAAGAAATTGCACAAGTATAAGACGACGGAGTCCATGACGGTCCGTCATGACCACGACGGTCCGTCGACCCAGCCGCGTTTTGGCAGATTTCCAGCAATTAGAATCCTTGTTTAATTAGGTTTTTGTTATTTTATAAATAGTTCGAAAAACCTCATTTTTGAGGTTAGACAGCAGATAGTTAGACTCTTGGATTGTTACACTATGTATTGGTAAACATTGTATTGTGAGATTCTTGATAATCATTAGACTTTTTGTGAGATTATTGATTACTTTGAGAATTCTTGCAAGTGATTTTTGGTGATTAATCAAACAAACTTTTGGATTTTATTCTTTCTAATTGAAGTAAGTACATGAACTCTTATTTAATATATTTGAATATTGTGTTTATGGACATGAGTAACTAAACTCCATAACTAGGGTTGTGGGAACCATAGGCAAATAATGAGATAAACCCTAATTAAAATAACAATTCTAGAATAGTGTCTTGCATGTATTAATAATTTTTTCACTTAGAAATATTTTTAACGGATTGCCAACGTTAGAAATCGCCTTAATGCTACTTGCCGGACCAAGGAGGTAGATAATAGGAAAAGAATTATTAACATAGATTTAGTGTATACTATCTAATAGGCTAGTATTGATTGGTACGAAGTAATAACTTGGTCAAATATCGAATACGATGTTTAATATGAGGTAAGGATAAGGGTTAGGATAGCAACACACGTAGCCGGACCAAGGTGCGGGGTGAGATTTTCTAGATGCCGGACCAAGGATTTAAAAATACATAACTTATCACTTTGCATGCAAGATACTAGGAAAGAATTGTTATAGTTAGAATTATCAAGTTATGAACCTGTGGGGAACACGTAAACCCTAGTTACTTTGATTAATTAATTAAACTCCAACATTCAAAGCTGTTAAGTGTCTCTTTCAATTTCGTTAGTTATTTTCACTCATTTAGAACTAGAAACCCCCCTTTTATTGTTGTTACTTTCCAAGGAAGTCATTGACCAAACAATAGTAATAACAAGTTGAAGTTAAGTCTAGACTATTTTCCTCGTGGGAACGATCCCAACCTCACTAGTTGGGTTATTTACTTGACACGACCGCTTTACTTCTCAAATAAGAAGTAATTTTGAGTGTATCAATTGGACTTAACTATTAACATCAAAGTCGGGCCAACCTTGTTTTCATGTCCGTGACGTGTCATTACATAGTGTTTGTCATAATTCACTTACTATTTTAATTTTTATCTGATATCAATATTGTAGTATTTTCCTAATAATTTGAAAGCAGTTTTTCGAATACAATATTTATAATTGACTATTTCTTTGAATATAACTTTTTCTAATCTTTCAAAGCTTGAGTATTTTGATGAAAATAATTTTTAACGCTGGTCACATAAGCATCTTAGTTTATTTGAAGACTTAGAAGTTGATTATATTTTGTTTAATAAACCTTTTACTGATGATTCTTAACCAATTACTAATCATTTATTTGATTTATTTGTTACTCAAATATATGCTAAGAAAATATATGTTAGTTTGGAAAAAAATATAGTGTTGATGATGCATGAAAGAAAAAATATGATGGTCAATGGATTATGTTTCAAATGGAGACAATAAGCTAATCATGGGACAAATTTGTGAATACGAGAACTTGACTGTTGATTTTCTCAACAAGAGTATGAAGATGTTTGAGATTTTTTAGGCTACTGTGTTGTGCTTGAAAAATCTCCACAAACTTGGAGTAATTATAGATATCAACTGAAATATAAGAAATTAAATTATCTCCCTCAGAACTTATTGGTCACATGAGAACTGAAGAGGCGAACTGTCTTAAAAATAAGATGAATAATTCTTCCACAAATTCTTATTGAATTTTCTTGTAATTTTATGAAGGACATGTTCACAGGAAAACTGAAGAATTTCATAAAAAAAGGACATACAAAGAAAAACAATTATTTTAACAAGTTGAAGATTCAAATTCAAAAATCTAAGGATCCTTTCTTTGTCTACGGAAAACTTAGTCATAGTGCTAGCCACTGATAAGTAAGACAAGGACAGAACTTTCGGTAAGAAAGACATGCTGATGGTCAAGCTCATCTTGGTGAGGCTAATGAAGTGATTATTGTTGTAGTTGTTCTAGTGGCTAACAATATTAATTGATCTTGTAAATTCATATGTAGCAAGTGGACATTTAAGAAGAAATTGAGACCTGAAGCTACAATTAATAAATATTAGGCTAGAATTTTGATGAGGATTTTTAACCAAAAGAAAGGTGTTGATTATTTTGATATATATTCTCTTGTGACAAAAATAATGACCATTAGGAGTCTTGTTGCTTTTTACACTATTCATGATTTAGTGATAAAATGAATGTCAAAATAATATTTTTAAATGGTGACTTAGAGGAATAGATTAACTTTGTTCCCGGAGAAGATGATAAAATATTCAAGTGAGTAAGTCCTTGTACGGACTAAAATAGACACCTAAGAAGCGGTATGAAAAGTCTAATATCACATTAGTGGATAGTGATTTTCTTGTCAATTAATCTTATACCTATGATTATTCCAAAAATGATAGGTTCAAATTGCTTGATTATATGTAGATGACTTGTTAATTTTTGTCCAAAAATGAATGTTATTAATGAAACTAAGAACTTTTTGTCTACTAAGTTTGAAATGGAAAATCTTTATGAAGTAGATGTATTTAGGAACCAAATTAAAAGAAATATTGATGATTTTTCTTTGTGTCAGTCTCATTACATTAAAATCAAATTTAAAAAATTTAATTATTTTGATGTAGTTTAGGAAGATCTCCTTATGATCCTAGCATACACTTATAATAAAATACAAATTCTAGTATTTCTCAAATGAAATATGCTAAAATAATTGGGAGTGTCCGACTTATGGTGAACTATATTTGTCCTGATATAACTTATGTTGTTAGAATATCAAGTAGATATACTTATAATCCTAGTAGTGAACATTAGAAGTCTCTTCGTCGCATCAAAAAATTTATAAGTTATATTTTTTAGGTTGTGTTGTATCTGTGCACTGTGACATGACCAAGTGCAGTTAACACTTCTAGTGCACACACTTGACTGAAGAGATGTGTCTCTCCACCGTGCATTAATCTGTTGTATGCACTTCGAATCATGCTGCCATGAGAAATATTTTGGATTTATTTTTTTGTCCAAAATAAAAATTTCTCGATGGATATATTTGTCAAAGTCCAACTTGAGCCGAGGACCGACAATGGTAGAACAAGACTCGACATCTTCTTAACCCCTTTAACAACATAGAAGTTGTTCTATATTTAATCATTTAAAAGTTCTTTTCTCCCACCAATGTGAAAAAATTAACATTTTCAGCAAAACAGTTTTTAACGAAAAAAAGAAAAGGTAGAGAGCAGTACTAATAATAAGATCATTAAGCGAAGGGCATACATAAAATAAATAGGTAATTTTCATGTCAAATTCATTAAGTTCATGCAAAAAATTCATGAATGAGGTAATTTTACCTCACAAATATACTAGAATTTCTTCTAGTGTTGTCATTTCCCGAAATATATGACCACACAAATCCGTTCTGGCTAAACATTCTAGGTTGTAATACGGAATTGGGGCACTAATATCTCTAGGATCCTCTTTAGTTCATGTGCACAAGCTATGACCTTAAAAATTAGAGGTATCCTTTTCAATATAACTTTCTTGATTCATCTCTCTTTGGTATAATATCAAAGACATCCCGGCCTATTCTAGCGTCATCAACCCGCACTTGATCATAAAAAAAATCATATATTGTTTTATTTTCTAATTAACATTTCACTTGCTTTATGATACAATCAATATATTGTTGAGATAAGAAATAAGGATATGCATATTTATTCACCTTTTGGATCAAAGAGAAACCGCAAGGACGAACTTCCTCCCCTTTATGTTCCCAAACATTAGTGGTGCACGGTGTGACAATTGCATTAGTAAGATTGTAGCTGATGAAATTACATGACATGAAACTGGTGATGCATTTGTGAGCACTAGCTCTACTAATTTCATGGCATATATGTTGATAGAGAGCCCATGTGAACTGACATATCACCAATTTTCTTTTATACACTTTCATCAGCTATAATCTTACGAATGCAATTCAACTGCTTATGTTTGGTAACTTCAAGAGCAGGAAGTTTCTCCTTAGGGTTATTGGTTGACCCAAAAGGTGAACAAATTTTCATGTCCTTTATCATCTCAAGAACATATCAACTACATCACAAAGTATGAAAAATGTAATCAATATAAAAGTAAGGGGAAACCCATCGGTGACCTCTTAAATTTGGCACAAAGTTTTACTTAGACACTTTATTTAAACTTTGTTCATTTTTAAAAACCTTATGTAGGGCTACACATTGTCATTTAGAAACTTTTTACTGACTCAACATAGTAATTGTGCTACACGTATTTTATGCGCGTTTGAGAAGTTTTTTTTGGTGAGTTCTTTTTTTTCTCTTTCTTCTTCTTCCTCACTGTTTCTCTCTACAATATTTCACCACTCTCCATTGATTATTTATTTTAGTCCTTCCCGCTCGCTCTTTACTCTGCCACCATAGACCACTCCTTATCACTACCCATATTTTGAGAAAATATATTATTTTTGTTGGGCATGTTTACTACTTAGTTTTTTCTTTTTTCATGAAAATCTAATTTATTTTTTTATCCATCATTCATACTAATATAAAATACACACAAAAAAATTATTTTTTTCTCTTCTTTTGCACTATATCCACTAGAGGAGAAATAAATAATGAAATTATTTAATTAATAATTATCGGATCCTCTCCGACTATAATGAAAATAAATATTTCAAAAGAATAAATTCTTATATTTGTATCTCCTATTACATATATAATGAATTTTCATAAAAGAAAAAAAATACATTAATAGAAAAGAATAAAAAAAGATGGAGCAAATGGATTTGGGATAAGGAGAGATTAAATAATGAGATAGGAATTACTTAATGATGTGTATAAAGTTAGTTAGAAAGTTGTTAGAAGGTTGTTAGTTAGTTAGTATAAGAAAACAGAAAAAAGGAAATATCAGTTAGTTTTTGTATTCTTCTTCTTTAAGCTTTGAATCAATGAAGAACTCTCCTTGTTCCTTTTCTCTCTAAACACATATGTGATCTTCCATGGATGATGAGTTCATATAGTGAATATTATTTACATTTAACATGGTATCAGGGCCATACAACCACAATTACAAGTCCTGCTAAACTTATTTTCTGCAATTACTGCTTCGCTGATGGCATCAATGGCAAATCTCAAGTTTGATCACAGTAATCCACTCTTTCAACATCCATCCGATACTACATGTACATCCATTATTCCGATGCAGCTAACAGGATCAGATAATTACTCCATTTGGAGCAGAGCCATGCGAATCCAATTGCTTGGGAAGAACAAGCTGGGTATTGTTGATGGCAACTGGAAAAAAGAGGATTTCAGAATTGAATTAGGGCATCAATGGGATCGATGTAATGCGATTGTTCAAGGTTGGATTATGAGCTCTGTAACTCAGGATTTGCATACAGGAATTGATTATGCAACGAGTGCACAAGCTGTTTGGGAGGATCTTTGAGAGCGTTTTGACAAAGTAAATGCTTCAAGGATCTATCAATTGCATAAAGCCATAGCCACCACTGTACAAGGTATTGATAGTATAGCAACTTATTTCTCTAAGTTGAGAAATTTATGGGATGAGTTTGCTAGTATTACACCTCCACCCCGTAACTGTCCAAATTCTAAGGATCTGTCTATGCATATGGATTAACAAAAGTTGATGCAATTTTTGATGGGTTTGAATGAAACCTATGAACAATCACGTAGTCAGATATTGATGGTTGAACCTACACCCACTATTAACAAAGCTTATGCTATGCTTTTTGAGAGGGAGAGTCAAATATCAATCACATCTACATCTATGAGTGAAGAAGGTGCAGATTTAGCTGCTCTCGTGGCAGGAAGAGGAGGACCTCCTCGTTACAGTAAAGGAGTTACTTCACAGTCTAACTCTAATCAATATTATAAAGGGAAGAAGAATTGGGAGTTGAAATGTTATTATTGCAAAAAATCAAGGACATGTAGAGGCTAATTGTTTTCGACTTCATGGTTATTCACCAGATTGGAAATTCAAGAAAAAAGGGACAGGTAACAATGCCTATAATTCTAATAATGTCCAGAATGACGATTCTTCAATGCATTCAGGTGCAAGAGATCTACCTAGAGCACCTCCTTTAACTGATAAGCAACATGATCACATTCAACATAAGCTAGATGGAGATACTTCCACAGCTAATGTGATGGCCAATATGGCAGATATGGCTCACATTAATGTCATTAAACTTGCAGATTTTCCTTGGATAATTGATAGTGGTGCAATCAATCATATGGTTTCTACCTTAGAAGTGCTACATGATGCGCAAACTGTTAGGCCAGATCAAAATAGAAAGGTTCATATACCCAATGGAGGTGTGACTTTTGTGATTCATATGGGTAATTGCAATTTCACAGATACAGGAGAATTGCATGATGTTCTATATGTACCTGAGTTTAAATATACTCTCTTGTCTGTAGCCAAAGTTACTAAGGAGCTCAATTGCTTTGTATCATTTTATCCTGGATTTTGTGTGTTCCACGATCTTTCCAGTGGGAAACTGAAGGGGATTGGTAAGGAAAAGGATGGTCTCTATTTTTTTGTTCAAACAAGTTCATCAAAACATGAAGTTTCAGAAACTGGCAATGTTAAAAGCTTTGCTGGTCATGCTGACAAACTGGATATCATGCTTTGGCATAGAAGATTAGCTCATGCATCAGTAGGATCTATAAAGGATTTGTTAGGCTATTCTATTGACAGTTGCAAATCAGTTTTAAGTACTTGTGAGATATGTTCACTAGCTAGACATACTCGAATTCCTTTCTACAGAAGTAGCACTAAATCTACAAAGATTTTTGATTTGCTGCATTTAGATGTATGGGGGCCTTATGACACTCTACCATTTGATGGAAATAAGTTCTTTTTCACTATTGTTGATGATTTTTCGAGAACAGTATGGGTTTTCTTATTGAAGTTCAAATCTGATGTACTGGTTATTCTTAAGCATTTTTTAAAGATGATTACTATTCAGTTTAATACAAATATTAAAGGAGTAAGGACTGATAATGGGGGAGAATTCATCAGCAATTCTATGCAGGATTTGTTCAAAGGCTTAGGAATTGTTCATTACAGGACTTGTGTTCATACTCCTCAACAGAATAGTATTGTTGAGAGGAAACATAGACATCTTCTTGAGGTTGCTAGAGGTTTAAGATTCCAAGGTCACATTCCGATCGAATTCTGGGGACATTGTGTTCTTACTGCAGCATACGTTATAAATCGATTGCCTTCACAAACTCTTGAAAGAAAAATCACCTTATGAAGAATTTTTTGGGAAGAAGCCATGTATTACACACTTAAGAACTTTTGGTTGTTTGTGTTTTGCAAGCACATTGCCTAGAATTGATAAGTTTGCACCCAGAGCTGGGAGATCAGTATTTATGGGTTACTCAAGTTTTACAAAGGGATATGTTTGTTTTGATCTACAAAAGCAGAAGTTTTTTTTTTTTGAAAAGAGATGTGATATTTCATGAGGATCAATTTCCTTTTCAATCTCATTCACCTGCACCTAAATCTTGTCATGTATCTTCTTCATGTCCAATTGATGATTTAGAAATATCTCATGATTCATCACCCCCAGTGTATACAGAAACAGAATCAGTGCATCCATCATCTTCATCTATTGTTTCTCCTGTTAAGCCTCTTAGAAGATCCACAAGGATTACTAAACAAGCTTTATGGATATCTGAATATGTTTCTAAGCCATCAACAAATAATGTTCTGTATCCTATAGCAGCCTCCATTTCATATACCAATCTATCCCCAACTTATCAACAATACTTACATGCTTTTTCTACTGTTACTGAACCAACTACATACCAGGAAGCTATATTAGATGTCAGATGGCTAAAAGCTATGCAATCTGAAATACAAGCTCTTCAAGATAATCATACATGAGATTTGGTTCCTCTTCCAAAAGGCAAAGTTCCTATAGGTTGTAAATGGGTTTATAAAGTCAAGTTGAAGGCTAATGGTGATGTTGAGAGGTTTAAATCAAGATTGGTGGCAAAGGGTTACACACAAAGAGAGAGGCTTGATTTCCATGAGACTTTCTCACCAGTAGTTAAAATTGCTACTGTCAGGACTATTTTATCTTTAGCTGCTCAACATAATTGGTTTGTTCATCAATTATATTTCTATAATGATTTCTTACAAGGTTATCTTCATGATGAGGTGTATATGCAGTTACCAGAGGGTTTTGACAGTCAGGGGAAATCTGGTCTAGTATGCAGACTTGTCAAATCCCTCTATGGTCTCAAACAAGCAAACAGGCAATGGAACTTGAAGTTGAGTGAAACATTACTGGAATCTGGTTTTGTTCAAAGTAGTCTAGATCATTCCTTATTCATTGAAAGGAAAGGATACAGACATGGTAGTGATTCTTGTCAATGTAGATGATATGTTTGTGACAGGTAGCAATCTGGGACTTATAGAGCACACAAAAGCCATTCTACACAAGGTTTTTAAGATTAAGGATCTTGGAGAATTGAAATTCTTTTTGGGAATGGAATTCAGTAGATCAACAAAGGGCATTTTGATGAATCAAAGGAAAGATGCCTTGGAAATTATTTCAGATTTGGGTTTAGGAAATGCTATACCAGCTTAGACACCTCTTGAAGCCAACGTTAGACTAACAATCCAAGAATTAGACCATCTAACTGGAGAATTAGATGATGAGTTATTTGAAGACAAGGAACAGTATCAAAGGTTGATAGGGAAGATGTTATATTTGACTATGACAAGGCCAGACATAGCTTATTCTGTTCAAACATTTAGTAAATTTTTACATCAACCCAAGAGATCACACTGGGAAGCAGCTGTGAGAGTAATGAAATATATCAAGAGGGAGCCAGGACTTGGAGTACTACTGAGCAGCAAAAGATCAAATAAATTGAATGTGTATTGTGATGCAGATTTGGCAGCATGCCTAAATACAAGGAGATCAGTGTTAGGTTTTCTAGTTAAACACGGTGAAACATTATTGTCATGGAAATCTAAGAAGCAAAATGTAGTTTCAAGGAGTTCAGCTGAAGCTGAATACAGAAGTATGGCTAATGCAGTTTCAAAATTAGTATGGATTGATGCTTTGTTGAAGGAATTGGGAAGTGAAGTTGAGCAACCAGCTGTAGTATACAGCGACAGTAAGGCAACTTTGCAAATAGCAACCAATCCAGTGTTTCACGAGAGAACCAAGCACATAGAGATCGATTGTCATTTTATTAGACAAAAAATACAAACAGGACTGATCAGAACAGAATATATAAGTTCCAAGGAGCAGTTGGCAGACATATTGACAAAAGGATTACCTGGAGCTCAACATGAATATTTGATAAGCAAGCTTGGTGTGTTGAATGTCTTTGCACCCACAAGCTTGAGGGGGAGTAATGAGATAGGAATTACTTAATGATGTGTATAAAGTTAGTTAGAGTTAGTTAGAAAGTTGTTAAAAGGTTGTTAGTTAGTTAGTATAAGAAAAAAGAAAAAAGAAAATATCAGTTAGTTTTTGTATTCTTCTTCTTGAAGCTTTGAATCAATGAAGAACTCTCCTTCTTCCTTTTCTCTCTAAACACATATATGATCTTCCATGGATGATGAGTTCATATAGTGAAGATTAGTTACATTTAACATTAAATATAGAAAATGGATGAGAAGAAATTATATATTTTTTAAAAATTGCAGTGAAATAACTGAGAAGAAAAATATAATAATTTCAAGGCACAAAATAAGAAGAATGAAATTAATTGTTGAGAAATTATGACATTCTTGGTGGAGTTTAGGAAGAAGAAGATGAAAAAATGGGGTCTAGGGCATGGGATTACAGATATGGAGAAAAAAAGGAATTAAAAGTGATTTTTTTTTCTTTTAAAAAAAAAATCCACTCGTCACTTAAAAATTTGTCTACTTTTTCAACAAAATTATTAGTCAACACACGCTTTAGTTGGATCTGGAAATATGAATTAAGTGTCGAAATGACAAAGTAAATGACTACTACATGCGTTCAAAATGAACAAAGCATAAATAAACTGTTTATGTGAAATTTCATGCCAAATTTAAGGGGATATCGATGGGTTCACCCTAAAAATCATAGTCATTTTGGGTATAATCATGTGTGAATTGTTGAAGCCAGAATAAGCCAGGTTTCTTTGATATTATACCCAAAAGAGATAAACTAAGAAAGTTGGCACCATACATGATACCTTTATTTTTGAAATACATAACGTGTGCACACAATGACTAAAGATAATTCAAGAGAGATCAATTTCCCAATTCCACATTTCAGCCTAGAATTATTAGCTAGATGAGATCTATATGCCCATAAATCTCAAGAATTGACAATATCAAAGGAAATTGCAGTACATTTGTGTGGTAAACTTTCCTGCTTCACCAAGTCTTTGCATGACAACAATGAACTTTCCATGAACATCCACCTCAATTTTGAGCGTTACTTTACCTACCAGTTTTATTAAAAACTTTTCTCTGGATTTCGTTTTCTTTTGTGCTTTTTCTACCTCACTTCCGCCTCAATCTATTTAGGAGGTTCAACCATTCACTAGAAAGTAGATTTACAAAATAGAAAAAATCCATCTTAGTTCCTTTCTTCTACACAAGAAGTATATTAAAAAGAAATGACTGAAACACTTAGCATATGCCACAAATAGTAACTTGGATCTTTAGTATCAATCTTGAACTCACTGTGTGATTGCAAAAAGATAGGGAAAAGATTTTCTCACAATAAGATGCTAGCGCAAATGCAGAACATGGAATATAAGTGTTGTCTAATAATCTCATGCTCTACATCTGCGGTAGTATCTTCTTATGAGAAAACTCTGTCCCGATGTTTTATGCAACCACAACAAGACTTAGGAATTGACACTAAATATCCCAATTACACTTTCGATAAGTGATTGGTATTCAGTCTTTTTTTCGAATAGGTACTGTGATATTGGTTGTGTATGAGAATGAATTGAGATTAATTTGATTATTTTTGTAAATTTATTTTCTAGTGAACCATTGAACCTCCTAAACAAACTTAAAACGAAGAGAGGTAGAAAAAACACAAATGAACAAAAAGAGAGACTATAAAATTTCATCCCTTGGAGACTTAACTTTCTAGCCTTAAAGGTATCAAACCTTAGGAACTTCTAGACTACGTTTCCACTTTAAGGCTAGACACATAAGAAATTAAAATATGACTAATTGAGTTCTATAATCGCCTGAGACATAACAAGCATATAACTAGTCTATGCCTAAAATAATATAAAAATCCATCATATCTAATCAACTAAGTCACTTGTGGTTTTATTTTTTTATAATAAATAGAGATGACACAATTTTGTAGTCTCTCTTTGTTCATTTGTGATTTTTCTACCTCTCTTCCTCCTTAGTTTGCTTAGGAGGTTCAATGATTCATAAGAAAAAAAATATACAAAAATGACAAAATGCATCTCAAGCCATCTTAGACACGTGTTAATATCATAGGGTCACAACCCTTTACATTGAAAGAAACATACTAAGTCTTAAACAATGTTTTTAAAAAAAGAAACTAAAAGAAACAGAGTTCATGTCCTCAAACATATGAGGACATACAAATACTGAGAGAATCAACTTCCCAAGCTTCACCTTCTAAGAACCGTCACTTGCCTTTCACATATACTTAAAAGAAATATAGAATAATATGGAGTTAGTACAAACATTGTACTAAATATGGTAATATGCAAAAACATGCTAAAAAGGACATTTTATTTGAAACATACTTTTCATGTTATTTTCGTAAAATCTTCATGAATCAAGTTTACAAAACATCATTTCATATACAAGTAAAACTTCCTCAACCTCAACATTTAGTCACATTCATCAAGTAATCCATTTTATCAATTAGACCTTCCTATCCAAAGTTATCGTTAGACTCACCTAGGTAAGACATGAAGAGACCGCTCATAAAACCTCTTCATTACACACCTAAGTGATCTTTAAGACTACCAAAGATAAGCATGCTCCATTTAAATTTAACATGTCAACACTCATTACTAAAAACACTAGAGGAAGCATACATGTCTTTAGGAACTTCACATAAAGACCATCCTCCAAGACAACCCCTACGTGTAACTTAGTGCAATGTGAAAGTAGCATCTCATACTATAACTCCCACCTTGGTGCTCCTTGAGAATCACCATAGACTAGGAACATCACATTCATCATTTACATAGCTTTCATCACTTTAGACATAAGTCCAACATGCTTCATTAAATTAGACATAAAATCAACTTACCTCATTAACATTATATAGTAAACCATTCATACATTTTCATATAAGGACACACCAAAATTTCCTCTGAATGTCTACTTGTGCGAATGATAGATAACGTCCCATTCCACCATCTACCCTAAGTAGTACACCCTTAAGAAGGTTTAGTTCATTACATTCGTTTGTGGGAGCTAGCCTTAACCTACATATACCATAAGAGCTAGACATGGAATCCCTGTGTTAACCCCTACCGGATGAGGGATCCCCAATTGCCTAAAGTAAGGTCATTCTCTTAGCCTTTACTTGAATCTCCAATAGATAAACATATGCGGACGCATAGTTAAGGGATAAGGAAATTGTTTCTAAGTGTTGACACCCAATTTTGGTCTTGCATAGTATAAATTAGTCATTGAGCTTCTCAAATTTCAAATGATTTGAAATAATTAACTTTATAAAATTTTAAATATTTTTTGTGTCATTTTAAGTAGTTTTGTTATTTTATAAATAATTTATAAACTATATAATTTGTATATTTTTATTATATTAATATTTCAAAATCATCTAAAAAAGATTTCAGTTTTACTTAAATATTTGGTTAATTAGTTTAGCCAATTTATAATTTATATTTTTGAGTTAATTATCTTATAACAGAGTCAATTATTTTATTTCGTTAAGATTAAGAAACTCGTTAATTAATATTAATTCGTCTTATTTTAGTGCTTAATCGAATTTGTCAATTCAACTCAATTAAGCTATTTCTTAAATCCCATTCTCACCTCTTTCACTCAATATAAGTGCTATCTGGATACATGGCAACCGAGTTGGATACATAAATTTTTATACATTAAAACAAATTCAGTTACACTTTTAAAGGAAAGAGAATCCATTTTGAATGTGACTTCCCCAAATCATGCTAATTAATTTGATGTCAATCTTTCCCAAATGGTAACAACTTCAATCAATTTAAAATTCAAAATTTTTTCCATCAATTCTCTTTCAAAAATTCATTCAAATGCAAATCCTTACAGAATCAAAAAAATTCAAAATTTATTTTTTTTCTTTTTATTCATCGTCTCATGTTTATCAAATAATCATTCAAATTTGTCGACAATTTGATAAGATGCATAATGAATAGTAGTTGGACAAATAATTTTGTGTGAATCTCAAATTAACCATTGCAGTGCATCGATGAGATGAGGAAAAACTTGGAAATCCGATATATAGCAGAAGGAAATCATAGGAAAATGTTGATTATGTTGCTTGGCCTCCTCTTCATCTCATCTCGATCGTGGGCACCAGTAGGAGATGATCAAAGAAGCTACTGTCCATTTCAATTTGTACTTCATAATACATTAAAATCTAGTTAAAGTATCCCAAAGTTCTTCTTCTGATACTTTCTAAAAAAATCTCAATATTTTGAATCAACTTCGACAAATTGAACTGATACAACTTGAACATGTCGATCTTGTTGAGACATTTCGAAATATGAGCAAGTGAGGTGAGATATGAACGATACAAAAGTGATGAAATTATTGTTGGTCGAAATATTGATTTATGAATCACAAATCAACCATTGCAGTTAAATTAAAGATCGATAAGTTGTTGAAAATTTTTGAGATATAATACATCGTTGAGGTGAAGAAACAAGAGTTGAGATTTTCAATATATTCGTTATGCATTGAAACAACAAGCACAAATGCTAAGGAGATGCATAGGTTTGATAGATCATTCATACCTTTTGTAATGTTACGTAATCCTTTTTTTGAATTTTATTTTTGATATGGATAAATTTATAAATACATTACTATTTATGTATCTCGTTTAAATTTATAAGTGTTATAATTCTACTAGATACATTAAGTAATTGTTTTTCATACAAATGTTAGGTTTGAGATTGATACATTATTTTGTGGTAGTTTCAACGTATCATATACCATTAGTATAAATTCAAATTTACGTATCATGTCAAAAAATTGTGTATTTGCTCATGCAAAAATAGAATGTTGTGTATTTGATACAATATAGAGTATCATGTATCAGTTGTATGATTTAATAGATGTAAAATTGTGTTCTATAAAATTGTATATCTAAACACACAATTTGTACAGTTGTGTTTGATAAAAATATATTTGATATTAGCACTGTTTAACTGACAAAATATTGTGTACATGATCTTCAAGATCTTCAGATGTTACCTCAAACTAAATAGACTTTTAATAATAACATTTAGGTATCACCATTTATGAATCTGATACATACTTGTGTGACACTTTAATGTATCATGTATTGTGTACGGATACATATCCTTCTAAATTTGAATAGGATAGAAGATACTTAGAAAACACCTAGATACATGATACATTCAGTAGAAATTTTGTATAAAGTATGAAAACTAACTAAGTTTACGTATCAAAACTAATATTTGAGCACGATATATTGTGCATGATAAAATCGTTATGTATCGAAGTATTGAAACAAAGACATTATACATTAATTTGAGAAACAAAGTTAACTAGATACCTTAAAAACAGTCAATGTATCCCAAACTATAATCATAAGATAATTTAGTATTTAAACACGATACATTGTACATGATGAAATTTTAATGTATCATAATGTTGAAATGAAGGTATTATCCATTAATTTAAAAACAAAAACAACATGGTACATTAAAAATCAAAACCCATATATATCAGAAAAAGATGAACATAAAAATTAACAATTTGATCTATTTCGACTTCTCCTTCTCAACATTTACTTAAGAAGATAAATGTACATCCATTTTTTTCTACTTTTACCCTTTTATATTTTATTAACTATTAACATAGACGTCATTCATGGATCTCTATCCGAAGTCCTTACTAAAAACACTAGTAGATCAATTTTTTCCGTCTTTTTGAACGTTTTTTTCACAATCTATTTAGAAGTCCTAGATGCATCCTTCTTCGACTAGTTGAGCAATTATAATACTAAAATAAGGATCTTAATCCGTATGTATCAAGAAATAAGAAGAAAAAAATAAAATTGAAGAAGACGACTATGGAGGTGACACACTATATCAGGAAATATTGAAGAAAAAAAATAAAATTGAAGAAGACAACTATTGAGTAGTTTAAATTTGATTTAGTGGAGAGAGAATCCTTTTGTAAATCAAATTGATATGAAAATTGTAACTGATAAGATTATGGAATGAAACTAGGGAGATATTTAAGGAGTGAAAAAAGGAAGAAATTGTGTGTTAAGGCTGTGATATTTATGTATCTTGTTGACTTGAGAATTGGAAAAAAAATAAGGGATTTTAGAAATATTTTAAAATGATAGGGAATAATAGAAATTATGGAAAATAAAGATGTGCATATAGGTAATTAATGCATAAACATAGGAACCCATTTTTGGGCCTTTTCATTTCAAAATATAAAATTAACATCCCACACACATTTAAGAGGATAAATATCAAGTTGTAATCATACTCTTTAAAAAATAAACTACTTATAGCATATTATTATCATCTTATAGCACATCAATTAATAATATATTAATTAAAAAATATATTTTAAAATAAACTATTTATAGCATATTATTATCAAGTTAAAGCATATTAACTAATAATATATTAATAAAAAAAATTATTTTATTATGTAACTAATAATTATTATATTTAAATAATTAGCTTCATTTATTCACTTACCTTTTATCATCAAAACCTTTTAAATTATTACTGATTATTCAATTACCTTTTAAAGTTTTTAATAGAAATAATAATTAAATATTAATCGATTACTTTTTAATGTTTTTAATATAAATAATAAATTATTATTTATTAAATATCAATTAAACTTCATATTAAATAGTTACCTTTTAAAAAACAAAATCTAAAAATTAGGGATTTGATTTTAATTAATTTCATATTATATGGTTACCCAATAACTACCCACCTCCATATCAACCAATACTCTTTTATCTTCCCCTAATACACTCAACCTCTCCCCACGCGTGAAAATATTTCATATTCCCCAAAAATCGCGCCTCAAACATCACTTCAAACAAAAAACGCAGCCACTTTGTCATCTTTCTCAAATCCGCATCTTCCTCAAAATCTCTCAAATCATTTCATCCTAAAACACAAACTAAAATCTCAGACCCGTTTCCCATTAATTTTATAGACAATGTCGAAGAAAGGTAGTGAAAATTCAAGGAAAAGTTAAAGAATGGTCGATGAGAAAGACGACTTTTCCACCATATTTAATTAAAATTGACATAAGTTATCCATCAGAAGTGAAATATGCAGCTATGAAAATAATCTTGAATTCTTGGGGAAAAAATGAATTATATGTTGAAAGAAATTTGAAAATAATAGAGAAATTTTGGAATGAAGAATAATTGTAATGTTAATCATTTATCTACCTTTAATTTAACTCAATAAATAGTTAAACTCTTCAAATTCTCAGGCGTGCAACATTGAATAAATGCAGTAATTATCACTGACAAAAGCCACTTAATTTATTTTGTTACAATTCTTAATCATTAAAATTAACTATTCATTATCACTTTATCCACTTAATTTTTAATTAATTTTTAATAACAACTCTTTTTAATAAATTATAATTAATAATATAATTATTAATAAAATGCTATAGAGTGATATATTAAATGCTACAAAATGAAATTGAAACTCTAATACCATATACAAAATTTACTCAGAAATGTGTTATATCATCTAAATTAGAATTAAAAGAAGCGGATAAAGCAAAACAAAAGATGATGAAATATTCTTGATCGAGAAACTATGTCATATTAAAATGTTAGATACATACTATATATCGATATAGAATATGGATTGTATATCCAAAAGACAAAAGTTTATATAATGAAAATATCAAAAGTTTTCTTTAAGCAACAAAATAATCCGTGGAAGATCATGTTGCCCTTGATACAAAAAGTATGCTTTGTAATATAATCTTGTTCTTGAAGGGTGCGTATCTTAACGGATAAATAATTAATTGAAAATTATATAAGCAACAATAAGTGCATCTATATGTTTGAAAATTATTAAAACTTCTACTTTTTCAAATTTTATTCTGACCAACTCTTGATGAATCTCCCACCTTCGTTAAACTTTCTTCTTCATTTTGATGACTAGTAGAAATTAATTTGGTCGTCTCTTTTGACGAATATCTTACACCACCTTTAAACTTTCTTTTTTCATTTTGATAAACTTTTGCTTAGCTATTGTAACAAAAGAAGAAATTCTAAAAAAGTATCTATAATCTTCATAAAAGCTGAAAAATAAAAAAAATATTAATAATATGAAGTTGGAGAAAATAAAAATGGACATGCAACAACACCATAGGATGATTGTTATTTATAGATGAAAATTAAGTAGAAGGAAGTTGAGAAGACGTCTTATTTAATTTGAAATTCAAATAGATGGAGGTCTTATTTAATCAGAAAATTATATGTAATGCATATGATTGTATTCATTAATTTTTTAATACTTGATTAATGAAAAACATGAATGAAAAAACTCAAACAAGGGAGAAAAGAGATAAATAGTTTTCTAGGTCTTTGAGAGGGTGCCACATCACCTTGTTTATATCTTGTTTTATTCTATATACTAGTGAAACTATTCATGCTTCGCGCGACTATATAGAATAATTATAAGATAATAATATGAAATATGTAATATGTAATAAGTAGGTTAGTATAGAATATATAGATAATATTAATATTTCTCGTCTTCTGTGATATCACAGACTTTTTTTAAACATATAAAATATATTTATTTATTTTGTATATGCATATATTAGAACAAAATATTCACCGTGGTGAAGTAAATGGAATAAGAGATAATATATTGAAATAACAATATATTGTATTAGGTTGAAAATATTTTACATGTTTTAATTTTCTCTATCTTTTGTAGGAGTACTAATATTTTTTTCAAACTCTGATTTCGTCAAAACAACATTGTTATTTTTTTTAAATTTTATTATTATAATTTTTTTAGGCATTAATTAAATATTTATAAGATGAAGAGACATGAGTTATAAATAATTCAAATTTATAATTTTATTAGACAATAAATGTATTACTAATTATGTATTGATTTAATTAATAAAATGAATAAATAGAAATAATGGGTGAAAATACAAAAAATAAACAAAGAACATATAATAATTGGTGACTACATAACAGTTATAAATACATTTCAAAGCAAAAAGAACGCTGACAGATTGTTACATACGCAAAAAATGACATCATGAAAATAATATTTTATTTTTCAATTACTAATTATAATTATAATAAAAGTGAAATTAATCATCATAACTTTTGCTGTTATTGTTAAAATGAAATAATTGTATTAATTTTTTCATAACAAAGATAAAGTAGAATACTAAAGGATCAAATGATTTACATTGACAATATAATACATTTAGATAAATTATTTATATAAATCAAAATTTAAAAAACTCTAGCAAAATTAACTAAGTTGCTAATACATTTTAAAGTGAAAAAATAATCTCTAGTTATACTTCAATTTTTTTTCCTTCTACCATTTTCCTTTGCAAAGAGATCCGTGATCATGTTTTGATCCAATAGTCAAACTCTTCATTATATGCAACCAACTGAATAAAAAAAATCAGAGACCAATTAAAAATAATTATGTCAAAAGAAAGAACGAAATATAAACTATATTTAATATATTTTTATATTATCTTTTCAATAGTACTAAAAATACTAAATAATAATTATTTCTTGAAATCTAATAAATATTATAATCAAACTATATTATATCTGGAAAACTAACTATTAGAAAGAACAATTGCATATGGACAACACATTGTTAAGAATTACAAAGATTTTTTTAATGATAATTAATTGATAAATTATAATACAAACATAAAAAAAAAATATATATTAAGAAAGCATGTCTAAGTACATCAAAATAAAAAGAAAGACTTTAGAATGAAATATATCTTACCTTCGCATACTTTTTTTTGGTTACATGTTAGTTGATTCACAAACAAGTATGATGAATAAGAGAAATTATAACTTTATGTGTGAATCTTCATGAAAATAAATATGAGTTTATATAGACAAAATAAAGGAAATGAAAAAAATAGGGACTTGAGAATGATATATTTATTAACTTCATGTACTTTTTTTTTGTTACGTGTTAGTTCCATTCACAAATCAAATACGAATTCATATAGACAAAATAGAGAAAATAAAAAATAAAAAATTACAATAAAATATTTCTTACCTCCATGTACTTCTTTTTTTGTTACAAACCAAATCTATATGATAAAAAGAGAAAAGATAATTGTGAATGTGAATCTTCATGAAACTAATAAGAATTTACAGGCAAAATATGAATACCATAAAACATCATAAACTTACAAAGTTAAATTGAAGGTTATGGACATAAAAATTATGAGAGTTATGAATATTATTAAAAGTAAAAATTAAAGAGGGGCAAGTCATGGGTAGTAACTCCTAACGAATAAAATAAAAAATAAAAATAAAAATACTTAAAATGTAAAAAAAAATTATTATGATTTCATGATTAGAAGTAACATAAACAAATAGAAAAAAATATACAGAGTTTTTTTTTTTATAAATGTTCCTGCATTAATTAAATATTTATTTCTATAGATAAAGTAATATATTTTTACAATAAAATAATTCATTTAAATTTAAAAAAGTCAAAAATAAGAAATTATGTTTCTCCTTTTATTATAAATGAGATAAATAAATAAAAAAATATAAGAGTTTTTGTTATAAATGATCCTCCATTAATAAAATATTTGTTTGTAATAAACTTAAGTAATTTTTTTATGATATAATAGCAATTATCTTTTTTTAAAAAAGGTAAATGCAAATGGAGGCCATAGAGAGGTGCCACATCACCTCCTCTATGATATATATATATATATATATATATATATAATATATATATATATATATATATATATATATATATATATATAAAAGATGTTTACAAACATAGTTGCAATTAAAATATTCACAAACATAACCGTAAGTTATTTAATGCATCAACAACTATTGTAATCTCTAATTAAATTAAAAATTAATACATTCTAATAATTATATAATTTATTTTCTTCCATATTTGTCATCTCCCCGATGTCAATCCTGAGTCCTCTATGATTGTGTTTTGAAAGTTGGTTTCAAACTTTCAATAAAAATTATAAGTTTTGAGTTTGAAAGACTAAAATTGTTAAAAAATTATTTTCGGTATCTCTTGAAATTTTGAGTGAGAAAATAGTTGATTCCATCCATTCCGCAATGCGGAAATTGGTTTATGAAACTTATTGTTTTAATCTATGGATTCTTTTTGTGGATTTGAGGTCCTAAGTTGAAAAATTATGAAAAATTAGCCTATCGATTGACTTTGCTCAAAATTCGAGGTTATGATGGTTGGATCGGATTCCCAGACTCTCCTTGGATTCATGGCATGATTTTAGGCCTAAGTAAGGTCTTGGTTGAATTTAGATGTCCCGAACCAGTGGCGGAGGAAGAATTTTTATCGAGGGGTTCAAAAAATAAGTAAGCACCCTAATAATATACACAAATAAGCGGGTCGGGTCAAATAAAACGTGGGGGACAAGTCAAATATAAACGGGTCGAATTTGATTTAAGCAACTAAATAAAATTCAACTCTACCTCAACACAAACAATAAAAATATAAGAAGTATGTGTTTGACATAATATTAAAATGTGTACGAGAGAGTGCTATTTAAATTTAAACTATGAAAACTTATTTATAAGTTTTACTTGATGTTATAAAAATAGAAAAGATAAAAGCAGCTGAATCTATAGAATAATAATGTTGTTACGGGGATTCGAACTCGTGAGCATTTAAAAATTAAAAATAAGAACAACTGAAAGATGAAATTATTATATTGAAAAGGATGCAAATACCGAGGTTCAAACTCGTGAAGTAAGCGCTGACCTTGTGAAATCCTGAACTCCCTAACCACTAAGCCAAACCCTTTGCTTGTGTTCAGGGGGTTTATCACTTAATATATACCTGTAAATCAAAAACATTATCCTATATATACAACATAATTTTTCCGACGAAGGGATTTCCGATGAACCCTCGGCCCCATGTACCTCCGCCCCTGTCCCGAACCCGATTTTACCTTTTTAGGCGTTGTGTTAGTTTTTACAACTTTCTGGAATATCAAATCAAGGAGGCCTCAAATTCGTATTTTGACGATTTCATTGAGTCTGGAACATCGAGTATAGTCAATTTGCATATATAATTTGTGTACATGATTTCTAACTAACCAGGAGGATACTTTTGACCGGTGAATTAGTAAAACTTGTCCGGAGAAAAGATTAAAAATATTTTAAATTTGGTGAATCTGTACTTAATTTGAAATTGAAGAAGCTTGAATAATTAATCAACTACCTCTTTCTTTAGCCCAGGATGATGAAAAAAGTTATAGGAAGAAATAGTTGACAAATTCGATTTTGTCCAACTATTAATTCACCTTTTTAAAATGGTGATTTGACATAAATTTAGGGCATTATAGACGAAAGGTTTCCTACATAAATCTTAAGTTACAAAACAATTCATGACATGTGTTGTAACACCTCGGAAATACGATGAAGTTGGAAAGTTGTAGAAAAATTATTGTCATCTATTGGTTCTTGTTTTTCATGAGACCCATGTACGGTTGTAGATGGTTGGACGGCTCGTGGAAATGTCGTGGTTGACACTTGGAATTTCAGTATGTTGGTACAGTCTTTAATAGTTGAGTTTATGGACGGCTCGTGTATGCACTCATAGATAGATGTCTTGAAAGTTGGAAAATGTCAAGCTTCAAACCTCTTTGAAAATGCCAACGATACTACTTACGAAAGGAACCATGAGTTGTAGTTCCTGTCACCAGTGGCTGAACCACCTATCAATTAGGGGGTTCATCCGAACTCCTTCAGCAAAAATTTATGTATGGTTAAAATAATTTTTTAGGTATATATAATAGATAATGAACCCCTTCGACTATATCGTGTGTCTATTTTTTTTATTTTGAACCCCCTTAATGAAAGTCCTGACTCCGCCACTGTCTGTCACTATAAACAAAATTACCATTAGCGGCATTTAATTCTTAATTGCCGCTAAATATGTATTTTTAGCGGCAATTATCACTCTTTACATATGTCCTAAAGCCTTTAGCGACATTGGTTCTAACGACACTTAACTAATACCGATAAAGACGTTAACACTCTTTATTAATGTCAATATTTAATGCCGCTAAAAGTTATTTTTATTGTAATGTGTATTATGCGACCAAGATAGGTCATCTTAAACCCAAATAATAAAGGTAAATACGGAAGTTAACATCATAAGGAACTAAACATTGTTGGGAAAATATGGATATTATAACAACAATAATATAATATGTTTATTTATAAGTGAATACAAGCGATGCCTGAGTCATGCTGACACTGTCCTAAGAAATTATTACCTGAGATTAAACAAGCCTTTTCTATAAGAAGAACGGGAACAACAAAATATAATTGCTACTAAAACCAGCAAACTAGAAGACAACTGTTTGGATAGTTTTGAGAATTGCTTGGTTGTGCTCGTTTTTTCTGAAGCCTTCAACTCCTATTTATAGCAGCAACAAAGGTGAGGCTTTAGATACATTTGAGAGCAGCATGTGACAACCGCGTCACTTCATATGAAGGGCCATATGCGATCACATGGACTTGCAAGTCAAATATTATCCTTGACCACCAAGTAACATATTGACCAATAATAATAAAACAAAACTTTTAAAATACAAAATATTTTCAACAATCCCCACATATTTTAAAAGATTTTGAGAAAAGATGATGAGCTTTGCTGGTTTTGGATGACCAAAATGCAGTATGGTTTGGTGTATTTTGACCTACGAATCAAACTTAGATCAATAAATTTGATTTACAGAATCACTAATGAACTATAAAATTTCTATGAACCAATAATTTTATTGTAAATCAGAGATTTTATCAATCACACTTGATCTTTTTATTTGTTGTTCAATGCAATTTTGCGCCTAAAGGCCATACACATGCATGATTATTCATGAGAGCATTAGAGACTAGGCAAAAGCTTCATAGGAACGACTTCATTCTACTTCTTATATAGGTTAATTAATCAAGTCTATACTTCTTTAAATACACCATCCTTAAGGACTATGAATTCATTAAGAATTAATAATTCATTCCTCATAATAGTAGTAGTTCAGTTAGTGTGCAGTGTAAGTATTGACTTGTTATTACCCATATGAACCTACTTCATGGGATCTCCAATTACATAGATTGGGTTATGATCTTTATTGACAATCATATCGTCCTTAACCTGACAGATGTTTGAAGTATTAATTTTCTTTCCACAGATTTAGTCAGTGAATCGGCCAAATATATTTTTTGACTTCACATAATAAATGTAAATTATTCCATCTCTCAGCAGCTACTTAACGACATCATGCCTTAATTTCATGTGTCTGCTCTTAAAATTATAAGATTTATTCTTTGCAATAGCAAGTAGCTTGAAAATAACAATGTATAAACACAAGAGGCAACACATCATTTATTAAAGGGATATTCGCTAAGAAATTTCTTAGCCATTAAGTCTCAGAACCACCTAGCTCCAGAGCTACAAACTCTTACTCCATAGTCGATCTAGCAATGATCGTCTGTCTAGCTGATTTCCACGATATTGCACTACCACTAAAGGTGAACACATACCCACTAGCGGATTTTGTCTCATCCGAATCAGAGATTCAATTTTAATCACAATACCCTTCTAATGTAGAAGGAAATCCACTATACACGATATCATAATTCATAGTTCCTCTCAAATATTTGATCAATTTAATTAGTGTAGACCAATACTCTTTATTGGATTATGAGTATATCTACTCAGTTTACATACATTATAGACTACATCAGGCCTAATAAAATTCATAAAAAGCATTAAACTACCAATAGTATGAGCATATTTAGATTGAGCAACCGGGTCATCGAAATTCTTTTTCAATTCAGAGTTAGCATCATAAGTAGGGGTAGCAAAAATGAACCCAAACATAGGTAACCTGCCCAGTCCGTCCAGAATTTTAAGGGTTGGACTCAAGATAATTTTCATTGGGTTCAATCTCAACTCATTCAAGCTCAACCCATTTGAAGATAATTCTCAATTGAGCGCAATTCAATCTTCAATTTCAACCCGTTTTAAAATTTTTATTAAGATATGTTCCTATATTGAAGGTATGAATTATTATGTCTGTTCAACATCTTTTAGGATTTATCTATTCATTTCTTACTTTTTTAATAAAAATTTCTTGAGCAGAAATTTAAATTGTGATTATAAAAGTTAAATATCAATATGTTAAATTATTGAGATTAATCGGGTCAAATTGGTCGGGTCAAGACCCAACCCATTTTTAGCCCATTTGAGCCCAAAAGTAAACTTGGACGGGTCAAGACCTAACCCTATTTCTATTCAACTCATTTTAATATTTCTAATTTCAACCCAACCCGCCCATTTGACATCCCTAACCATAAGGTTACATGAGTCATTTCAAAACATTCAGACTTTTTAAGAAGTCTCTCCGCATCTTATTTTTGTGACAACTACCTTCACTCCTTATAACTTTAACTCCCAATATCATATTCACTTCACCCAGATCTTTCATATCAAAATCAGTAGACAAGGATTGTTTGGTACTTTTCTCAATATTTAAACTTGTACCAAATATAAGCATGTCATCAACATATAAACATATATGACATAATCATTGTCTATCACTTTAGTATAAACATATTTATCCACTTTAACAAAAGAAAAACCATTTCTTATTAAGAATTGATCAAGTTTTTCATGCCACTGCTTCGGAGCTTGTTTTAGGTCATAAAGAGATTTCATTAATTTACAAACTTTGTTTTATTGCCGGGGGATAATATATCCCTCAAGTTGAACCACATAAACTTATTCATCTAAATCACCATTTGAAAAAAACTGTTTTGACATCCATTTGATGAATAAAAAGTTTGTGAATAGAGGCTAAGTCAATTCAAACTCGAATAGAAGAGATCAGAATAATCAATATTTTGTTTCTGTGAAAATCATTTAGCTACTAAGCGAGCTTTGTATCTAACAATAGAGACATCATTATTGAATTTTACTTTTGAAAATCTATTTACAACCAATTGATTTTGCACTAGGAGGTAAATCAGTTAAGATCCGTGTTTTACTTTTCATGATAGAATCAATTTTTATTTTTATTGTCTCTTTCCAATATTCAGCATAAGAAGAAGATATAGCTTCAAAATAATTTGATGGTTCATTTCCATAAGAAAAATATTCTTTTCTAGGTTTTTTGCTCCTTCACAGTTCCTCATTAGAGATATTCTCGTTATTTCTTTCATGAGAAATTTTATCGGACAATGAAAAAACAAGTTCAAAGAATTCATCATTCTTTGTCTCAATAATAGTATTGCAACTAAGCACACCACTTTTCACAACAAGAAATCAATATGCAAAACTTTTTTAGCATAACCAATAAACATGCAATCAACAGTTTTAAAACCTACTTTCCTCTTTTTAGGTTCGGGCAAAAGAACTTTATCAAGACATCTCCACACTTTCAAATAATTCATGTTAGGTATAACCTTTTCACAATTTATAATGAGTTTTACCAGTTCTTTTATGAGGAATGATATTCTGTAAATGACATGCAGATAATATAGCTTCACCCCACAAATTGTTAATTTATAATGAGTTTTACCAGTTCTTTTATGAGGAATGATATTCTGTAAATGACATGCAGATAATATAGCTTCACCCCACAAATTGTTAGAACAAACTAACAAGGAGTCCATCATTTCCTTTAAAGTTCTATTTTTCCTTTCAGCTACTCCATTAGACTCGGGTGAATAAGACAGAGTTAATTCATGAATGATTTCTTCTTTTTTCACAAAAAACATTCAAAGATACATATTCTCCACCTCTATTGGATCTTATTCTCTTGATTTTTCTCTAAGTTGATTTTAACCTCATATTTATAACATATAAAAGCATCAAATGCATCATCTTTATTTCTAAGCAAATACAACTTAGTAAACCTAGAAGACCCATCAATAAAGGTCACATAATATCTTTTACCACATCTAGTCATAGTTTGTTTTAAATCACCCAAATCAGTGTGAATTAAAGATAATAAATCAATCTCTCTATTTATTGAAAAGCATGACTTTTGTCATTTTAGCTTCATAATAAATTTCACATTTATTAAAACCAAATATCAAACCAAGAGATTAAAAGACTCAACCATATAGGCAGAAGTAGATTCTTTTTTATTGATAACATCAAAATCATTGAGTACAAAAAATCCCTGGTTACAATAGTCTTTTCCCACAAATACATTATTTATTGTCAGTACGATCTTATCAGATTCAAATTACACTTTTACTCCAGCTTTATTTAGCAAGGACACATGAATCAGGTAAGCTCGCATTGTCGAACATGTAACACATCTGTAAGGGCTAACATTTTTTTCAAAGTGAGCTTCAAGAACACTTTACTCTTACCCAAGACTTTAGCCGTTCTTGAGTCTCCAAGGTAGACTATTTCACTTTCGTCTCCCATTGATGTATAGGAGGCAAATGCTTAATGATTTGCACAAATATGCCGAGTAGCCCCAGAGTCTACTGCCCGTTTATTTACCTGTGCTACAATGTTTACTTGAGAAATGACAGTTGCAACAATATCATTTCCTTCCGTTGAGTTAGCCTTGGGAGGATTACCTTTTTATTTATCATTTCTTATTTTTTTCCCGCATTGTGCGGCATGATGACCTGTTTTTTCACAAATAAAACAAGAAATTTTCTTTTTCTTAAAATTAGGGTTATAAGGCTTGTAACTTTGAGACTTAGCATCATACCTTTTATTATTATTGCTTTGGCTTTGCACAAGATTTTCCTTGGGAGCTATCTCCCTTGCTTTGATGGATTCTTTTCTGTTGGTATCTTCAATTAGGATATAAGTCGAAGTTTGTCTGCTTATGCTTCAAGCTTTCTTTGTAATCATCCCACAAATTCGCCAACTTCTCGATCAATACCCTCGCAACAAATTTTCTGGAAGAGAAATTCCCTCGGATTTCAAATCTTCAAGTTATTTTTTGTATACGTTTATTTGAACTTTCATCTCCTTCTCATCATTCATCTGCCATTGATAGTATTTTCCAACTACAAACTTTTATTTTGTAGTATATTCAGCAGTGAACTTTTTGGATAAAGCTTCTCAATCAATAACCCCGCAACAAATTTTCTGGAAGTGAAATTCCCTCGGATTTCAAATCTTCAAGTAATTTTTTTATATTCGTTTGTTTGAACTTTCATCTCCTTCTCATCATTCATCTGCCATTGATAGTATTTTCCAACTACAAACTTTTGTTTTGTAGTATATTCAGCAGTGAACTTTTTGGATAAAAATTCCCAAATAGTTTTTGCTTCCTTGCAACTAAAGTACACATCAAATAGTTCATTAGAAGCAATTTGTAATATAGTATGACGACATACCATGTTCTCGTATTGCCATGATTAATTCCTATATCTTATTATTAACATCGCACCAAGATGTGGATCCAATAATGCATATGCAACACCATGAACATCGAGCAGTGAGAAAACACGTTCTTGCAGCAGAGGTAGTACCTATTATGATAGTATCAGAAATAGTTTCAGGATTAGTATTATTAGCCATCGTTTCTTAGATTATTTGGGAAATATGAATATTATAACAACAGTAATATAATATTTATTTATAAATAAATACAAGTGATGCTTATGTCGTTTAAGCACTGTCCTAAGAAACTATTTCAACTTCATGAAATATTTCTCCGAGATTAAACATTCTTTCTCTATAAAATGTATATGAACAACAAATTTTAATTACTACAAAAACCAGCAAGACTATAAGACAAACTGTTTGGAGAGTTTTGAGGATTGCTTGGTTGTGCTCAATTCTTTCTGAAGCCTTTGACTCCTGTTTATAGCAGCAGCAACTACGGTGAGGCTTTGGATACATTTGAGAGGAGCTTGTGACAACCATGTCACTTCATATGAAGGGGCATATACCATCACATGGACTTGCAAAGTCAAATATTATCCTTGGCCACTAAGTAACATATTGGCCAATAATAATAAAACAAAACTTTTAAAATACAAAATATTTTCAACAAACATAACATAAACATGTGAAATCATAATATAACTCAAAATGTTCCAAAATTTGGTGTATTGATTACAAGCCTCTAAGGATTATGATAGATTCAAAAACAAATACAAACCCAAATGTCATTTCATCTAGAATAGAACAAGGACATAATGAAAGATCAAGTAATGTCTGTCGAGATGACAAGCAACTATGTCACAACTTTTCAATTGTAAGCCTCAGACGAAGATGTGTAGAGATGATCAAGACAATCCGGGATCATTACATACACAATATAGAAAGAAAGGGAGTGAGTACCAAACACCAACGGTGCTCAGGAAGTATCCCTACTAGCCCTAAGTAAAGTAATACAAAACACAAGTACTCTAAACACTTCAACTGAACCACTACAAAACTACAACCTATACAGAATCAGACCAGCCCAACCTAACCGTTCATAATTTATGAAGCACACAACAGTTCAACATATATAGTTCATCATCACATTGTTTCATATTCAACAAGTACAATTTCTATAACAAAACACTCTCAAAGATTACATAATGGCAATGATGTGTAATGAAATAAAGTGCAACGTCATGATAATGTGCATGAATGTCATTACGATACACACCCGCTATTACCAGGTCCGGACTTATGCAGGACTCACAAGGTCCATGTATCTATTGGAATCATTTCTCTTCGACATAATTGCGAGAACAATTTCCCGTCAGTTTTGCCAAACCTATTT
Organism: Solanum habrochaites; assembly: GCA_027704765.1. Lineage (NCBI taxonomy): Eukaryota > Viridiplantae > Streptophyta > Magnoliopsida > Solanales > Solanaceae > Solanum > Solanum habrochaites. Next base: position 11,943,938 of record JAKWJA010002493.1, read on the forward strand.
TCCTTCGACATTGTTGGAACCATTTCCCTTCAACATTTCCAAAACCATTTTCCTTCAACATAATCATCTAAGAATGTCTCATCATAGTGTTTCAAAACCAATGCAAGTGGTTATGTTCACACAAACAATGAGAAGATGAAAATTTCCATACCAATACAAAATCCATATCAACACAATCATGATATATCATCAATAATAAATCAATATAATTGTTCAAATAATCCACAACATATCACACATTAATATACGAACAAGTTGTTTTTCATTTCCCTTTACCGTTATTATAAATCATTCAACATGTACAAGTGATCATGAATATCAAAATCTTTCACCAATTCCCATTACTCCAAGTGCACACAATAGGCATACACAATTATATATTAACATAGGTTCAAGAGGTCGATTTGCCTCAACAAAGCAAGAAATCAACCTAGTAATTGAACCTTCCCTCTCCGATGGATCTCCAAAGCAACAAAATCTAAGTAAATATGGAATCACAATAAAAATTCAAGACCAACAAAATCCATATCAATGATTTTTTGAAATTCGGGTCCAAATGACCCAAAAATCCATTTTCGAGAATTAGGATCAAATCTACACTTTATTAATAAAATCATGGTATAGAAGGGTTTTGGAGTTCAGAAGTGAAAATCACATCAAAAAATAAGTTGAAATTAATCTTAAATCACCTTTTTCTTAAACATTATGTTCTTGTGAAAACCCCAAAGTTTGTGTTCAAAAACAATAATTAATTAGGAAAAACATCATATAATTTGTGGGTTATAGAGATGGGGAGGTGAAAATCATTACCCAATCGAGTAATCTTAAAAAACCACTTTCAAATTGCCTCTACCGAGATCCTAACATTGAAAATGATGAAACGGGGAGAAAACCCCAGTTTTTTGGAAAAGATTCTGTGTCAGTAAAATTTGCTCATTGCGATCGTGACCCCAAGTCCATGCGATCGTTATAAGTAAGCAATCAACAAATATAAATTGATCAACATGATCGCGACAAAGGGCCACACGATTGTGACATCCTTCATGCGATCACGAAGCTCACGATAAAATGTTTACGTGATCGCGACCAAGAGCCATGAGATCACGACACACTACAAAGAAACATCTTTCGGTATGAAAAAAGTCACAAATTACAAAAACAACCAAATCCATCTCAATTCCATTCTTATACACAACTAATATCAAAACACATGTCCCAAAAAATGAATGGAAATACAAAGCACATACTACAAGTAGTGATGGGGATCTTCAATATCAATCCCAAACTCTCGTTATGGTTGCACAAAAAATAGGGAAAAGATTTTCTCACCATAAGTTGCAAGTATAAGAGTTGAATATGATTATGAAAGCTTAAGTATTATTGATACAATGTGTGATATTTATACATGTACAAGTATAGATAAGAAACGAGTTTGTTGTACATAAGAGACCTAAAGAAAAGAGGAAATAACTACGTATAACTCAAACATACTAACGTACTAGGACTCTATATCCTTATCCTTATCATGCCCCCTCAAAATTGACTCAATTTGCTTGAGACCAATGTTGCTAACAAAGTTGACAAAGGAACTTGGGGGAAGTGCTTTAGTTAATGCATCTGCTAGTTGAGCTCCAGTTGGAATGTGATGAACTGAAATTTGTCTACTTTCCACTTGGTCACGAACAAATGAAAGTCGATTGCAACATGTTTCATTCGACTGTGAGAAACTGGACTGCGACACAAGTAAGTGACACCAATGTTATTGCAAAAAACCTCAAAGGGACAAGAAAACTTGAGCCGGAGTTCTTGGAGCAGGTTGGTTAACCAGTTCAACTGAGCTACAATACTTGTTACAACCCTGTATTCTACGTCTGTGGAAGATCTGGCAATAGTGAGTTGCTTGTTGGAGAACCAACTAATTTGATTTTTTCCAAGAAAAATAACATAAGCAGAAGTGGAGTGTCTAGTGTTGGGAATACCACCCCAATTTGCATCTGAGTATGCCAGTAACTGAGAAGAGTTTCCATGTTTGAAGTGAAGTCCACAGTTATCGTTCCTTTCAAATAACGTAGAATCCTCTTTATTTCTTGCCAATGTTTAGGATATGACGAGTGTTGGAATTGTGTGACTTGTTTACTTCAGAACATATATCAGGACTCGTGAAGCTGAGGTATTATAATGAGCCAATGACATGCCTATAAATTGTAGCGTCTGTTGGAGGAGAACCATCATCCAAGGATAAAACATCACTTGTGGATAGAGGAGTGCTCACACTGTTTGCATCCAGCGTGTTGAACTTGCGGAATATATCCGAAATGAAGCTACTCTTTGTGAGGGTCAATCCATGGGCATGTTGTATAATTTCAACACCTAGAAAAAAATATAAAGGACCAAGGTCCTTATCGAAAATCTATTTCCCAATTGTTTAATTTTTTCCTGGACGTGGGAGTTGTTAGAACCTGTATCAACAATGTTATCAACATAGATCAAAATAATAATGAGAGAATTAGGAGACCACTTGATAATTAAAGAATCATTAGATTTTGAACGAGCAAAGACACATGATAAGAGAAACTCCTCAATTTTAGAATACCATACTCGTGGTGCTTTGCGAAGTCCATAGATAAATTTGTGTTGTTTACACACATGATTTGGAAATCGGGAATCCACTAAGCCAGGTGGTTGTTGCATGATTACAATATCATGAAGAGTACCTTGTAAAAAGGCATTGTTTACATCAAGTTGACGCAATGTCCATTTAAGAGACATGGCTAGGGACAAGATGAGGCGAATGGTTGTCATTTTAATAACTAGACTGAAAGTGGAATGAAAGTCAATTCTAGGATACTGATGAAATCCTTTTTCCACTAATATAGCTTTATAAAGCTCTATGGATCCATCAGGTTTGTGTTTGACACAAAACACCCATTTACATCCAAGTACCCTTTGATAGGGAGTTGATGGAACCAATGACCAAGTTTTATTTTTATGTAAGGCCATTTGCTCTTCTGCCATTGCAGCCTGCCATTCAGGATATTTGGATGCTTGACTGAAGGTATTTGGGGTAAGCGAAGGGTGCTTTACTGTTGATGTTGCAAGGTAATCAAAAACCACTTTGGGTTTGAAAATATTATTTCGAGACCTTGTTACCATTCAATTTAATGGTGTTTCTGGAGTTGGTTGATGCATATGGAATGCCATTTTGTGAAGGAAAAGAAGACAAAATGAGTAGGATGACTAATAATTTAGCAAGTTTGCACGTCATCCAGATGGTCTTGAGTATGCGATCTGTGAGGACACGTGGAGTTGACCAAATCAGTAGTAGTAGGAGTTGGAATGGGTCTGCAACAATAGGTGAAACAGGTTGCGAGGAAGAGGAAAAACCAGAGGGGTCAGCAAGACACAACCATTTTTTTTTCATGTGTGAGACTTGTGGACAAGATAGTTGAGGTTAGTTGGTTGTGAATGGAAAGATATGTTCACCGAATACAACATTCCTAGAGATATATCCCATAAACAAAGTCTAGACAAGTATAACTATTTCTGGTAGAGGAATATTCGATAAATACACAAGGATTGGACTTGGAATCAAGTTTGGTTGATGTGTAGAGATTTGACCATGAATAACAAAGAAAACCAAAGACCCTTAGCTTAATAGGGTTTAGAGTGGTATTAAAGGGACACTGGAATGGAGATTTAAGACCAAGAAAAGGTTTGGGCAACCTTTTAATGAGGTCGACCACAGATTGGAATGCGAGAGACCAAAATTTGAGAGGGACAGAAGCATGTTGGGGAGGAGTTAAAACAGTGTCTACAACGTGGCGATGTTTTCTTTCAATAGTGTCAACTAGTTGGGGAGTGTATAGAGGACTTATGAGATGTTGGATCCCAAAGCTCAAGAGAGTGGATTTAAGGCCAAGGTATTCACCTCCCCCATTAGTATACAATATTTTAATTCTCAGTTGAAATTGATTTTGAACCATTAGAACAAAACTATTGAAAATTTTCTTCACATCTGATTTGGATTTTGAAGGAAACAACCAAGTATATTTCATGAAATGATCAACAAAAATAACAAATTATCAAAACAGATACTTGGAGAAGGACCCCAAACATTTGAGAAAATAACATCAAAAGACATAGAACTTGTAATTGAATTGAAACCAAATGGTAGACGATGACTCTTATTGCATAAACTCGAATTACATAATGTAAATGACTCGACATGGTTCACTGGTAGGTTGACATAACAGACACAAGCTTTGGTAATACGAGGTTGAGGATGGACAAGACGAGCATGTCATAGATGCAATGATAGAGATATTGATGCAACAAAATGTTCTTGAGGATAAGGTGTGACTAATTTGGTCATGTCCGCAGGTCACTCATAGAGATCAGCATTACTCTTGCCTTGAAGAAGACATGCCCTCATGCTCAAATCCTACACAACAAGAGAATAAGTAAAAAAATCAACGGAAGTTAGATTTTGTCTACAAAATTGAGCAACAAAAATCAACTTCTTTTTTATAAATGGTGAGAAAAGAACATATTTTAAAAGAAATTCAGTTGCAAGACTAGAAGAAGATAAAGTAGTGTGACCAATTTGAGTAATAGAAATTCGTTTACCATCACCAATAATTATTGAATCCGTTCCAGAGAACTTAGTTGGAGTCTAGAGAGACTAAGAGTTGTTTGTAATGTGATGAGAGTCTCTAAAATCAATATTCCAAGGGCTTGAAGAATTAGAAGTGTAAGAGTGACGGTTGACAAAATTAGCATATTTAACATTGTGTAATTTGGACATACAAACTTTTGCAATATGACCAAACTTATCACAAAGTTGACATTGAACACGCTGTTTGTTGCTTCTGGTGGTATTTTGCTGGGTGAAGGAAATCTTATTTGGGGAAGAAGATTGATTATGAAAGTTGAAGAAACCAGATGGAGTAGTATACTTACAATTGGATGAGTTAGGTTGACTATTTTTGGGACCATTGTTGGTGGAATGCTGATGAAATTGAGCAGTGATTATTGGTGTTTCGACTTTAGGTCTGAGTACTTGATGAACATCTCTTGTTCAAGAAGTTTATCAAAGAGTTCTTCGAAAGTTATAGGATTATCACGAGCTCTTATTGTTGCAGATAACTCCTTGTACTCGACACCTAAACCACTCAACACCTTAATAACAACGTCATCGCTATTAACGGGTGAACCAATACAAGCCAAATCATCTTCAATGGACTTGATTTCTCTCATATAATCACTGATTGAACGTGCATCTCGTTTGACATTTGCTAGAGTATCGCGCAAACTGAAATTTTTTGAGTGCGATTTGCTGGCATAATTTGTTTGGAGAATATCCCAAGATTCTTTGGAAGTGGAAGCATGGGCAATGAGGGGAGTTATTGTAGCATAAAATGATGCCATAATAGAATTGCGAACAAGACTGTCTTGTTGCTGCACAATCTCAAGTTGGGGTTAGGAATTTGGTTATTGCATTTGTCTAGAGACTGCGCATTTGGCAGTGGAAGCATGGGAATGAGGGGAGCGATTGTAGTGTCAACTGATAACATAATAGCATTGCGAACAAGACTGTCTTGTCGCTACCACAATCTCAAGTTGGGGTTGGGAATTTTGTTATTGTCTTTTTCCAGAGACTGCACATTTGGTATGGGAAGTGAGATACCAACAAAGGTAAGAAGATCATAACCAAACAATAGTGTGGTAACTTGAGATTTCCAAGTTGGATAATTTGTACTTCATGATAATTTGAAGAAGTTGGGATTCAGTGTTAAAAGATATCAATTGAGAGGGCTAAACGACATCCCCTTGATTCAGAGTGACTATTGGAGAGTTAGGGATCAATTGAGAGGGATAAACAACACCCCTTTAATTCAAAGTGACTGTTGGAGAGTTAGGGACTAGGAAGAGGAAGTATCAGACATTTTTGAACAAGAAAGAAGTGTCGGAATGCTAGAAAAAAAAGGGGATCACCATATACTCGTTAGAGTATTTAGTAGGCTCTTTATACCATATAAGAGTTGAATATGATTATGAAAGCTTAAGCATTATTGTTACAATGTGTGATATTTATACATGTACACGTATAGATGAAAAAGGAGTTTGTTGGACATAAGAGACCTAAAGAGAAGAGGAAATAACTACGTATAACTCAAACATACTAACGTACTAGGACTCTACATCCTTATCCTTATCAGCTAGCACAAATACACAATATGAGATTATTAGACAACACTAATAATCCCATGTTCAACATTTGCGCTAGCATCTTATTGTGAGAAAATTTTGTCACAATCTTTTGTGCAACCATAGAGAGAGTTCAAGATTAATATTGAAGGTCCTACTTACTAATGGCATATGCAACATATTTCTGTAATGTGATATTGGTCGTTTATAAGAATGTAATTGAGATCGATTTTTTTGTTTTTGTATATTTATTTTCTTGTGAATCATTGAACCAGCTGAGAAAACCGAGGAGGAAGAGAGGTAGAGAAAACAAAAATGAACAAAGAGAATCTACTGAAATCGCACCATCTCTATTCATCATAAAGAAACCACACTTGACTTCCTCGAGTTAGATATGATAGATTATGAAATTATTCTAGGAATAGACTAGTTATATGTTTTGTATTGAACAATCGATTGTAAAACTCACATAGTCAAGTTTTAGTTTCTGGATGATCCATTCTTAGAGTGGAAATGTAGTCTACCAGTCCCTAAAGTCCATTTTATCTCATACCTTGAGGCCAAAAAGTTAGTCTTCAAGGGATGCATTTATCACATAGTCGGATTTGAAGACTCTAGCTAGTGCTAAAACAACTTTCCTCTAATCAATTTTGGTTGTAAATTAGTTTCTAGAAGTCATTCCTGATGATCTTCTTAGAGTCCTTCCTAACAGGAGAATAGACTTCAGAATTGATATCCTCTGAGATATCCATCCCATATCTATTCCTCCACACAAAATGTCTACGACTTAGTTAAGGAGTAAAAACACTAGTTGTAAGATATTTTTGACAAGGTTTTCATTTGATTGAGCGTCTCACCCTTGGTCTCTCATATCCTGTTCTTGCAAAAGAAAGATAGTTCTCGTAGGATGTATTTTGACTAACATTAGTAGAACTAGGTCACCATAAATGACAAGTTCCCTTTCTCTAGAATCGATGACTTGTTTGACATAATTTAGAGTGCTACATGTTTCTCCTAGATAGACCTTAGATCTAACTATCGTAAGTTGAAAATGAGAGAAAGTGACATCTGAAACTTGGCGTTCAAGACCCATCATGGTCATTATTATGAGTTACTTAATATATCCTTTGGTTTAAAATTTTGGAATCTAATTGCGAAGGTAGAATTTCATACCATTCTTAGTATTTAATGTGTATCCACTTGCTAGGTCACTTCAGATAATCCTAAAAGGGTAAGTCAATATTAACAAGGAGATTACTTCTAGATACTTGGCCTGTATAAACAACAGAGCCTTTATCTAAACATCCTCTCGATACTAAGTTAATCCCAACGGGAAAGACATAATTGTACTCATAATCAATGTACTTGAGAGAGACAATTAAGATTACCAATCTAATCCCCTTACCTTCTTATTAATAGTTTAGCTCTGCATTGTTGTTCACTTTTGCTTTTTACACCTCCCTTCCTCCTCAGTTTGTTTAGATTGTTCAATACTGCAGTAACAATTAAATCTATCTCAGTTCCATTCTTATACACAACCAATACACAACACATATCCCAGAAAGTGACTAGAATACCACGCACATACCACAATTAGTAATTGGGATCTTTAGTACCAATCTTGAACTCTCACTATGGTTGCACAAAAATTGGGAAAAGTTTTTCTAACAAAAAAGAATGCTAGTGTAGATGCAGAGCATGGGATTATTAGGCGCTAGTTGTTTTTGTGAGAAAATCTTATCCCAATATTTTGTGCAACCATAGCAAGATTTCAGGATTGATATTGAAGATCCCAGTTACTACTTGTGGAATGGGCTATGTTTTTCAGCCATTTTTGGATATATGATGTAATATTGGTTGTGTATAAGAATGGAATTGAGATCGATTTTTCTATTTCTGTATATGTATTTTTTTGTGATTCATTGAACCTCCTAAGAAAACTAAGGAGGAAGAGAGGTAGAAGAAGCACAAATGAACAAAGAGAGTCTACTGAAATTGAACCATCTCTATTCATCATAAAGAAACCACATCTGACTTAGTCGAGCTAGATATGATGGATTTTAACATTATTCTTGTCATAGACTAGTTATATGCTAGTTATGCCTCAGTCAGTTGTAGAACTCAAGTAGTCAAGTTTCAGTTTATAAATGATCCAGTCTTAGAGTGGAAATGTAGTCTAGAAGTGCCTAAGGTTGTTTTATCTCATACCATATGGCAAGAAAGATAGTATCCAATGTATGTATCTATCACATAACTCCAGTGATGAGACACCACCCCTCCAATTAGTTCTAGTAGTAAATGAGTTTCCAAAAGTGTTTCCCGATGATCTTCGTGGAGTCCCTTCAGATAGGAAAATAGACTTTGAGATCGATGTCCTCCCAAATACCAATCCCATCTCTATTCCTCCATACAAAATGGATCCAATTTAGTTAAAGGTATTAAAAACAAATAAAAGATCTTTTTGGTAAGGGTTTCATCTGACCGAGTGTTTCACCTTGGGGAGCTCCTATCATATTCTTGTGAAACAAATATGGTTCCCTTACGATGTGTTTTGATTTACATTAGTTGAAAAAGGTCTCCATATTAAAATTGATAGCATGTTCAACCAAATTTATAGTGCTACATGTTTCTCCAAGATAAACCTTGAATATGGCTATCATCAGTTGAAAATTAGACAAGGTGTCAACTGAAAAATGGCTGCCATAACTTGTTATGGTCATTATGAGTTAATTATCATTTTCTTTGGTTTCAGACTTTCGAATCTACCTGCAAAGTTAGAATTTTGTACCACTCATGATTGCTAAGGTTGAACCATTTGCTAGGTCATTAAAGACAATCCTACGAGAGCACATAGTTAAGAACAAGGAGATTACTTCTATACCCAACCTCTATTTATGGTAGAGCCTTCATCTAAACATCTTCTCGATGCGAAGTTAATCCCAACGGAAAATATATAATTGTATTCATGATCAAAGAACTTGGAAAGACAAAATCAAGATTACCAATCTAATAGCCTAATTGTCTTATTAATAGTTCTGCTTTTGATTTATTGTTCATTTGTACTTTTTCTACATCTCTTCCTCCTTATTTTGTGTAGGTGGTTCAATAATTCACTAGAAAAGAAATTTACAAAAACAACCAAATCCATCTCAATTCCATTATTTTTAGAATCAATATCACAATTCATATCCCCAAAAACGAATGGAATACCAAGCACATAGCATAGGTAGTAATTGGGATATTCTGTATCAATCCCGAACTCTCACTATGCTTGCAAAATTATACTAGGGCAAGATTTTCTCACAAAGAAGTTCAGCGCAGATGCAGAACATTGGATTAGAAAACACTAATAATCCTCCGTTCGACATTTGCACTAGCATATTGTACTAAGAAAATCTTGTCCCAATCTTTTGTGCAACCATCGCGAGAGTTCAAGATTGATGTTGAAGATCTCAGCTACTACTTGTGGCATGTGCTATGGATTTCAGCCATTTTTTAGATATATGCTGTGATATTAGTTGTGTATAAGAATGTAATTGAGATGCATTTTGTCATTTTTTATACTTTTTTCTTATGAATCATTGAAACTCCTAAGCAAACTAAGGAGGAAGAGAGGTAGAAAAAGTACAAATGAACAAATAGAGACTAAAAAATTGTGCCGTCTCTATTTATTATAAAGAAACCACAACTGATATAGTTGATTAGATATGATGGGTTTTTATATTATTTTAGGCATAGACTAGTTATATGCTTGTTATGCCTCACGTGATTATTGAACTCAAATATTCAAGTATTAATTTCTTGGTGGTATAGCCTTAGAGTGGAAACATAGTCTAGAAGTTCCTAATGTTTGTTTTATATTATACCTTAAGGCTAGAAAGTAAAGTTTCCGAGGGATGAAATTTTGTAGTCTCTTTTTGTTCATTTGTGCTTTTTCTACCTCTCTTACTCTTAAGTTTGTTTAGGAGGTTCAATCGTTCACTAGAAAACAAATTTACAAAAACAACCAAGTTCATCTCAATTCATTCTCATACACAACCAATATCACACTACCTATTCGAAAAAACGACTAAATACCCAATCACATACCGAAAGTAGTAATGGGATCTTCGGTTTCAATTCCAAACTCTTGTTGTGGTTGCACAAAAGATTGGGACACAATTTTATCACAACAAGATGCTAGCACAAATGTAGAACATGGGATTATTAGACAACTCTTATAATCCATGTTCTACATTTGCGCTAGCATCTTATTGTGAGAAAATCTTTTCCCTATCTTTTTGCAATCATAGAGAGAGTTCAAGATTGATACTGAAGATCCTAGTTACAATTTGTGGCATATGCTAAGTGTTTCAGTCATTTTTTTAAATATACTTCTTTGTGTGAAAGAACGGAATAAGATGGATTTTTTCATTTTTGTAAATCCACTTTCTAGTGAATGATTAAACCTCCTAAATAGACTGAGGAGGAAGTGAGGTATAAAAAGCAAAAATGAAAATAAAATCCAGTGCAAAGTTGTTAATAAAGCTGGTAGGCAAAGATAATGCTAAAAAATGATGGTGGATCTTCACGGAAAGTTCATTGTTGTCATCCAAAGACTTGGTAAAGAAGAAAGTTTCCAACACAAATCTACTGCAATTTCCTTTTATTTTGTCAATCACTGAGATTTATGGGCATATAGATCTCATCAAGCTAATACTTCTAGGCTGAAATGCGGAATTGGGACATTAATCTCTCTTGAATTGTCTTTACTCATTGTGTGCACACGTTATGTATTTTAAAAATAAAGGTATCATGTATGGTGCCGACTCTCTTAGTTTGTCTCTTTAGGGTATAGTATCAAAGAGACCTAGCTTATTCTGGCTTCACCAACTCACACATCATTATACCCAACCCGTATATTATTTTTAGGGTGAACCCATTGGTGTCCCCTTAAAGTTGACATGAAATTTCACATAAACACTTTAATTATGCTTTGTTCATTTTGAACACTTGCAGTAGTCATTTACTGTGTCATTTCTACACTTTATTCGTATTCCCAGATCCAACTTAAGCATGTGTTGACTAATGCCTTTGCTGGAAAATTAGACAAATATTTAATTAACTAGTGGACTTCTTTCTTAAAAGAAAAAAAATCACTTTTAATTCCTTTCTTCTTTAGATATGTAATCCCATGCCCCTAGACCCCATTTCTTCATCTTCTTTCTTCCTAAACTCCACTAAGAACATCAAAATCTCTCAACAATCTTAGTAATTTCGTTCTTCTTAATTTGTGCCTGGAAATTATTATCTTTTTCTTCTTAGTAATTTCACTGCAATTTTTTTTTAAAAATAATTTCTTCTCATCCATTACTTATATTTAATCTCTCCTTATCCCAATCCATTTCCTCCATCTCTTTTTAACTTTTCTATTATGTATTTTTTTTGTTTTATGAAAATTTAATATATATGTAGTAGGAGATACAAATATAAGAACTCACTTTTTAAAAATATTTATTTCCATTGTAGTCGGAGAGGATCCGATAATTATCAATTAAATAATGTCATTATTTATTTGTCCTCTAGTGGATATAGTTCAAAAGAATTGGAAAAAATAATTTTTTTGTGTATTTTATATTAGTATTGAATGATGGATAAAAAAGTAAATTAGATTTTCAGGGAAGAAGAAAAAACTAAGTAGTATACATCTCCAGCAAAAATATATGTTTTCTCAAAATTTGGATGGTGATGAGGGGTGGTTTATGGTGGCTGAGATAAAGAGCGAGTAGTAAGGAGTAAAAATAATAATAAATGGTGGGTGGTGAAAGATGGCAGAGAGAAACATTGAGGAAGAAGAAAGAGAAAAAAAAGAATTCACCAAAAAAGCTTCTCAAATGCGCTTAAAATACTTGTTGCACAATTATTATGTTGAGTCAGAAAAAAGTGTCTAAATGACAATGTGCAGCCCTACACAAGGTGTTTAAATGAACAAAGTTTAATTAAAGTGTCTAAGTAAGATTTTGTGCCAAATTTAAGTGGCCACCAATGGGTTTTCCCTTATTTTTATACTTATTAATATTTTGCATACTTTGTTTTGTTGTCGATATGTAGTTGAGATGATAAAGGACATAAAAATTTGATCCCCTTTTGGGTCAACCAATAACCCTAAGGAGAAAGTTCCTACTCTTGAAGTTCCCAAACATAAGCAGTTGAATTGCATTAGTAAAATTGTAGCAGGTGAAAGTGTATAAAAGGAAATTGGTGATATGTCAGTACACATGGACTCAGTGGCAACATATATGCCATAAAATTAGTAGATCTAGTGTTCACAAATGCATCACCAATTTCATGTCATGTAACTTCATTAGCTACAATATTATTGATGCAATTGTCACACCGTGCACCACTAATGTTTGGAAACATAAAGGGGAGGAAGTTCGTCCTTGCGGTTACTGTTTGATCCAAAAGGTGAATAAATATGCATATCCTTATTTCTTATCTCAACAATAAATTGATTGTATCATAAAGCATGTGAAATGTTAATTAGAAACAAAATAACATATGATTTGGTTATGATCAAGTGCGGGTTGATGACGCTAGAATAGGCCAGAATGTCTTTGATAATATATCAAAGAGAGATGAATCAAGAAAGTTGTATTGAAAAGGATACCTCTAATTTTTAAGGACATAGCTTGAGCAGATGAACTAAAGAGGATCCTAGAGATATTTGTGCCCTAGTTCAGTATTACAACCTAGAATTTTTAGCCGGAATAGATCTGTGTGGCCATAAATTTAAGGGAATGACAACACTAAAAGAAAGTCTAGTATATTTGTGAGGTAAACTTACCTCATTCATGAAGTTGTTGCATGAACTTCATAATTTAACATGAAAATTACTTATTTATTTTATGCATTCCTTTCGTGTATGGTCTTATTAAAAATACCGCTCTATCTTTTATTTTCTTCGTTAAAGACTGTTTTGCGGAAAATATTACTTAATTTTTTTTCACTTTGGTGGGAGAAAAGAACTTTTAAATGATTAAATATAGAATAACTTCTATGTTATTAAAGGGGTTAAGCAGATGTAGAGTCTTGCTCTACCATTGTCAGTCACTCGGCTCAAGTTGGACTTTGGCAAAAATATCCATCAAGAAATTTTTGTTTTGGACAAAAAAATAAACCCAAAATATTTCTCGTGGCAACATGAATTGAAGTGCATACAACACATTAATGCACGCTTTAGAGATACATCTCTTTAGTCAAGGGTGTGCACTAGAAGTGTTAATTCCACTTGGACATGTGTTAATGCACATATACAACACAACCTAAAGAAACTTTATATAATTCTTTATGCGACGAAGAGCCTTATAATGTATACTACTATGATTATAAGTATATCTACTTGATGTACTAATAACATAAGTTATATCAGGACAACTAAAGTTAAGTGTAAGCATTACAGTCCCAATTATTTTAGCATATTTTGTTTGAGAAACACTAGAATCTTTATTATTTTACAAGTGCATGTTAGGATCATGAGGACATCTCTCTAAACTACATCAAAATAATTAATTTTTTTAAACTTTATTTTAATGTAATGAGACTGACACAAAGAGAAATCATTAGTATTTCTTTTAATTTTAATTCCTAAAATTATGTCTACTTCATTATGATTTTCCATTTAAAACTTAGTAGATAAAAAGTTCTTAGTTTCATCAATAACATTGATTTTTGGACAACAATTAACAAGTCATGTACATATAATAACACAATTTGAACCTATCATTTTGGAATAATCATAGGTATAAGATTAATTGACAAGAAAGTCACTATCCACTTATGTGATATCAGACTTTTCATACCGAAGCTTAGATGTCTATTTTAGTCCATACAAGGACTTACTCAACTTGAATATTTTATTATCTTCCCTTGGAATCACAAAACCTTTGGGTTGAGTTAAATATGTCTATTCCTCTAAGGCACCATTTAAAAATATTGTTTTGACATCCATTCTATCACTAAATCATGAATAGTGGAAAAATTAATAAGACTCCTAACGGTCATTATTTTTGTCACAAGAGAATACATATCAAAATTCCAGCCTTCTGTTTATCAATTGTAGCTTCGGGTCTCAATTTCTTCTTAAATATCCACTTGCTACATGTGAATTTACAACCTTTAGGCAAATCATACAAGTCTCAAGTGTAATTCGAAATTATAAAGTAATTCACTTTTAAAACCTTCTTTTCAAAATATCACATATATTGATCTCATACTATAGAGATTCATTTTTAATATCTTCTTCTCAAAATATAACATATGATGATCTCATTGCCTCATCATAATTGTAGGGTTTATTTCTATTAACTAGATAGACACTAATTCTTATATAAAAAGTTTCAGTAAAAAATACAGCGATAAAATCATGACAAAGCTGGTGTCAATTCTACATCTTTTACTCCTTGTAAGTTCATTTTTATGCTTCTTAGAAATAACTTCATAAGAAGAAACAACATAAGGATCAACAAACATAAATGTAGAAGCATCATTTTACATATCACTAAACACATAATTTTTCAAAGGAAATTTTCTAAAAATTCAGCAACTCGAGATTCACAAATAGAAAAATTATTTTTAAAAAAAATTTATATGCAGCACTCTTTTCACATAACCAATAAAGACAATGTCAAAAGTCTTACAACCTACATTTACTCATTTAAAATCAAGTTGAATTACCTTATCCAAAGACATCAAAACTCTCAGAAATATCATATTAAGAGAAAACCCTTTCTGCAACACATATGAGGTCTTGTCTAACATTTTATGAGGGACCATTAAGAATATAACATGCAAATAAGAAAGCTTCCCCCTACATGTTGTTTAATAGACTTGATCTTAAAAGCATAGAATTTGTCATTTCCTCAAGGGTTTTATATTTTTGTTCAGCTACACCATTTTTTTGGGATACAACGAGCACTAAGCTCATGTGAATATCATTTTTCTCACAAATATGCTCCGGAGTTTTAGTATTACATTTACTGCCCCTACCAAATATAAAAATATCTTGATTTTCCTATTTAATTCATTTTCCACTTCGAAATTGAAGAACATACTTTCAACCTCATCTATAGATATAAGACGATATACCTTAGTGTATCTAGAAAAGTAATATGTTTTTCCACTTTTTCTAACAATATTCTCGAAGTTTGTTAAATTTGAATATATTAGTTCAAACAATTGAATTTTTGTACTAATAATAGATTTCAAAGGTTTCCTTACATGTTTTGCTTTTACATATACAAGATATTTTTAAAAATCATCAATTTTTATCATAGAAATTAATTCTATTTTTCTAAGTCTTTTGAGAGAAGCAATAGTAACATGACTTACTCTACCATACCACAAATTAATAGACTTTACAATATAAGCAGAATTTGGAATACTAGCATTATTGATAATCAATTGAACTATATTCAACACAAATAATCCTTCACTAAGATATCCCTTCAAAAAATGTCTCCTCTCTGAGAAATAATTATTTCATCACCTTCAAATATAAATTTTAAGACCTACTTTATTGAGAAGTACTCTGAAAACTATGTTTCTACATGTAGAGTACATACAAAACATTTTTCAAGACTTATAAAGTTTTTTCTGAAGTTAGATTAAGTAAAAAATTTCCTTTATCCATTATTTCAGCCGTAGAGAACCCATGTAAATACATTTGCCATTAGTATACTCCTCAAAGTCATGGAATAACTCTTTGTTGGCTCAAAAATGTGTTGAAGCGTCTGTGTCTAACACATTAATATTATTAGCCACAAGAACAACTACAACAATAATCACTTCATTATCCTCACCAGGATGAGCTTGACCATCATCTTGTCTTTCTTACCGTAAGTTCTTCCCTTGTCGTACTTATCAGTGGCTAGCGTTATGACTAAGTTTTCCGCAGACAAAGAAAGGATCCTTATATTTTTGAATTTGAATCTTCGACTTGTAAAAATAATTCTTTTTCTTTGTATGCCCTTTTTTATAAAATTCTTCAGTTTGCCTTTGAACATGTCATTCATAAAATTACTAGAAAATTCAATAAGAATCTATGGAAGAATTAAGTAAAAACTTTCCATCTTATTTTTGGACAGTTTGCCTCTTCAGTCCTCATGTGACCCATAAGTTCTTAGGGAGATAATTTTATTTTCTTATATTTCAGCTGATATCTATAATTACTCCAAGTTTGTGGACACTTTTCAAGCACAACACATTAGCCTAAAAATCTCAAACATCTTCATGTCTTTGTTGAGAACATCAACAGTCAAGTTCTCATATTCACAAATGTTTTCCATAATTAGCTTATTGTCACCATTTGAAACTTAATCCATTGACCATCATATTTTTTCTTTCATGCATCATCAACACTATATTTTTTCCCAAACTAACATATATTTTCTTAGCAGATATTTGAGTAACAAATAAATCAAATAAAGGATTAGTAATTGGTTAAAAATCGTCAGTAGAAGGTTTGTTAAACAAAATAAAATCAACTTCTAAATCTTTAAATAAACTAAGATGCTTATGTGACCGGCATTTAAAATTATTTCATCCAAATACTCAAGCTTTAAAAGATTAGAAAAAGTTTTATTAAACAAAATACTCATTTATAAATATTGTATTCGGAAAATTGCATTCATATTATTAGGGAAATACTACAATATTGATATTGGACAAGAATTAAAATAGTAAGTGAATTATGACAAACACTACGTAACGAAGAGTCACTGCCATGAAAGCAATTTTGGCCCGACTTTGATGTTAATAGTTAAGTCCAGTCACTCTCCAAGCTTCTACAGATCTCCAAACACGTGTACTCGTGTTGGATGTTTGAAGTTGCACAAAAACAGTTGCCCAAATATTCACAATAGGAAGAAAAATATTTGAGACAATACATGAATAGGTGAAAGAGATTAAATGAAAGAGAGATTTTTGTTTCTCTTCTATATTAGTTCACAAATAATACTCCTTAAATAGGAAGAACATTTATGTTTTCATCCATCATAAGAATGTAAGTAGTTAAAGTGAACTGAAATATTACTTTTGCTTTGATGAAAATTTGTCATAATGAAAAGTAATTCGAGTCTTCTAAATAGTTTCAATATGTTCTTACGAAGTTAAGAAACGATCACTTGAATAAATGCATGTGAACCATATATAAGGAAGTAGCTCTCCTGTTTCACATCAATTCACGACTTAAATGTTCACGTAGATTAATTACGGAGAATTATTAGATGTTATTATCCAGTGCATTAAATAAAAAGGAATAAAATCTACATTTCCGAGTCACCAGAACAACTGTTGGAACCAAGAATAGCTCTATAGGGAAAAAGCTTCTGAAGAAGGTAATCAAAGCTTCTAAGAATCATTATTGATACAAGGGTCTTCCAAGAACTAGTCTCCATGTAAACATGATATTCTACCTTAATGCAGCCTCCATAACTTCCAGATGATAACTACATAATATAATCAACAAATATATTACATAATTATTACTGTGAAGTACAAACTCCTACTTAGGGAGTTGACTACACTAGAGAATACAAGTCATAGGTTGATTACAAGAGTCCTAGTTTTACTTCAAATAAACTACTAAAAATACTATTAAATACAAGTAGGCCTTCACTACTACTAAAATAAATAAAAATTAGTGTTTTATTTTGAACTGAAATAGGCTCCAAAATAAACTGAAAAAATACAAATGCATTTCATTTTGGCTTTGGATCTATTTTTAGTAACAACATTACTCGAAATCTCATACTTATTTGTTTATTTTTAAATATTTTTCCAATGGTAGGATCAATAGTGACAAAATAATTATAACTCATATTCTTATAAATCATGAAACTAAAAGGAGTTGGTACCTCCAAGAATGATGCAAAGTGAAATAGTAATGAAATTTACACTAAAAGGATACATTGAAGCGTGACGACTTGATTTAAATTGAGTTTCTCATATAGTTAAGAAAGTAAAATCAAGGTAAAGAGTTAGTAGATTTTGAGTTAATACAAGTAATTCAATTAAACTTCCAACCAATTACAAAAATGCTTCAAACTAAATAACCAAAAGATAAGTAGAATATTGACATAAATACTACGTTTGGTAATAAACTATTTGTATAATTTATTTTTGTATTAAAAATGCAAAGAAATTTTTATTCCAACTCGAAATGTATATAAAACTCGGAGAAAAAAAGAAACCAACCATTAATCTTAACAAATTCATTTTTAATTCTTAAACTTAGAAGATAACTGACTAAATGACATGTAGCATACAAAAAAATAGTAGATCACATCAAAAGTCAAATAAAGGATCTTGGTGAAATATAACTTTTTAAGGAGAAATGAATTGAGATGATAAGTTAAGTATTATAAAAATTTGAAATTGAAAAATAAGAAAATTATCGAGAGGTAATCTTGAATTATCTTCTGCATTGAAGGCAATGATTGAAAAATGATTTTTTCCTTTGAGAAAAACTTGTACAACATAGATATTTTACAATTGAAGAGCTTTAATGTAGGGGAATTTTTTTCACTACATGTCCCCTTAAGTACACACAATTTAGGCTTTATTTATAACCAAAAAATTGAAACCTAAAGAATTTTCGATTTTGAAAAGCAAAGAATGGGGGATAATCTCAACAAAACTTGGGGATCCAAAAATTGAATTGTTGATCTTTGAAGATATAAATTCAGAAAAATGGGAGAAAAAGTATCTGAAACAAAAGGTGACAACATGGGTGGGGCTATCTGCCCCTAGAATAATTTTAGGGACATGGTGACGTTTTGGAGGTAGAAAACTTGATGGATTGAGCTCAAAATCTGGTGAAGTTTGGGGGTTTGCATTTGGCAAGGAAAAGGGCTGCTAGGGTTTCTAGTTCATTTGGGAAAGAAAGAAATGATGAAGAAATGAAAAGGAATAGAGGCATTTATTTGAGGGGTTTGGGCCCGGGTTTGATAAACGATAGTGTCTGATTGAATTATATTTGGGCTGAAAGTAGGTTTGAAGAAACAAGTCATTTGTATTTAGCAAATTACATTTGCTTGAAGTAATTCAAAATCGATAAATTGAAAATAAGATAAATTATATCTAATTGTTTATCAAGATTATTAAGCTTTTAACAATGTAGAATAATTGCTTAAGTCATCAATCACCCCTCAAAGTTGTCCGCATAATTCAATTAGACATCTAAACTAAGACTTGTACCTATTGAACACCTAAATTGTTCAAAGCATGTACATGTTAGACACAAAATGCTGATATGACAATAAATGTGTATTGCACTTCCCTGAAGCACGTGAAAAGACTTAAAATAGTGTCTTTTTTTTAAAAACATTTTTCTTCTTTTATTGACACTTGACATTATAATTAACTTAAAAATATTTTTCTTCTTTTATTTACACTTTTTTGTGAAAAAGAAAAGCACCCCACTCCCTACCTATCATCTTCTTCATAATTTAGTTTGCAGATTTTTCTTAATTTTAGCTCCAACATTTTTTATATTTTTTTATACAAAAAATTTATATCTTCCAAATATGAAGATAAATAAAAATCAACTATGAAGATTCAGATTTGAAAGAAAGTCTTCGTATGATTTATTTCAAATCTCATAAAAATAAGGAACAAATATGAAGAAGATGAAGGAAGATAAATAATTTTTACTTATAAAAAAAGATAGCCGATATTTATTTATCACAATTTTCGAACAAAGATTTTTACTCAAATTCATACGTGTTCATTAAATTTATCAAAAATGATATAAGCTTGAAGTTATTTGAAAAGAATAAGATTTTGTAATTTGATAAAGAATGTGTTTTGGGGAAGAAGATGAAGATGAAAGGGGGTTGGGTTAGGGTTGGGTAGGGTAGAATAAGTTGACATTTTCATTTTTTTCTTTTTTTTTTATAAAAAAATTATATATTAAATTTTCGGGGTCCAATGCCAAATGCTATTTTTTTAATTAGTCATTTTACCACGTCATCACAAGTGTATCACACACTCTTCACATTTTTTGCTGATCATCAAAATATGTCTAATAGACGGTTTTTGTTTTGAAAAAGTGTTCAATTGATACTAGTCCTAGTTGAGGTGTCGAAGTGAAATATGCTGACAACTTAAAGGGGCTTGTGATGACTTAAGACTTTAGCAAAATACATTTGCTTGAAATAATTCAAAATCCATGAAATTAAAAATAAGATAAATTATATCTAATTGTTCATCAAGCTTATTAACTTTTTAACAATGTAGAATAATTACTTTGAAGTAAAGACGTGTTATTTTGAATAGTCGAAGTAGAATAAGGAAAAGGAGAACAAGCAGAGGGGGAGCGGAAGGGGAAGAATTAGGAGAAGAGGAAGAAGAAGAAGACGAGAAGGAAGAATAAGAACGAGGAGAATGATGAAGAGGGAGAGGAATAGGAAGATGAAGATGAAGTGGAAGTGGAAGAAGAGGAAGGAGGAAGGATGAGGAGGGTAATAGATTCAGTATCTTTATAACAATACAGAATTATTCAAAATATTTTTGAGGTGCTTTTACCCAATAAAAAAGTAAAATTGTCTACAAAAAAAGATTCAAAACATTTTAAGTTTTAAGAAATAATTATTCTACTTTGTTTGGAATTGAACAAGCTTGAAGAATTAATCAACCCTCTCTTTTTTAGCTACGGATGATAGAAAGAGTTAGGACAAAAAGTATGTCACGGCCCCAAATACACCCTAGACGTGACATGACGTATAAGACACCACGAGGTCCTGTACAAGTCATTTAGCATACTTCATACAAGATAATAGAACAAAGAGTTTCAAAGGTAGCATTTCAAATTAAAGAGTTTTACAAAACATAGCAGGTCTAACATAAGTCTCAAAGCCATATATTATATCATAAGGGAGTGATTGGGACGTAAACCATAAATTAAGTACAAAATATGAAAAGAAAATACATGATAGCAATAAAAGAATCTCGGTCCTCTGTACATGAGGACTCATCACCTTAAGGTAAAAGTACTCGTATTGAAATGTAATTGTTGCAACAAATAGGAGAATCTTAGTAGTTCGGTTGGTTGACTACCTGAACTCTCATTTTATTGGTAGGGTTCAATTCCCCACATTGCAATATTAACCATTCATAAAGTCTCCCATCACCTTCAAGTACCAAAGGGTAACAAGAAATTGTCGATTTAGTAAGCTACCGTAAATAGTATAATTTCAATCTATCTATATATAAAATAAAGCTGAATATAGACAATGTGATATGACACTTCTCTATGGCCTCCATTTATATTTATCTTTTTTTTTTAATCTTTTCCTACATTTCTTAACAAAAAATTATACATTTAATAATTAAATAAATTAATATATTTGCTATATCTAATTATGTTTCAAGAGTTACTAAAAAACTCTATCTATTGCATTCTCTACTTAAATACCATGTCTACTGACCAACCTCCTTTTACAAAATTTTTAATGATTTAATCCATCTATAAATAATAATATTCCATAAAGTTGTTAGCTACTAATTTTTATTTTCACCTTCTTCTATTTTCTTAATCAATATATCTTCTTCCTTTTAAATATTTTCCTTTGGTTCATCATCATGTGGTTAATTATCAAAAGAGATGACATAGAAAAAGTCTCCTCAACTTCCTTTTACCAAATTTTCCATGAATTAATCCATCTATAATAACAATCTTCTATAAAGTTGTTAGCTACTCATTTTTATTTTCTCCTTTTTCTTTATCAATATATATTCTTCCTTTTAAACGTTTTCTTTCATTAGATTTTGGTTCATCATCATATGGTTAATAATGATTTTGAAAAAGTGATGTGACAATTATAATCACTTTAATAAACATTATAGATATATTCTTCAAAATTTTATTTTATATCAAACAAAATTTCATCAAATGAAAAGAATGTTTAGTTGTAGTAAATTCATCAAAGACAAATGGTCAGAGTACTTTTATTCTGTTTCATCAAAAAATGAATTTCAATACGGTGGCGAAGATCATCAAGAGAAATAGTCAAATTAGTTTGATAAAGTAGAAGTTTAAATGATTATATATGTGCATACACATTTTTTGTACTTATTTTAGTACCCCTTAACTAGTTTTATGTCCAGTGCTAGATGCTATTACGAAGTTTTGGGAACATTCTACTAGTCATAACATTGCTGGATGTAGCTTGGCTTATTCTGCCACCCGCTTGCTACTCTATGAAAGAGATCATATTTTGCTAGAATTTTTTATGCTTTCAACTATGATATTCACATGTTTCTTGAAAAATCTTACTCTACTCTTCAATGGCCCAACAAGTGGCAAGATCGTAACAGCCTATGTAGGTAAAATGGTTTTGATTGGAGGCTAAGCTTGTGAAGGTCAACATTGATGGTAGGAAAGAGAGTTGAGTGATTTAGAATAAAGGGTAATTTATAGAAACTTCACTAGTTTAGGAGTTAATTAGTTAATTAGATACGTACTAGTTTACAATATTATGAATTTTATCAGACATTTATGCGTCCAAATATGTTCAGATGCATGTATATCACGATACATGAGGCAAAAAATTAGCAGTAATTTGTTATAGAATATATCCAACTATGGATTGAATGTATCAAGGATATATAGGCAAACCTTGATCGTCTTCCTTGCTTTCCTCAAATCTCGATCATAACTCTCCATTGTATCTTGTATCCTAAGAGACATGTGAAGATCTTGTGTAATTCACATGTATCTGGGATATATAGAAATATTTAGTTGCTTCATATATCTTACTTTGAAATATAGTATGAAATTATTAATTAATCATATAAATATTAGTACTTCAAACTATAGAGAATCAATAAATATGGTAAAAGAATTGTATAATTAGGTAGTTTTTCCTAGAATGAAGGAGTAGTTAGGGAGAATTAAGTCGTTATGGCTCTATTTTAGGCTATTTTAATGAGTAATGTATCTCAATACATTTAAAACTAAATTTGGTACATGATAAATAAAAAGGTGGTATAATAAA
The DNA here is from genome assembly GCA_027704765.1 of Solanum habrochaites. Taxonomy (NCBI): domain Eukaryota; kingdom Viridiplantae; phylum Streptophyta; class Magnoliopsida; order Solanales; family Solanaceae; genus Solanum; species Solanum habrochaites. The sequence goes on from JAKWJA010002493.1 coordinate 11,967,181, forward strand.
TAATTATTTGAATGTATAGATTGGATTAGTAGATATGGTATGAATATAGGAGAAAATGCTAAATTATACAAACATTACTATATTATTTACTAATTCTTTCTATTATTTGAAATAATTACATTTTAATCTCACTAAATAATTTCATAGAAGATTTCAAGTTAGATAGATACATACAAAGATATACATTATATAAATGTATCTTGTATGATTCATATGATTATGAGATGCTGATATGAAAGCGAGATACGAGAGTTGCGAGTGAAACGGGAGGGAGCAAGCAAAAAATTTCTATGTATCTCATATAAATGTGTATCCAGTTGGATACAATATATATATATAACAAATTATACCTAATTTTGATCTCATATATACCGAGATACATATATCAAAAAACATATTTGGAATACACTAAAATTTGGTAAAGTTCATAACTTTGCAAACTAGTATATTTCGATAACGACCCTCAAAATCAGATAGGTTAACTAGAGCCTATCATGTGTGTAAAGATCGATTAACTAGTTAATAATGTGTTAAAATGATGAATAATATATTAAGGGGTAAGTTCTAAAGAGTTTGGAAGTTAAACGTCAAAGAACGTCCAAGACGTTTGGAAGCTAGTCTTGTATGTGCTAGTGTGCCTTTGCATATTTTATGTGTTGTTTGGTATCCAAAATGATAGAGGAGGGCCCTAATACATAGATGAGCATGTTTAGGGTAGAAACATCCGGGTACGAATCCCCAAGAACCACCCTAAGGGTCCTTGATAAGCACCCAAACCTTGGAAAGAAAACTGCCAAAGACTGCAAAACAATGACCCCTTATCGACGCTCCTTAAGTCAATCCATGCCCCGTCGTTTGGGGGCGTAACTCCACACTTAGATGTAGGAGCTTAGACCCCAGAAGTTGACTTTTGAAATCAAACGAAGCCCAACAAGACGGGTCATCATTCAAACGATGCCAGTAGCTTGGCTCCACCATATGGAGCCTGCAACACTACCAACATTTTCTACCATCTTAGAGGTGAATTTGGAAATTCACCCAACATCCTAATTAACTAGTGGTCGGTTATTTTAGGGTTTTTTAGGTATTTTAATTTAGTTTATACCCCTAAGACTTAATTTAGACCTCACTTTTCAAAATCAAAACCCATCTCCCAAGAAAAACGCTCTTAAAACTTCATTGAAGCTTGAACTCAAAGAAGAGCTAGGATTGACGATTTTGAGTGCTTCTTTCACCAAATCTCTTGGGTTTCTGCTATTAATGTATGGTAGTTCATCATTTATTTTTCTCTCATAGAATGAGCCAATCCAAAGGTTTTTCCAAAAGGATTCAAAATCCTAAATTCTTGTATTTTGAATTCTAAGCATGGATGTTTACATGAAAATATTTTAATGGATGGATTATGATGTTTTCAATATAAAGTGATGTTTTTATAATAAAAAACTCAATGGACCCATGAATATGCAAATTTTTAAAATTGGGCTTATGAAGTGGGTTTAATGTATATGATTAGACAATGTTACAATTGTGTTTTTATTTTGTCGTATTGTTATTATCTACTGCCATTTATTACTTATTATGATAGTTTGTTTGAGAATTGAGAAAAGGTGGTCAAATTTTGTATCATGGGTAAGTTGATCAATGTTGTTTAGTTCTTATTGAATTGATCTTGAGTGGTATAGTCAACTTATGGTGGCGCTGTTTACCTGATGTATATGATTATATATGTGAATTATGATTATGGCCTTGAAGGCATTAAATATGAAGTAAAGTGATGTTATGATGATGCATGAGATGTCTTTATGAAGTTGAGAATATGTGTCTTGTAGATGTTATGTATAAATGAAGTATAATATGAATGTGAAGCATGATAGTGTGTGAATTATGATTAATATACTATGATTATGTTTAAAAGTCAATGTTATGAATAAGGTGGTTATCTGAAGAGTGTTCTCATATAAACTCACACGCACACACTTTGAATGAATTAATGAAGTTTATGAATAAAAATGGGAGATTCTAGGGTAGACACTATTCGTGAGCAGAGATGAAGTGTCTAGTATCAACCCTACTATTCCTAAGAACTCTAGTGAATAAAAAAGGATGATTTAGGGTGGAAACTCTTTGTGAGTTTAGATGAAGTGTTTAGTAGCAAACTCACTATTCCCAAGAGCTTTCCAAAGAATGGTTGGAGGTTGGATACTCTTCGTGAGTTGAGATGAAGTATCAAAAAGTAACCTCTAGAGATGAGTGCTCTTCGTGAGTTGAGGTGTAGTACTTAATGGAAATCTCTTAACATATAGTTAATGAATGTCTAAGAATAAGTGGGGAGTTATGCTTAGCACTGAGAGGATTTGAAGAAGGAGTAGATACTCTTTGTTAGCAGAGAAGTCGTATCCAATGTACCTCTAGAGATGAGTACTCTTCGTGAGTTGAGATGTATTATTTAATGAAAATCTCTTAACATATAGTTAATGAATGTCTAAGAATAATTGGGGAGTTATTCTTAGCACCGAGAGGATTTGAAGAAGGAGTAGATACTGTTTGTGAGCAGAGATGTCGTATCCAATGTACCTCTAGAGATGAGTAATCTTCGTGAGTTGAGATGTAGTACTTAGAAGCAATCTCCTTATACCTTAACTATTCACCCGCATATGTTTATTTATTGGAGATCCAAGTAAAGGCTAAGAGAATGACCCTACTTTAGGCAAGTGGGTATCCCCTATCTAATAGGGGTTAATACTGGGATTCCGTGTCTAGCTCTCATGATCTATGTTGGTTAAAGATAGTCCCCACAAACGCATGTAATGAAATTAGTCTTCTTAAGGGTGTACAACATAGGATAGGTGGTGTAATGAGATGCTATTTATCCTCCGCACAAGTATACATTTAGAGGAAGTTTTGGTGTGTCTTTACATGAAAATGTATGAATGTTTTACTAAATAATGCTAATGAGGTAATTTGAATTTATGTCTAATGATAATGAAACATGTTTCTCTTATGTGTAAAGTGATGAAAGCTATGTAAAAGAAGAATGTGATGTGCCTAGTCTATGGTGATTCTCAAGTAGCACTAAGGTGGGAGAGTAGTATGAGATGCTACTTTCACATTTAACTAAGTGTAACTTGGGGGTTGTCTTGGAGGATGGTCTTTATGTGAAGTTCCTAACTACATGTATGTTTCCTCTAGTGTTTTTAGTAATGAGTGTTGACATGTTAAATTAAAATGGAGCATGATGATCTTCGGTAGTCTTGAGGATCACTTAGGTGTGTAATGAAGAGGTTGTATGGGCGATCTCTTCATGTCTTACCTAGGTGAGTCTTAGGATAACTTTGGATAGAACGGTCTAAATGATAAAATGAATTACTTGATAAATGTGACTAAGTGTTACGGTTAAGGAAGTTCTACTTGTATATGAAATGATGCTTTTTAAACTTGATTCATGAAGTTTTTACCACAATAACATGAAAAGTATGTTTCAACTAAAATATCCTTTTTAGCATGTTTTTGCATACAACCGTACTTAGTACAATGTTTGTACTAAATCCATATTCTTCTATATTTCTATAGGTATAGGTGGAAGAAAAGTGAAGGTTCTTAGAAGGTGAAGCTTGGGAAGTTGATTCTATCAATATCTGTATGTCGTTATATGTTTGAGGAAATGAACTATGTTTCTTTTAGTTTCTTTCTTTTAAGACATTGTTTAAGACTTAGAATGTTTCTTTTAATGTATAGGGTCTTGATCCTACGATATTAAAACGTGTCTAAGATGTCTTGAGTTGTATTTTGTCATTTTTGTATATTTTTTTCTTATGAATCATTGAACCTCCTAAGCAAACTAAGGAGTAGGAGAGGTAGAAAAAACACAAATGAACAAAGAGAGACTACAAAATTGCGCCATCTCTATTTATTATAAAGAAACCACAACTAACTTAATTAATTAGATATGATGGTTTTTTATATTATTTTAGGCATAGACTAGTTATATGTTTGTTATGCCTTAGGCGATTATAGAACTCAAATAGTCAAGTTTTAATCTCTTAGTAGTCTAGCCTAAGAGTGGAAACGTAGTCTAGAAGTGCCTAAGGTTTATTTTATATTATACCTTAAGTCTAGAAAGTTAAGTCTCCAAGGGATGAAATTTTGTAGTCTGTCTTTGTTCATTTGTGTTTTTTCTACCTCTCTTCCTCTTAAGTTTGTTAAGGAGATTCAATAGTTTAGTAAAAAACAAATTTACAAAAACAACTAAATTCATCTCAATTCATTCTCATACACAACAAATATCACAATAACTAGTCGAAGAAAACAACTGAATAACAATCACATACCGATATTAGTAATCGGGATCTTCAGTGGCAATTCCAAACTCTTGTTGTGGTTGCACAAAGATTGGGACACAATTTTCTCACAACAAGATTCTAGAGCAGATGTAGATCATGGGATTATTAGACATCGCTTATAATCCATGTTCTACATTTGGGCTAGCATCTTATTCTAAGAAAATCTTTTCCATATCTTTTTTCAATCATAGAGAGAGTTCAAGATTGATACTAAAGATCCTAGTTACTATTTGTGGCATATCCTAAGTGTTTCAGTCATTTTCTTTTAATATAATTCTTGTGTATATGAATGGAACTAAGATGGATTTTTTCTTTTTTGTAAATCTAAGTTCTAGTGAATGATTGAACCTCCTAAATAGTCTGAGGAGGAAGTGAGGTAGAAAAAGCACAAATGAAAACAATATCCAGAGAAAAGTTGTTAATAAAACTGGTAGGCAAAGGTAATGCTCAAAATTGAGGGTGGATCTTTATGGAAAGTTCATTGTTGTCATCCAATGACTTGGTGAAGAAGGAAAGCTTACCACACAAATGTACTTCAATTTCCTTTGATATTGTCAACCCTGATATTTATGGGCATATAGATCTCATCTAGCTAATATTTCTTGGCTAAAATGCGGAATTGAGACATTGATCTCTCTTTAATTATCTTTAGTCATTGTGTGCACACATTATGTATTTAAAAAATAAAGGTATCATGTATGGTGCCAACTGTCTTAGTTTATCTCTTTTGGGTATAGTATCAAAGAAACCTAACTTATTCTGGTTTCACCAACTCACACATCATTATACCCAACCTGTATATTATTTTTAGGGTGAACCCATCTGTATCCCCTTAAAGTTTTCTTGAAATTTGACATAGAAATTTTAATTATGTTTTGTTCATCTTGGAACAACTGTAGTAGTCATTTACAGTGTCATTTCGACACTTTATTTATATTCCCAAATTCAATGAAAGCGTGTGTTGACTAATTCTTTTGCTGGAAAAATAGAAAAACATTTAAGTGACAAGTGGACTTTTTTCTTAAAAGAAAAAAAATAACTTTTAATTCCTTTTTTATTCTCCAGATCTATAATCCCATTACCTAGACCCCATTTCTTCATCTTCTTCTTTCGAAACTCCACCAAGAACGTCAGAATCTCTCAACAATCTCAGCAATTTCATTCTTCTTATTTTGTTCCTTGAAATTATTATCTTTTTCTTTTTAGTAATTTCACTGGAAGTTTTTTAAAAAAAAATATTTTTCTCATCCATCATCTATATTTAATCTCTTCTTATTCCAACCTATTTCCTCCATCTTGTTTTTTTCTTTTCTATTATGTACTTTTTTTCTTTTATGAAAACACAATATATATATAGTAGGATATACAAATATAAGAACTCACTTTTTTGAAATATTTATTTCCATTGTAGTCGGAGAGGATCCGATAATTATCAATTAAATAATTTTATTATTTATTTCTCCTCTATTGGATAGAGTGCAAAAGAAGTGGAAAAGATAAATTTTTTGTGTATTTTATATTAGTATTGAATGATTGATAGAAAAATAAATTATTTTTTCAGGGAAGAAGAAAAAACTAAGTAATATACATGTCCAACAAAAATTATATATTTTCTCAAAATTTGGGTGGTGATGAGGGGTAGTCTATGGTGGCAAAGAGAAAGAACGAGTGGGAAGGAGTAAAAAAAATAAACAATGGAGGGTGGTGAAAGATTGCAGAGAGAAACAGTGAGGAAGAAGAAGAAAGAAGTAAAAAAAGAATTCACCAAAAAAGCTTCTCAAACGTGCTTAAAATATGTGTTGCACAATTACTATGTTGAGTCTGCAAAAAGTATCTAAATGACAATGTGCAACCCTCCATAAGGTGATTAAAATGGACAAAGTTTAATTAAAGTGTCTAAGTGAGATTTTGTGCCAAATTTAAGAGGCCATGATACGTTCAAACTTACTTCTCAAATAAGAAGTAAAGCGGTCGTACCAAGTAAAGAACTCAACTAATGAGGTTGGATTGTTCCCACGAGGAAAATAGTTCAGACTTAACTTTAATCTATTATTACTATTATTAGTCAATTATTTCCTTGGGAAACAAAAATAAAAGGGGGATTTTTATTTCTAAATTAATGAAAAAAACTGACTAAATTAAAGTAACCAGTTAACAGAATCAAATCTTGGAGTTTAATCAATTAATAAAAGTAACAAGGATTTACGTGTTCCCCATAGATTCCTAACTTGATAATTCTAAATATAACAATTCTTTCCTAGTATCTTGCATGCAAAGTGATAAGTAATGTATTTCTAAATCCTTGGTCCGACATCTAGAAAATTTTACTCCACACCTTGGTCTGGCTACATGTGTTGCTATACTAACCCTTACCTTTATCTCATATTAAGCATTGTATTCGATATTTGACCAAGTTATTACCTCGTACCAATCAATACTAGCCTATTAGATAGTATACACTAAATCTATGTTGATAATTCTTTTCCTATTATCTACCTCCTTCGTCCGGTAAGTAGCATTAAGGCGAGTTCTAACGTCAGTCATCCGTTAAAAAGACTTCTAAACGAAAGAATTATCAATACATGCAAGACACTATTCTAGAATTGTTATTTTAGTAAGATTTTACCTCATTATTCACCCATGGTTCCCATAACCCTAGTTATGGAGTTTAGTTACCCATAGTCATAATAACAATATTCATATATGTAGCATAATAATTCATGCACTTACTTAAACGAGAAAGAATAAAATCCAGAAATTTACTCGATTATTCGACAAAATCACCAACAATCAACTCCAGAGAAAAGTGTAACAATCCAATGTCTAATATCCAAAAAAAATCTACTAACAAAGAACCTAACATAAAAGTGTCTAACCAACAAAGAGTCTCACATAAGAGAGTCTAATTTAAGAGAGTCTAACCCTAAAAATGAGCTTTTTCGAACTATTTATTAAAAACAAAAACCTAATAAAAGAAGAACTCTAATTACTGAAAATCTGTCAAAACGCAACTGGATCGACGGACCTCGTAAAGAGCCGTCGTGGTCACGACGGGTTGTCATGGCCTCCGTCATCCTATACTTTACATATCCTTCTACTGCTTTCTTTGTTACCCTCGACGAACAGGTATGACGGACCGTTCCAAGCACGACGGTCCGTCGAGGGTCTTCGTTCCATAACACTTAAACTTTTTGGAATTTGGGTACTAGGAATACTTCTCTGATCATCACGACGAACCAGCAGGACAGAGCGTCATGGCTACGACGGCCCGTCATGCACTTCGTAACCCCACACTTGGTCAGACTTCCCCATCTTCCTTCAGCAGCTTCACTATGATGCTACCTACGGACCGTCACAAGCACGACGGACCGTCACAAGCTCTATAGGTGGTAACTTTTATGCATTTCTTGCTCAAAAACCTCCGTGTTTATTTTTAGACAGATTTCCTGCAAATAAAGGGAAACTTACACAAAAATCAATGCAAAAAGGCTTTTACACACACTAAACTTAACGAAAAAACATTATAAATACCATGAAACCATGGTATATCAACACTCTCAATTTAAATTCGTTGTTTGTCCTCATGCGACGCACTTTAACTCACTACAAAATCTTTGTACAATAGTATCCATGTTTTAGTTTTCACAATCATTTGGCTATCAATCCCGATCAATCTCATCATTTTTATGCATGTTATCACTATTAGGCTTGAATTATGTGGAATCAGACCATGACACAGATTCACCACGCACTAACACCTATCCTCTTCAATTCCTCACCGAGGTGCTCATATTTCTGGTATCGCAACTTGTGTCCTCACTTCAAAACAACATCCTCATTTTTCACACAATGATTTCACTTTGAGTATCAGGATTACTTTTCAACACTCACTCTCAGAAAAAATTCACAACTTATTCATAAATATTGCCATAAGTCTGCCTTTATTTTTACTGCTTTAAGTTATCTATACAACTCTTAGGATCACGATAGGACTTTCTTAGCTTGTAACATAGGCTCAGGGTCAGGTAGGGTATATTTAGGTATACTTTAGTGACTTTTTGCCCTCCTTGACATATCGGCTAAACATACCACTTTTTATCATTTTATTTCGCCCAATTTCTCATATTCTTTCACCTTGCTATTTTCCCTTCTTTCTTCATTTGTGTAAGTGACTCTCTTCTTTTCTTGCTTGTATTTATTGTATATTTTTTTTATTTAACTTTTCTTTCAACTGGTTCTTGAGTCACTTTACTTTTGTTCTTTCTCTTTCTTTGTTCTTTCAACCCCACTTTCCAGAGTATTCCTCATAAGAGCCACCCTCAACTCATGGCTTTTCCATGAGTCAAAGTACACAATACCCAAAGTTGGTTCAAGGCCACGAAAAGGTTGTTTACTGCATTAGCCACCCTCAACTTTTGCTTTTGGCATAAATTGAGGTGCACATGTCCAAGGAGGGACCAGGGCCAACACATTATTCCTAGAAAAGATCAGTTGGGGTGAAACAAAAAGGTCTATTTTAAGCTCAAACCATTTGGATCAAAGAGGGATTAATTTCATTCATTTTTTTTTATTTAGGCTAAAAATTGGATATATTGAACAAGGGCCTATGATCCTTTCCTATTTGTTTATTACAACATACTTTTAGCAGGACTAAGCAGGAAGGTTCTAGCTCATAACAAATAGTGGACTATTCAAATCTTCCTCACACTCACTTGACATCTCATTACTCTACCATATTCTCAGATACCTAGTTTGAATTTTAGACTTAGGATTATGTAGTGGTGTATCTCTATGTCATGCTTAGAGCCACACATTTATTAATTACTATGCCTAGTTGTGCATCATTTTCATTACATCAGGATATCATTTTAGCCATCATGCTTCAGAGTTAAAATATGTACACAAGATATAGACATGCCGGTTCAACAATAAAAATAATTAGTCTCTTGGGGAAAAAGAACACAGGAAAGAAAACCCCAAAAGAGGATAGTGAATTGGGCTACTCAGGCACTCACTTTCCATTTACCCCACCCCCAACAAAAAGACATGCAATTGTCCTCAATACATAGAAAAATTGAAATACGAGAGTGGTAGGTGAAGCAAACCTGGGGCGCAAAGCGTCGACGATCAGCAAGCTAGTGGGTCTGGTTCCCAAAAACCCACTACCTCTGTAGTCTGGACACCCTCAGTAGTGTCCTCATCAGCAGCAACACTATATGCAGTGCCTCCCGCTAGCGCCACATCTCTAGAGCTAGATGCCCCAGTAGCTGACTCTATAGCCCTGATCCGAAGCGCCTCCTCATCAGCAAGCAAGGCTCTCCTCGCAGCCTCCATCTCACGACGCTCTTTCTTTCGTGCTCTAGCCTCATCCTCCCCTCGACCTTACTCCTCTTGGCATGATCTCGAGGGGGAGGTGGTGGAATCTCAGATGTGGCGAATAAGGCCACCATCACTGTGTCCTCAGCAGTTTCTGCAGAAGGGGCCTCAGACTCAGGCACCCTAGCCTCTAGGATCATATCAATGTCCGCTCGAAGACTCTCGACCGCAGCCTGAAGGGTTTACACGTCCACCAGAGGGGCTGGCCGAGCTAGCACCCGCAACTCAAAAGCGTCCAAGAGCTATAAACCTCTTCGATCTTCCGCTCAATGTGCTGGACAATTTTCTGCTCCAAGCTCTCTTCTGCCTCAGCAATATACCTATGCGTCCAGGGATGGATGTGATGCAAAAGCGTAGCCATCTGTGCCTCTAGTTTCTTGACCCTAGCAAGCGGGACCAGAGCGGGGAAAGGGGCTGAGCGAGTAGAGCTCAGGGTAGTGCTACTACACGGGATAGACTCGTTCGGGGTAGTGTTAGTGGTTTAAGAAGTATCCTGCATAGCCGTGCGAGCATGTGCCACCGTATCAACTAGATTTTCACCAAGAGGAGGCAACTCTGGACGGGGCCCTCTGCGTGGAGCCAACTCATTGGGCTTATCTCTGATGAGGCCGATATCAACAGTGCCCAACGGAGTCTTAAGATGATCAATGTGCCAGATGGGCACGCATGTGGACCAACATAAGGAAAATATCATGCACGAAAAAGGGTAAGTAGTTGTGACCATGAAATCCCTCTCATGCATGACCGCTTGTAGAAGCCAAGGGAAGTACACCTCGAACCCGGGTATCATCGCCGCCATCGAAACTGCAAGATCCCATCTGACTATATTATCAGCGGCCGTGGGGGACACGCAGTGGCGGACAATAAACCATAAGAACACAGTCGTGAAGGTTAAATTAGCCTTCTTGATGGCTCCCTTCGGCTCTGTTACCTAGTTGTCACCCTCTCCATCAATAGAAAAGTGCAGGGCCATCCACCTCTTGATGGTTTCTCTCACTGATGTCTCACGCAAGAATTGGCCATCTTTTACAATTTTCCACCGGTAGTTGAACTCGGTGGTGAGAGGGGTCCTGTAAACATCAACATCATCGTCGTATAGATACCGGCGGATGGCTGGGAGTGAGATATCAACATGTATTCAGCGTACTCGGACATGCTCAAGTAGGTCCTGTTTGGCGGGGGCAGACCATCTATCTATCTGTGATCGGAGAGTAACCCCATAAGAGTTTTAGAACTCTCGGACCATCTCCTCACAGTAGTTGCCCACAACACGAGCTGTCCACTCTAGTCGGTGTCTGGTGAAGAGATTGTTGATCTCTGGCATGGTAGGGAGACTTCCCGTAAGGACCCGCCTCTCCAGTGTAAGGGTCTGTGTCATGACTCCTTTATCATTCAGAAACTTGACATATCAATAAACTTGATATTGCCCGTCGACACACCACCGGTTGGGCTGGTCGGCAACGTGGATGAGATCATGAGTCGGTGATCCAGGAGAGGAATCAGAACTGTCAGCCTCATCAGACGAGGCAGACTGTGCAGCTCCGACGGGGCAGGGACTTCGGCGGACATAGAGGCTTCCTCCGACCACAAAACTCCTAAGGTTCTAGGCGCTCCTTCTTCATGTGTAGTTGACCCAGAAGGTATGCCGGTCAGTGTGTGCTCCTCATCAGACTGGGAGGCAGTGACTACGCCGGACGCCAATTTTTTGGGCGTATATCTGGTAGCCCGTGAAGCTCGTGATGGAGTGGCAGTGCCTGGGGGCACGTACTCGGGAACATGCTCATCATCAAAACCTATTACCAGACTGGCAGACGGGGCGATAGACTTTTAACACCCACGTGCGTAAACTCAATTATGTTTTGGTTCCATTAGAGATAGTACCTGTAAAGAATCAATATTAGTACGAGAAGGAGCAAATAAGACGAGCAAAAACGACACAAAATAAATATAAGAGCTAAGTTTTAATGATTTTTCTATAGTAACAGTGAAACACTACGGACCAGGTGACGACTCATCGTGAGTATTACAGACCTTCATGGGGTCCGTCATGTCTTACTTCAACTCTGTTGATGTGGAGACCCCTGAAGGAAAGTCTCTGACAAGTATGACGACTAAGCAGGAAGGACTGTCGTTACAATGACGGTCCATCGCCGATGTCCATCATGGGGTACTTAGAAAAATGTATGGAGACCCTTAGGAGAGGGGTCTCTAACCGTTACGACGGTTGTGAAGGACGGAACGTCGTGACTATGATGGTCCGTTGTAGATATCCGTCAGAGGACACTTAGAAAAAAGTAAAGAGACCCTCAGAAGATGGGTCTCTGACCGTCATGACGGTTGTGCAGGACGAACCGTCGAGGGTATGATGGTCCGTCGTAGATGTAGGTCAGAGGACACTTAGAAAAAGTTGGAGACCGTTAGGAATAGGGTCTCTGACCATCATGACCGTTGTGTAGGATGGACCATTGAGGGTATGACGGTCTGTAGTAGATGTCCGTCAGAGGATGCTTAGAAAAAGTTGGAGAAACTTAGGAATAGGGTCTCTGACAACCAGAACGGTTGTGCAGGACGGACCGTCACGAGTATGACGGTGCGTCGTAGATGTCCGTAAGAGAACACTTAGAAAAAAGTGGGAGACCCTTAGGAATAGGGTCTCTAACAACCAGAACGGTCGTGGGTAAGACGGTCCGTCATCAGGGTCTCGTCCTATCATTTAGTGATAGAACTGAAGATTCCACATTCATCCTCTGTGACTCATATGGAATACTTAGTGATAACCTATATGTTTTTAACCCAAATACTTAGTAAACTAGCAATGCTAAAGCACCTATTTCTTGAGTTTTAACAAGGCAATTTTAGGATTCTCAACCTAGGTCAGACAAAATTGAATCAAAGAATGAAGACCCATCAATAACAAATAGGCTAATGCTAATTGATAGAAAAAAATGCAATGTAAATGGGTAAAAATCTGAGACACATACCTGAGAATTTGAGAAAAACAAGTAAGGGAGGTACTTGGTGATCAAGGACAGAACCACAACAACCGACTCCAACTAGTAGAAAGGAGATATCCGGAATTGGGGAATTTGGGGAAGCGATCGGTTAATAGAGAAGGGAGGTAGGAAGGTCGAAGTTTAAAAGGAAGGGAAATGGGAGAAAGAGGGAAGGAAATGGGTGAAATGAAAGGGTGGGATTTTTAAATGTTACCAATTTTTAAGATTACCCTCAACCGGGTCGGGTCGGGTATGCTCATTAATGATGCAACGAGACCCCGATGATGGTCCATCGCAGATGCGACGGTACATCATTGGTTCCATCACGTGTGCCCTAGTTTTGAAAATAATTGAAAGATATACATGGCACGATGGACATGCGACGGTCCATCGCGTGACTGACGGTCCGTCGATATGTCCGTCAATGACTGTTGTAGTGTGATTTTCTGCAGAATTTCCTGGTGATGTGCCTGCAAATTTAAAACCCATTAGTAGAAAATGCTACCATTACTAGAAAGAAAACTATAAGTATTGGGTTGCTTCCCAACTAGCGCCCGATTTAACGTCGCCTACACAACTAAGGATACTTGATTAGTCAGCCTTCATCAAGATGGTATGCCTCGATAACTTCATTTGCCGATTTAGCATGCCCAAAATAGAGTTTTATTCGTTGTCCATTTATCTTAAACCTCACACCCTCCTTGGTTTTTAAGTCAACTGATCCATGAGGGAATAGTTGGGTAATCAAGTAAGGGCCAGTCCATTTGGACTTGAGCTTGGCCGGAAACCAACGCAACCTAGAATTGTATAAAAGCACCAAATCCCCAACCATAAAATCTCGTTTTTCACTTGTTAGGTCATGGTGCTGCTTCATCTTTTCTTTGTAGGATATAGCAGATACCGATTGGAGCCCACCACTCTGCCTCATGGACCTACAAATGTTGAAGGTTGCTTCTTCATTGTTCAATCGCAATTTCATCTGCCACTTTTCCATATCAACTAAGGCTCTACCCATAGCAAGGAATGGCCTCCCAAGAATAATGGGAACTTCAAAATCGACTTCACAATCAAGAATAACAAAATCTGCCGGAAATATGAACGACTCCACTTTTACTAGCACATCGTGGAGTATCCCTATAGGCCTTTTTACTGTTCGATCGTCCATCAGTAGCTGCATCACAATGGGCTTTGAGTCATCCTAACCCAACTTCTTGTAAATCGAGAGGCGCATGATATTTATGCTTGCCTCCAGATCACATAATGCTTTCGCAAAATGCAATGACCCGACTGTACAAGGAATAGTGAATGCACCCGGATCTTCTTTCTTTTGTATGAAAGATCTTGTAGCAATAGCACTACAATGCTGCATTCTATCATCATCTTCGAAAGTGACCGATCTTTTCTTTGTAACCAGATCTTTCATAAACTTGGCATAACCGGGCATTTGTTCTAGAGCTTCTACCAAAGGGACATTGATATAAAGCTACTTCAACATTGTTACAAAACACCGATATTTACCATCCTCGGTCTTTTTCACTAATCGTGAGGAAAGGGTGGTGGTGGTCTAGGAATGGGAATTACCTTTGTAGGCACTTCAACATATTTTCCAATGTTATCTTCTACTTCACCACTACCCTCTATCACCTTATCATTATCTTTTATCACCTTTTTCTCCTTAGACGGCATAGGTGGGTCAATGGTCTGCTTACGACCCCGAGTAGTGATTGCCATACAGTGTCCGTTATTTTTTGGATTTTGGACAGTGTAGCTAGGAAGATTTCTTGGTTGCCGTGTGTTCACAGTAGCAGATAATTGGGCCATTTGTAACTCAATGTGCTTAATCGATATTGCATGTGTATCGACTTTCTGCACAATACCTGCTAAATCACTCCTTAACTCTTTAATGTACTCATCACTAGCATTGAACCTCCTCCTTATTTTGTGCAACATATACTCAACTCGCGCCATACTATCTCCACCATCCCTAGGAGTAACTTCACGATTTTGAGGAGGGACATAGGGACCATTCCTATCATTTCTGTTACCATAGTTACCCTTGTTGAAGTTGTTGTCACGGTTGTAGTTTCCATCTCGGACATAATGACCCTCACGATTATAGTTACCATAGCTCCGACCTTTACTTGACCTTGGCGCCAATTCTCCTGATTTGAGCCTTGGGCACTTGGTCGGAAAACCCTCGTCTGTCATTTACCGCATAGGAATTCTCCTCATAATAGAATTTATCATTTAGTTGTGGTTGTTTATACAAGTAATTAACCACATTTATCTTTTCTGCACCCCAGTGATATGTTTTAATACCAACCCAAGCTTAGTTCTCATCTGAGCCATCTCTTCACGAATCTCATATTGTACTGGGTTGTGAGTGGATTGCACTGTGAACGTATTTCTCCCAATATCTGACATCCTAGTACTCCAAGATTTATTGTTAAGGGAGATTTTCTCTAACTTTGTGGCAATCTCAGCATAAGGACACTCCCCATAAGAACCACCCGGTATAGTATCCAATACAACTTTATTATTATCATCATGTCCCCGATAAAAGTATTCCTTCAGCGACTCATCATCTATATGATGATTTGGGACGCTTCTAAAAAACGAGGTGAATCTATCCCAAGAACTACTAACTGACTCTCTTGGTAGTGCCACAAAGTTGTTCACTCTGTCTTTGTGGTTTAGTTTCTTAGAGACCGGGTAGTAACATGCTAAGAAAACGTCCCTTAGTTGGTTCCAAGTGAAAATTGAGTTATAAGGGAGCTTAGTGGACCAAATAGCAGCCTCTCCTATCAGTGAGAGAGGAAATATTCTTAGCCCTATTACATCTAAATCCAAATCAGAACTCCCTACACAACTTTTACACAGTGCTCTTACCTTAGCTATATGGGCATGTGGATCTTCAGAAGGTAGCCCTGAAAAACAAATCTCTGGCACTGAGCATTTGCATCAGGCTACTACTTACCACAAAGGTGTGGCGTGGTGGTAGAGGGGGCAAGACAAGTGACCCATCGGAGTCTGCTTTATTGTCATAGCCTCTGTAGTATTCTTGAGGACGTGGAGCGAGATTTTGTCCCCTCTGTTGATTTTCACCCGGAGCATCGGGTAATAAGTGACCATGAACATCAACCGGAGCTAGGATGTTCTGGTTTGGATCATCATCGTTAATACCACAGTTTTGATTCATGTTGCGTAGTGTACGCTCTAATTCGTGATCATAGGGAAACAAGGGTTCTCTTCCTCTCTGTGTATTTGGCATACAAGGAAGATAGTTCTGCAAGAATCAAAAACAATAAACAAAGTAGAATCAAGAAAATATTGACTAAACTTTAGTAATAAGTTTAGTTAATCTAAAAGCTACTTTCCCCGGTAGAGGCGCCAAAATTTGATACGCTCAAAATTACTTCTCAAATAAGAAGTAAAGCGGTCGTATCAAGTAAAGAACCTAACTAATGAGGTTAGGATAGTTCCCACGAGAAAAATAGTTCAGACTTAACATTAATCTATTATTACTATTATTTAGTCAATTATTTCCTTGGAAAATAAAAGACAATAAAAGGGGGGTTTTTATTTCTAAATTAATGAAAAAGACTAACTAAATTAAAGTAACCAGCTAACAGAATCAAATCTTAGAGTATAATCAATTAATAAAAGTAACTAGGATTTACGTGTTCCCCAAGGTTCCTAACTTGATAATTCTAACTATAACAATTCTTTACCAGTATTTTGCATGCAAAGTGATAAGTTATGTATTTCTAAATCCTTGGACTGGCATCTAGAAAATTTCACTCTGCACCTTAGTTCGGCTACGTGTGTTGCTATATAACCCTTACCTTTACCTCATATTAAGCATTGTATTAGATATTTGACTAAGTTATTACCTCGTACCAATCAATACTAGCCTATTAGATAGTATACAATAAATCTATGTTGATAATTCTTTTCCTATTATCTACCTCCTTGGTCCGTAAGTATCACTTAGGCGATTTCTAAAGTCGTCCATCCGTTAAAAATACTTCTAAACGAAAGAATTATCAATACATGCAAGACACTATTCTAGAATTGTGATTTTAGTTAGATTTTACCTCATTATTCACCCATGGTTCCCACAACCCTAGTTATGGAGTTTAGTTACCCATAGTCATAATAACAATATTCATTTATTTAATATAAGAATTCATGCACTAACTTCAATGAGAGAATAAAATCTAGAAATTTACTTGATTATTCAACAAAATCACCAACAATCAACTCTAGAGAAAAGTGTAACAATCCAAAGTCTAATATCCAAAAAAATCTACTAACAAAGAATCTAACATAAAGTGTCTAACCAACAAAGAATTTCACATAAGAGAGGCTAACCCCAAAAACGTGGTTTTTCGAACTATTTATAAAAAACAAAAACCTAATAATAGAAGGACTCTAATTGCTGAAAATCTTTCAAAACGCGGCTGGATCGATGGACCTCGTGACGGTCCATCGTGGTCACGATGGGTCATCATGGCCTCCGTCATCCTATACTTTACAAATCCTTCTGCTGCTTTCTTCATTACCCTCGACGAACAAGTATGACGGACCATCCAAGTACGACGGTCCGTCGAGGGTCTCCATTCCATAACACTTAAACTTCTTGGAATTTGGTACTGGGACTACTTTTTTGATCATCACGACGAACCAGCCGGACGGACCATCATGGTTACGACGGTCTGTCATGCACTTCGTAATCCCACACCTATTCAGACTTCCCCATCTTCCTTCAGCAACTTCACTATGATGCCACTTACAGACCGTCACAGGCACGACGGACCGTCACAAGCTCCGTAGGTGGTAACTTTTCAGCATTTCTTGCTAAAAAACATCCGCTTTCATCTTTAGATAGATTTCCTGCAAATAAGGGAAACTTACATAAAAATTAATACAAAAAGGATTTTGGACACACACTAAACTTAAGGAAAAAATATTAAAAATACCGTGAAACAGTGGTATATCAGGACACCGATGCGTTTTCCCTTATTTTTATACTGATTAACATTTTGCATACTTTGTGATGTAGTCAATATGTTTTTTAGAAAATTAAGTACATGAAAATTTGTGCTTCTTTTGGGTAAACCAATAACCCTAAGAAGAAACTTCATACTCTTGAAGTTCCAAACATAAGTTGTAACACCTCGTAGCCAAAACAAACCAAAAATTAGTTTTTCAGAAAAATCTGCAGGTGCTACCAACGGTGGCATCGACGGACCGTAGCCTGAACCACGGTCCATCCTGCACAATTAGCGATGGGATTAGACACTCCCAAAAATTTTAGACAAGACAAATTGGTTAAGTCTTGGAAGAGGGATGGACTTACGGTCCGTAGGTCAAACGACGGTCCATAGTCCGTGACCGTCGATCAAGACTCTCTTCAACCACTCTCTGACAAGATCTATGGATGACCAGCATGGTTCGTAGGTTGACCTACGGTCCGTAGGTGGAAAATTTGCAGCTAGTTAAGGGGAAATTCAGTTGGGTCAACTTAAAATAATCATTATTCTTAGCAAAAAATGAATTAGGTCTCCCATGACCTACCCACAGATACATAACTGATTTTTCTTTCCATATCCTTCGACCTTGCTCATATCAGACCTCCGAGTAAAATGTTATGCCCATTTTAGTAAAGTCTTGTTGAACAGGACCTCATGATGGACCCAACGACAGGGCGCCGGGCGCACGACGAACCGACAGTCCTGGACGTCGTAAGGCCAAACAACAACCTTTCCAGAAGTCTTTTTGACTTTTCGCTCTCTGTTTAAACCCTAAGTTACGTTGTTTTGACCCTAAATCATCAGAATTTAGTCAGTTTAATCCTAGAAACATAATTAAAACATATCCAAGTCAAATCATTAAATCAAAACTTACAAAATTAGAAGCAAGAGAGGATAAAAAATCTCAAGATCCCTAGTTCAAGAACTCCACAAGATCCAGCAGTTCCATCCCGTAACTTAATTATTTTTTCGTGGATTTCATCACCAGATATGTGGGATTTCACTAGTGGATTCCTTTCATTTGTTGGGTCCCTAGTTTTTAGTCAGTTCTTGATTCTCTTATCATGATTAAACCTAGGGTATCTAGAACTTTGATATAAGTTCATAAATTTTTTAAATATATGTTCCAAATGAGATTATCATGTTATTACTCAGATTATTGCATGAATTTCAGAATCCTAGCTTTGTATTTGTTTAGTTCTTCATTTACACATTCTAGGTCATATATTTCAGACACTTCAGATATACATGCCTCAGTTATAAATGCATAATTACCAGATTAATTGTTGCATTCTCAGTTTGCATGTTGAGTTTTTAGCTATCTAGTATTTAGAGAAATTTAGATAAAATTAGTTATTTTAAAGAATTCATTGGGAGTAGCATAATACCGAGTTGGACTAGGGTTTAGCGTACCCAATAGTCCCAAAACTACTAGCCAAGTAGGTTGTAAGTCCCATCTGTGGGCAATCAGTTTAGTGATCACGCCAGCATGCCTTTATACCTTTGGCAGGGTATATTGGGTCCTCTCGATGGGGCGTATACATCGGACTCCACATTTAGCTCATGTGGTTTTATTATAGGTTATTAGTAGCTCCCACAGTTTAGTCAGACTCTCTGCATTGACCATTTATCAGTATATTCAGTATTTAGTTTCCAGTTAGCTTAGAAATCAACACATCACGTTCAGATTATTATACTTGTTTTTGTGCTTGTTTAGTTATGTTTTATTTAAGCTTTACTCTATCCTACATGCTCAGTACCTTTCAAGTACTGAGGTATACGTGTGCTACATCTTCTCGTGATGTAGGTTAAGGTTATCAGCATCCAGATCACGCATAGATCGATTTCTCGATCTCCAGTTCAACAGATTCAGTGGTGAGGCCCCATTCTCCGAGGACAACAGTCAAGAGTTTCATTTCAGTCTTTAGTCATTTAGTTTTAGTTTTTGCTAGATTTAGCGGGGGCTTGTCCCAGTAATTCTAGTCTATTGTAGAGGCTATTTTCAGACATAGTTAGATTCATCTTAGTATTTAGTTAATATTTCTTTTGTATTAAACTCATTATTGTCAAATATCTCAGTTATAGAATATGGGTATTCCCCATCTTTTCATTTTAAGTATGATTTAGCTTCCGTAATATTTTATTTTCTTTTGTATGCTCATGATCATGCCAGCAGGGTTAGCTTGGGATCACTTGTGGTACTAGGTTCCGTGTCCGCGTATCGGGGTAGCTCGGGGCATGACATAAGCAGTGGAATTACATTCGTAAGATTGTAACTGATAAAAGAGTATAAAAGGAAATTTGTGATATGTTAGTAACATGGGCTCTCTGGAAACATATATGCCATAAGATTAGTAGAGCTAGTGTTCACAAATGCATAACCAATTTCATGTCATGTAATTTCATTAGCTACAATCTTATTGATGCAATTGTCACACAGTGCAATGTTTGGAAACATAAAGGTGAGAAATTTCGTCCTTGCGGTTACTGTTTGATCCAAAAGGTGAATAAATATGCATATCCTTATTTCTTATCTCAACAATATACTTATTGTATCATAAAGCATGTGAAATGTTAATTAGAAACAAAATAACATATGATTTGGTTATGATCAAGTGCGGGTTGATGACGCTAGAATAGGGCACAATGTCTTTGATAATATACCAAAGAGAGACAAATGAAGAAAGTTGTATTGAAAAGGATACCTCTAATTTTTAAGGATATAGCTTGCACACATGAACTAAAGAGGATCTTAGAGATATTAGTGCCCCAGTTCACTATTACAACCTAGAATTTTTAGCCGGAATAGATCTGCGTGGCCATAAATTTCGGGGAATTACGACACTAGAAGAAATTAAGGTATATTTGTGAGGTAAAATTACCACATTCATGAATTTGTTGCATGAAATTCATGAATTTGACATGAAAATTACCTAATTATTTTATGCATTCCCTTCGCCTAATGTTCATATTAATAGTAGTGCTCTACCTTTTATTTTCTTCGTTAAAGACTGTTTTGCGGAAAATATTACTTAATTTTTCAACTTTGGTGGGAGAAAAGAACTTTTAAATGATTAAATATAGAAGAACTTCTATGTTGTTAAAGGGGCTAAGAAGATGTAGAGTCTTGCTCTACCGTTGTCAGTCACTTGGCTCAATTTGTACTTTGACAAATATATCCATCGAGAAATTTTTATTTTGAACAAAAAAATAAACCCAAAATATTTCTCGTGGCAGCATGATTCAAAGTGAATACAACACATTAATACACGGTGGAGAGACACATCTCTTCAGTCAAGTGTGTACACTAGAAGTGTTAACTGCACTTGGACATGTCACAATGCACAGATACAAAGCAACCTAAAAAAATGTAACTTTATATATTTTTTTATGTGACGAAGAGCCTTCTAATGTTTACTACTATGATTATAAGTATATCTACTTGATGTACTAATAACATAAGTTATATCAGGACAACTAAAGTTCACTATAAGCATTACAGTCCCAATTATTTTAGCATATTTTGTTTGAGAAACACTAGAATTTTTATTCTTTTACAAGTGCATGCTAAGATTATAAGGAGATCTCCCTCAACTACAACAAAATAATTAAATTTTTTAAAACTAGATTTTAATGTAATTAGACTGACATAAAGAGAAAACATCAATATTTCTTTTAATTTTAATTCCTAAAATTACATCGACTTCATAATGATTTTCCATTTCAAATTTGGTAGACAAAAAGTTCTAAGTTTCATCAATAACATTCGGTTTTAGACAAAAATTAACAAGTCATCTGCATATAATCACGCAATTTGAACCTATCATTTCGGAATAATCATAGGTAGAAGATGAATTGACAAGAAAAGCACTATCCACTAATGTGATATTAGACTTTTCATACCGCTGCTTAGGTGTCTATTTTAGTTTATACAAGGACTTACTCAACTTGAATATTTTATTATCTTCTCCTAGATCTACAAAACCTTTGGGTTGAGTTAAATATATCTATTCCTCTAAAAGACCATTTTAAAAATATTTTTTTGACATCCGTTTATCACTAAATCATGAATAGTCGAAAAGGAAATAAGACTCATAATGGTCATTATTTTTGTCACAAGAGAATAAATATAAAAATAATCAAAACCTTTATTTTAGTTAAAACTCCTTATCAAAATTCTAGCCTTATATTTATCAATTGTAGCTTCGGGTCTCAATTTCTTCTTGAATGTCCACTTGCTACATATGAATTTACAACTTTTAGGAAAATCATACAAGTGTGAAGTATGATTCGAAACTTTAAAGTTTAATTCATTTTTAACACCTCCTTTTCAAAATATCACATATAGTGATCTCATATTATAGAGTTCAATTAATTTTTAATATTTTCTTTTAAAAATATTACAATGGTGATCTCATTGCCTCATCATAAGTTTTAGGGTTTATTTATATTAACTAGATAGACACTAATTCTTATATCAAAATTTTCAGTCAAAAATACAGTATAAAATCATGACAAAATTGGGGTCAATTCTACATCTTTTACTCATTTTAAGTTCATTTTTATGCTTCCTAGAAATAACTTCATAAGAAGAAATAATATAACGATCAACAAACATAAATGTAGAAGCATCATTTTACATATCACTAAACACATTATTTTTCAAAGGAAATTTGCTAAAAATTCAGCAACTATAGATTCACAAATAAAACAATTATTTAAAAAAACAAAATCTATATGCAACACTCTTTTCACATAACCAATAAAGACAATGTTAAAATCTTACAACATACATTTACTCATCTAAAATGAGGTTGACTTATCTTAGCCAAAGACCTCAAAACTTTCAGAAATTTCAAATTTGGAGAAAACCCTTTCTACAACACATATGAGGTCTTCTCTAACGTTTTATGAGGGACCATTAAGAATATAACATGAAAATAAGAAAGCTTCCCCCTATATGTTGTTTGATAGACTCGAGCTTAAAAGCATAGTCGAAGGATTTATATTTTTGTTCAGCTACACCATTTTGTTGGGATATAACGAGCATTAAGCTCATGTACAATATCATTTTTCTCACAAATATACTCCAGTGTTTTCGTACTATATTTATTGCCCCTACCAGATCTAAAAGTCTTGTTTTTTCCTGTCTAATTTATTTTCTATTTCGAATTTGAAGAACATACTTTCAACCTCATCTATAGATATAAGACGATATACCTTAGTGTATCTAGAAAAGTAATATGTTTTTCCACTTTTTCTAACAATATTCTTGAAGTTTGTTAAATTTGAATATATTAGTTCAAACAATTGAAATTTTGAACTAATAATGGATTTCAAAGGTTTCCTTACATGTTTTGCTTTTACCTATACAAGATATTTTGAAAAATAATCAATTTTTATCATAGAAAATAATTCAATTTTTCTAAGTCTTTGGATAAAACAATACTAACATGACCTACTCTTCCATAACACAAATTAATAGACTTAACAATATAAGCAGAATTTGAAATACTAGCATTATTGATAATCTATTGAACAATGCTCAACACAAATAATCCTCCACTAAGATATCCCTTCCGAATAAAGTCTCCTCCTTGAGAAATAATTATTTTCTTACCTCCAAAAATAAGTTTAAGTATTGAGAAGTACTACGAAAAGTATGTTTCTACAAGTAGTGTCACTCCCTGAGCTACCCCCTTGAGACGCGGACACGGGACCACAAGTGATTCCAAGCCAAACCTGCTGGCATAATCATGCGCATACTAAAGAATATAAGTTATTGCGGAAGCTAAATCATATTATAAGGAGATCTCCCTCAACTACAACAAAATAATTAAATTTTTTAAAACTAGATTTTAATGTAATTAGACTGACACAAAGAGAAAACATCAATATTTCTTTTAATTTTAATTCCTAAAATTACATCTACTTCATAAAGATTTTCCATTTCAAACTTGGTAGACAAAAAGTTCTTAGTTTCATCAATAACATTCGGTTTTAGACAAAAATTAACAAGTCATCTGCATATAATCACGCAATTTGAACCTATCATTTCGGGATAATCATAGGTAGAAGATGAATTGACAAGAAAAGCACTATCCACTAATGTGATATTAGACTTTTCATACCGCTGCTTAGGTGTCTATTTTAGTTTATACAAGGACTTACTCAACTTGAATATTTTATTATCTTCTCGTAGATCTACAAAACCTTTGGGTTGAGTTAAATATATCTATTCCTCTAAAAGACCATTTTAAAAATATTTTTTTGACATCCGTTTATCACTAAATCATGAATAGTGGAAAAGGAAATAAGACTCATAATGGTCATTATTTTTGTCACAACAGAATAAATATAAAAATTATCAACACCTTTATTTTAGTTAAAACTCCTTATCAAAATTCTAGCCTTATATTTATCAATTGTAGCTTCGGGTCTCAATTGAATGTCCACTTGCTACATATGAATTTACAACTTTTAGGAAAATCATACAATTCTGAAGTATGATTCGAAACTTTAAATTTTAATTCATTTTTAACACCTCCTTTTCAAAATATCACATATAGTGATCTCATATTATAGAGTTCAATTAGTTTTTAATATTTTCTTTTAAAAATATCACAATGGTGATCTCATTGCCTCATCATATGTTATAGGGTTTATTTATATTTACTAGATAGACACTAATTCTTATATCAAAATTGTCAGTCAAAAATACAGTATAAAATCATGACAAAATTGGGGTCAATTCTACATCTTTTACTCATTTTAAGTTCATTTTTATGCTTTCTAGAAATAACTTCATAAGAAGAAATAATATAACGATCAACAAACATAAATGTAGAAGCATCATTTTACATATCACTAAACACATTATTTTTCAAAGGAAATTTGCTAAAAATTCAGCAACTATAGATTCACAAATAAAACAATTATTTAAAAAAACAAAATCTATATGCAACACTCTTTTCACATAACCAATAAAGACAATGTTAAAATCTTACAACCTACATTTACTCATCTAAAATGAGGTTGACTTATCTTAGCCAAAGACCTCAAAACTTTCAGAAATTTCAAATTTGGAGAAAACCCTTTCTACAACACATATGAGGTCTTCTCTAACGTTTTATGAGGGACCATTAAGAATATAACATGATAATAAGAAAGCTTCCCTCCTATATGTTGTTTGATAGACTCGAGCTTAAAAGCATAGTCGAAGGATTTATATTTTTGTTCAGCTACACCATTTTGTTGGGATATAACGAGCATTAAGCTCATGTACAATATCATTTTTCTCACAAATATACTCCAGTATTTTCGTACTATATTTATTGCCCCTACCAAATCTAAAAGTCTTGTTTTTTCTTGTCTAATTTATTTTTATTTCGAATTTGAAGAACATACTTTCAACCTCATCTATAGATATAAGACGATATACCTTAGTGTATCTAGAAAAGTAATATGTTTTTCCACTTTTTCTAACAATATTCTTGAAGTTTGTTAAATTTGAATATATTAGTTCAAACAATTGAAATTTTGAACTAATAATGGATTTCAAAGGTTTCCTTACATGTTTTGCTTTTACATATACAAGATATTTTGAAAAATAATCAATTTTTATTATAGAAAATAATTCAATTTTTCTAAGTCTTTGGATAAAACAATACTAACATGACCTACTCTTCCATAACACAAATTATAAGACTTAACAATATAAGCAGAATTTGAAATACTAGCATTATTGATAATCTATTGAACAATGCTCAACACAAATAATCCTCCACTAAGATATCCCTTCAGAATAAAGTCTCCTCCTTGAGAAATAATTATTTTCTTACCTCCAAAAATAAGTTTAAGTATTGAGAAGTACTACGAAAAGTATGTTTCTACAAGTAGTGTCACTCCCTAAGCTACCCCCTTGAGACGCGGACACGGGACCACAAGTGATCCCAAGCAAAACCTGCTGGCATAATCATGCGCATACTAAAGAATATAAGTTATTGCGGAAGCTAAATCATATTATAAGAAGATCTCACTCAACTACAACAAAATAATTAAATATTTTAAAACTAGATTTTAATGTAATTAGACTGACACAAAGAGAAAACATGAATATTTCTTTTAATTTTAATTCCTAAAATTACATCTACTTCATAATGATTTTCCATTTCAAACTTGGTAGACAAAAAGTTCTTAGTTTCATCAATAACATTCCGTTTTAGACAAAAATTAACAAGTCATCTGCATATAAACATGCAATTTGAACCTATCATTTCGAAATAATCATAGGTAGAAGATGAATTGACAAGAAAAGCACTATCCACTAATGTGATATTAGACTTTTAATACCGCTGCTTAGGTGTCTATTTTAGTTTATACAAGGACTTACTCAACTTGAATATTTTATTATCTTCTCGTAGATCTACAAAACCTTTGGGTTGAGTTAAATATATCTATTCCTCTAAAAGACCATTTTAAAAATATTTTTTTGACATCCGTTTATCACTAAATCATGAATATTGGAAAAGGAAATAAGACTCATAATGGTCATTATTTTTGTCACAAGAGAATAAATATAAAAATAATCAAAATCTTTATTTTAGTTAAAACTCCTTATCAAAATTCTAGCCTTATATTTATCAATTGTAGCTTCGTGTCTCAATTTCTTCTTGAATGTCCACGTGCTACATATGAATTTACAACTTTTAGGAAAATCATACAAGTCTGAAGTATGATTCGAAACTTTAAAGTTTAATTCATTTTTAACACCTCCTTTTCAAAATATCACATATAGTGATCTCATATTATAGAGTTCAATTAATTTTTAATATTTTCTTTTAAAAATATCACAATGGTGGTCTCATTGCCTCATCATAAGTTTTAGTGTTTATTTATATTAACTAGATAGACACTAATTCTTATATCAAAATTTTCAGTCAAAAATACAGTATAAAATCATGACAAAATTGGGGTCAATTCTTCATCTTTTACTCATTTTAAGTTCATTTTTATGCTTCCTAGAAATAACTTCATAAGAAGAAAGAATATAACGATCAACAAACATAAATGTAGAAGCATCATTTTACATATCATTAAACACATTATTTTTCAAAGGAAATTTGCTAAAAATTCAGCAACTATAGATTCACAAATAAAACAATTATTTAAAAAAACAAAATCTATATGCAACACTCTTTTCACATAACCAATAAAGACAATGTTAAAATCTTACAACCTACATTTTCTCATCTAAAATGAGGTTGACTTATCTTAGCCAAAGACCTCAATACTTTCAGAAATTTCAAATTTGGAGAAAACCCTTTCTACAACACATATGAGGTCTTCTCTAACGTTTTATGAGGGACCATTAAGAATATAACATGAAAATAAGAAAGCTTCCTTCCTATATGTTGTTTGATAGACTCGAGCTTAAAAGCATAATCAAAGGATTTAAATTTTGGTTCAGCTACACCATTTTGTTGGGATATAACGAGCATTAAGCTCATGTACAATATCATTTTTTTCACAAATATACTCCAGTGTTTTCGTACTATATTTATTGCCCCTACCAGATCTAAAAGTCTTCTTTTTTCCTGTCTAATTTATTTTCTATTTCGAATTTGAAGAACATACTTTCAACCTCATCTATAGATATAAGACGATATACCTTACTGTATCTAGAAAAGTAATATGTTTTTCCACTTTTTCTAACAATATTCTTGAAGTTTGTTAAATTTGAATATATTAGTTCAAACAATTGAAATTTTGAACTAATAATGGATTTCAAAGGTTTCATTACATGTTTTGCTTTTACATATAAAAGATATTTTGAAAAATAATCAATCTTTATAATAGAAAGTAATTCAATTTTTCTAAGTCTTTGGATAAAACAATACTAACATGACCTACTCTTCCATAACACAAATTAATAGAGTTAACAATATAAGCAGAATTTGAAATACTAGCATTATTGATAATCTATTGAACAATGCCCAACACAAATAATCCTCCACTAAGATATCCCTTCCGAATAAAGTCTCCTCCTTGAGAAATAATTATTTTCTTACCTCCAAAAATAAGTTCAAGTATTGAGAAGTACTACGAAAAGTATGTTTCTATAAGTAGTGTCACTCCTTGAGCTACCCCCTTGAGACGCGGACACGGGACCACAAGTGATCCCAAGCCAAACCTGCTGGCATAATCATGCGCATACTAAAGAATATAAGTTATTGCGGAAGCTAAATCATATTTAAAATGAAAAGATGGAGAATACCCATATTCTAAAACTGAGATATATGAAAACTAATGAGTTTAATACAAAGAAAATATTAACTCATTAGTAAACCGAAACTAACTATGTCTGAAAATAGCCTCTAAACAGAACTAGAAATACTGGGAGAAGCCCCAACGTTATCTAGAAAAAACTGAAACTAAATGACCAAACAACTAAACGAACTCATGATTATTGAGGACTACCAGTGAATCTGCTGAAGTGGAGATTGGAAATTGATCTAAGTGTGATCTGGATGCTGAGAACCTGAACCTACATCACGAGAAGGTGGAGCGCACGTATGCGTCAGTACTTGAAGGTACTGAGCATGTAGGATAGAGTAAAGATGAAATAAAACATAACTGAACAAGCAAAAAAACAAGTATAATAATCTAAACATGATATATTGAATTTTCAGCTAACTAGATGCAATGACCAATTCATAACATGATGAAACTGAATATTGAATATACTGATAAATGGTCAATGCAACAGAGTCCGACTGAACTATGGGAGCTACTAATAATCGATAATAAAACTACATGAGCTAAATGTGGAGTATGATGTA
The DNA here is from genome assembly GCA_027704765.1 of Solanum habrochaites. NCBI lineage: Eukaryota > Viridiplantae > Streptophyta > Magnoliopsida > Solanales > Solanaceae > Solanum > Solanum habrochaites. The sequence goes on from JAKWJA010002493.1 coordinate 11,995,767, forward strand.
TACGCCCCATCGAGGGAACCCAATATACCCTGCCAGAGGTATAAAGGTATGATGGCGTGATCACTAAACTGATGCCCACATAGGGGCTTACAACCTACATGGCTAGTAGTTCTGGGACTTATTGGGTACGCTGAACCCTACTCCAACTTGGTATTATGCTACTCCCATTAATTTATGTAGTTAACTAATTATGTTTGAATTCCTCTAAATACTGGATAACTCAAAATAGAACATGAAAACTGAGAATGCAACATTTAATATGATACTGATGCAGTAAAAACTGAGGCATATAGAACTGAAATATCTGACCCGGCATGTGCAATTAAAGAACTAAAGAAATATATAATTAGGGTTATGAAATTCATGCAGTATATTAACATGGAAATCTAATTTGGAATATATAACTAATTAATTCATTATGATCTGCTGTAATTCTAGAAACCCTAGATTTATCATGATAGGAGAATCAAGAACTTATTGAGAAATAGGGAACCAATGGGTGAAAGGAACCCACTAGTGAAATCCCATATACCTGGTGATGAAATTTACGGAGAAACACTTAGATTTCGTGGCTGGAACTGCTTGAACCTTGTGGCGTTCTTGAATTAGTGTTCTTGACCTTTTTCTCCTTTCTTGCTTCTAATTTTCTACGTTTGATTAACGATTTGACTTAGGTAAGTTTTATTTATGTTTCTAGGATTAAACTGAAAAATTCAGATGATTTTTGGTTAAAATAACATGTCTTAGGGTTTAAATGAAGTGGGAAAGGACCAAAAGACCCCTAAGTTTATTGTTGTTGAACCAAACGACGAACTGGACTGACGGTCTGTCGTTCAATCGATGGTCCGTCATTTGGGTCCGTAGTTTGGGTTTGTTCGACATGACTTTACTCAAACGACCATAACTTTTTACTTAAAGGTCTGATTTTAGCAAGGTCGGTTGCTATAAAAAAATAATTCAATCATGTATCTGTTGGTATGTCATAGGAAACCTAATTCATTTTGTTCTAAGAGTTATTATCAATTGAAGTTGACCCGACTGCATTCTCCCTCCCCCTAACTGACTATTAACTTCTACCTACAGTCAGACCTACGGACTGTAGATCGGACGACAGTCTATGTTGGTCAATCTTCATTCATATATGAGAATGGGTACGTGGGGTGTTGATCGACGGATGCAGACTACGGACCATCGGTCCGTCCGTCGTTCGACACTTAGTCAAATTTTTGTGGGCTGAGATTTTGGGGGTTTCTGATTTAATCGACAGATGTGCAGGACAGACCGTGGGTCAAGCTATCATCCGTCGACTTCCACCGTCGATTGCACCTGCAGATTTTTTGAGAAACTGGTTTTTGGTCTATTTTGGATATTGGGTGTTATATTATCTCCCCCTTGGGAACATTTGTCCTCGAATGAAGACTATACTAGCTGAAATAGAGGGAGAGAGATTCAAACCCTACTTTAAACAGTGAGAACTGAGTTTCTTATTGAATTATATTCCGATAACATGCAAATACACTGAAAATGCAAGTAGAAACCGAGGGAACATGATTCTAAGACTGCATTCATGCATGAATGACTGGAAAACTTGATAGGAACTACTACCTCAAGCTGAAGTGGAATCAAAGGAAATAGGTTAGGATACTTGACTTTCATGGTTTCTTTTGCTTCCCAAGTATCTCCCTCTATGGATTGACTCTTTTAAAAAACCTTGACTGATGTTACTTCTTTATTTCTCAACCTTCTAACATAACAGTCAAGAATATCAACTGATACATCCTCAGAAGAAAGACTATCTTTTACCACCACATTCTCTTATGGAACTATAGATGCTGGGTCACCCACACACTTCTTCTAGAGCGAGATGTGGAATACCAGATGCACTGCTGCTAAGTCTACTTGCAACTCTAACTTATATTCCACCTTGCCAATTCTTTTCAAGATCTTGCAATGTCCTACATATCTAGGACTGAGCTTTCCTTTCTTACAAAATCTCATCACCCCTGTCATAGGTGAGACTTTCAAAAAAAATCAATCATCAACTTGTAGAACTCTAGTTCCCTTCTCCTTATATCTGCATAAGATTTCTGACGACTTTGGGCTATCTTATGTCGATCTCTAATGAATTGCACTTTCTCAATAGCATCACGGACTGAATCTGTCCCTATCAAGGCTTGTTCACCTACTTTAAACCAACCAACAGAAGATTTACATCTACGCCCATACAATTCTCATAAGGGGCCATCTGAATGCTAAAATGGTAGTTAGTGTTGTAGACGAACTCAATAAGAGGAAAGTGATCATCCCAACTACCCTTGAAATCGATCACACAAGCTCTCAACATATCGTCTAAGGTTTGAATGGTACGCTTTTCCTGCCATCCGTTTGTTGATGAAATGTTGTAGTAAGGTTAACTTAAGTATCAAGACCCTTCTTCAATGACTTCTAGAAATGAGAGGTAAACTGAGGACCTCTATCTGAGATGATAGACAAAGGAACCCCATGAAACCTCACAATTCATTAATGTAAAGCTTGGCGTCCTCTGCCGAATCTATAGTCTTGACCTCTAAGAAACGAAAAGACTTAGTCATCCTATCAACTATCACCCAAATGGAGTCATGATGTCTGTGAGTACGAGGTAACCCTTTGATAAAATCTATATTGATCACATCCCACTTCCAAGTAGGAATATCGATCTCTTGAGTCATACCTCCTGGTTTCTGATGTTCTACCTTGACTTGCTGGCAATTGGGGAACTTACTCACAATGTCTGCTATAACACTTTTCATGCCATCCACCAATAGACTTCCCGAAGATCACGGTACTTCTTAGTGGCACCTCGATGAATAGAATATATGGAGTTAAGGGCTTCTGCAAGGATATGCTTTCTCAACTCACCCACATTAGGAACACACAATCTACCCTTGTAGTGAAGAACACCATATTCCCCTTGGGAGAAAAACTCCACTCAATGATTGTCACGACCGGAGTCTAGACCGTGGCGGAAACGGGCATCGTTGACCTCTCAGAGGTCGCAGACAAGCCTACTATATGTCATCGTTACATTATCTAGGTTAATTTTAGCGGAAAATTTTGAACTTTTTATTTACTTAGACTTCATAGTGAGAAACATTAAACTCATCTAAGACTATTTACATAAACTCATAAGAGTTTCACCACAACCATCTAATATAAAGATAATCAAATGAAATACATAGTCACATCTGTATAAAAGTATAGAGTTGCCAAAATGGCACCAATACAATATCTTAAAATAACTGGGAAAGAAACACTAGTGGAACATACTCCACTAGATTATGCCTACATCTAAGCTAGAATATAAAAGATAGGCATCCTCGAAATCAAGAGGGTCTACCAAGTTTGGATGAATGATCTATGTCCGGATACTTCAGCGTAGTCTCGAAAGCTCTAGCGTTCACCTACACCTGCACCTAAAAGTATAGAGTTGTATTGGATTAGTACACACTTTCACTATGTACGGGTATATGCAAGAACACACCAAGGACATGCAGGATTAAGAAGACCTCTCTCCTAACGATATGAGTTATGGAAAGTCAAGTCTGTAGACTTGCCAAATCGGATTAGGAAAGTCATGCTATGAGAGTAACATGCATCATCATACATATCATTTTTCAAACAACACATAAAATATTGCACATATCATATCACATAGTATATATCATTCCTTCATATGCCATGAGACCTTGCAATCATGGACTTGACGTTAAGACTTCTCAAAATGAAGGCTCAACATATGGGACCTCAACTAGGGAGACTCCTTTAGCGAACACAGAGTCTGCTTCATTCATTCATTCATTTGTACTTCATTTTCATTCATTCATATACTAGTGTAAACACCAGCTATACCTAGGATGTAGTTTAAGACTTTCATCGGGTTCACTGTGCAATGACCAAGAATAACCTAGTGTCATTACCTAAGTTAAGCTCACCTCTTGATTATCCTATCCTAAACCTTTGGTATCGTTCATTTCATTATGTGCATTATTTGAGGCTGACCTCATTCTTTCTTTGGGAAATTTAACCTTAACCGACATAGATCATGTGAGCATCATGAAATCCAGTGTTTAATCCCACACCAAAAAGAGGTGGAATCATCTGCCAAAGTGAACCAAAACATGCTAGTGTATATACGAAATCAAATCCTACTAGAACCTTATATTGGAAGTATAGGTTCAAAGACTAGGAGATATAATGAGACCCATACCCGTCTGGACGGACAGTCTCATCTCATGAGAATTACAGGAACCTCTACCTTCCAAAAAGAAGGAATCGCAAATCATAGCCAGCATATGGGTGCTATGTATAAAGTTCCATTACATTCATCTCATATATCATAGAAGTTGGCTTCTAGCATGAGGCATCATAGCTCAATAGATGATTTCTCATCTCATCATTAGTATTGAGTATGCTTTAACTTCAATACTTTCATTAGAGTGTTCATAGAGACTGGTCTCTTAATTAACCTTACACTTTCATAGGTGAGTACGTCTTGGTAACATTTACTTAGGCTCATTTGAGATTTCTATAACCTTTCACATTAGCTTCTTATCAAGTTGTCACCACATTCATTAACTTTAGCACATTTACTCTTTATAATTACTCATCCCTTTTACGTGAATGCTCATTTCATCGTATGCCAATACACTTGGCCCTTTAATGTGTGCCACACTCTTACCTAACCCCTCTGGGGTTTTATCATCTTTTCACATAACATCTTAGTTTCACTTACTTTTAAACGTATGCTAGACTTACGAGTCCACACATACAAGCCATGAGGGTTCATTGATAGTTCGTCGAAGTGATTCATATTTACCCAAGATTATGTGGTACCAAACTTATGCATCTTGTAGGTGTGCCAAGATATAAATTTCATTCTGTAGAGGCAACATTCATTAAATATTTGTTCACGTACAACTTATGTATCAAAATGGGATAGGACAAGGGAACTCGATTTCGAATCCCTTGAGCAACACTTAATCTTATACTAAACTTGACAATTGCATTTTTCAGATTTGGGGGACCCTAGTTATATCCCCATCACTCCCATAATATTTCTTTTCTTTTTCTCCTCTCTTTCTCGTTTAAGGCATGGAGGTTGTGGGACCAATCCCCCACAATCTCATTCTTTTTCTCTTAATTTATCTCTTAAGTTTCTCACCTATGCTAGAGGTTGTGGGTTCAATCCCCACTCACCACATTTATTTTTCTCCTTTATTTTCTCCTAACTCTTTCATCTATTCAAGAGGTTGTGAGTTCAATCACCACTCACCATATTTATTTTTCTTCTTTATTTTTTCTCCTAACTCTCTCATCTATTCAAGAGGTAGTGGTTCAATCCCCCCTCACCACATTTATTTTTCTTCTTTATTTTTTTCTCCTAACTCTCTCATCTATTCAAAAGGTTGTAGGTTCAATCCCCACTCTCCACATTTATTTTTCTCCTTTATTTTTTTCCTAATGCTCTCATCTATTCAAGAGGTTGTGAGTTCAATCCCCACTCACCATATTTATTTTTCTTCTTTATTTTTTGTCCTAACTCTCTCATCTATTCAAGAGGTTGTGGGTTCAATCCCCCCTCTCCACATTTATTTTTATTCTTTATTTTTTTTCTCCTAACTCTCTCATGTATTTAAAAGGTTGTGGGTTCAATCCCCACTCACCACATTTATTAATTTTCCTAACTCTCTCATCTTTTCAAGAGGTGATCTTTATTTTTTCTCCTAACTCTCTCATCTATTCAAGAGATTGTGGGTTCAATCCCCCCTCACCACATTTATTTTTCTTCTTTATTTTTTTCTCCTAACTCTCTCATCTATTCAAGAGGTTGTGTGTTCAATCCCCACTCACCACATTTATTTTTCTCCTTTATTTTTCTCCTAACTCTCTCATATATTCAAGAGGTTGTGGGTTCAATATCCACTCACTACATTTATTTTTCTCCTTTATTTTTATCCTAACTCTCTCATCTACTCAAGAGGTTGTGGGTTCAATCCCCACTCACCACATTTATTTTTCCTTCCATTTTTTTCATGAAATTTTTATGTAATTTGCATTTGGTGAGGTCTTGGGTTCAATTCCCAATGACCTCACAATTTTAAAAAAAAAATTAAAACGTAGCTCCAACTCCAAAACATAGGCCGAGACAAACATTTCCAGCAAGCTATAAATTTGGTCCTCTTTCAATTCGTTTTTCTCTCAATTTTTATGTTGATTCTTGGAGTATTTCGTGTGACATTTATTCAGCAACATTACAATTATCTGAACATCACACTTTTAACATATTCGTACAAGTAAAATTTAAAAATTTTTACATGTAAATTTCAGGCAGCAAAACATAGTTAATTCATGGCACACACATCCACAAATAGTTAACTTAATACACCTTCACAGAACACATCTTTCATTCCTTACATAATTTCTGAATACACATTCAAACATGTAATGACAACAAGCCCTAAAATCATCTACCATAAGGCATACCAACGCATTATTTGAACGTTTCAAATAATCTAATGACAAGGGCATGCAACGGGGACAACCTTAGTTTCTCAATTTAAATTTAAATTGAACTTAAGGGTCTCTTGGGAAAGGGACCAAGAGAGAAGAAAACCCATACCTTAATGTCGTACCACACTTATTTAAATCCTGCCAATTTCCTACGAAACCACTGCCTCACCACCAAAATCCCAAACACAATTCGTCAAGAAGAAGGTTGTTGATTTTTTTAGCTTAGCTTTTTGTTTGAGTTTTTGTGTAAGTTCTTAAAGAGTGAAGAACTATTATTTTTAGTTCTTTTACTGATAAAAAACGTGAGAATGAGAGTGAGAGACGTGAGAATGAGGGGATTAGGATCAGATTTTCCGTCAATTAAATCAGAAAATTAAATATTAATTAATTTAACTAATTCACTAAAGACAATAAATCAATTAAATCATTGCTTCCACCAAGGCACGAACCTGGGTGGAGCAAGATTTTTCTTAAAGGGTCCATTTTGGCCCTCCCTACACGAATTGCCCCTCCACCATATTAATTAATTAATTAATTAAATATTTAGGGTAATTAGATTACTACCCTTAGCCAGGAAAAGACCATTTTACCCCTAGACCCTCCAAACTTAAGATTACCCCTTTTTAAGTCCGGTTAAGACTCATCCGGGTAAATCTTCATATTCGGGTGCTCTACATGGCTAGACCTAACCTTTCCAAGCTCAACTAGCTCACCAAGTTAGTTGGCTTGGGTGTTGCAGAGGTTCAGAGGTATGGTTCTAAGCATATGAATCCGTGTGAACCCGGTCTAATCTAGGCATTCTAGATATATTAGACATTACTTAGCATAGTCATTTTTATGGTTGTTACAATAAGTATGGACTGCACCCTTAAGTTCAAGAAAGATTGGATTACTATCTTGATTTTCATTAAACTCCATTACCAATGAAGATTCTGCCCCATTCTGAACTGTTACACCACTGTTTGATATGTTCATAAGATGAACTCCTAAGAGAGCAAGACTGTGAACATCCTTCACTAGCTCCTTCCTTTCTTCCTCAACATGGGCTACACTACACATACATAATCGCTAAGAGCATCTCCTACTACATTCGCCTTACCAGGATGATAATGCACACTCATATTATAATCCTTAAGGAACTCAAGACATCTCCTCTGGCAAAGATTCAACTCTTTCTGGGTAAACACATACTGAATGCTCTTATGATCAGTGAACACACCTACATGAACACCATACAAGTAATGTCTCCATATCTTGAGTTCAAACACCAATGTTGCAAGCTCGAGGTCATGAATTGGATAGTTCTTTTCATGCACCTTAAGATGTCCAATGGCATACACTATAACCTTATCTCGCTTCACCAACACACAACCTAGGCCAACTCTGGATGCGTCACAATATATCACATAACCATCTGAACTCTCTGGTAGAGTAAAGATAAGAGTTGTAGTCAACCTAGTTTTCAATTCTGCAAAGCTTTTCTTACAATCATCCGACTATTGAAACTTGATCATCTTTTGAGTTAACCTTTTAAATGGTGAGGCTATGGATTAGAATATTTCCACGAACCTTCTGTAATAATCTGCAAGACCTAAGAAACTTAGGTAGGTTTGGGCCATTGTTTCACTGCTTCTAATCTTCTATGAAAACACTCCTATACCTTCGCTAGATACAATATGACCAAGGAAAGCAACAGATTGCAACCAGAACTCACGTTTGCTTAACTTATAAAACAATTGGATATCCTTGAGAGTCTTTATAACAATTATCAAATGACTCACATGTTCTTCCGCATTCCTAGAGTAAATGAGGATATCATCAATGAAGACGATAACGAACAATTCCAAGTACTTTTTGAACACTCTGTTCATCAAATAAATTAAAGTTTCATGAGCATTGGTTAGTAAAAACAACATAACTACAAATGCATAATGAACATACAAGTTCTGAAGGTTGTTTTCAAAATGTTATTATCGCTAACTTTAAGCTGATGATAACCCGATTTGAGGTTTATCTTTGAAAAATGACTAGCACCCTGAAGTATGTCAAAAAATTCATAAATCCTAGGGATGGGATACTTATTTTTTATTGTTACCTTGTTCAATTGTCTATAGTCAATGAACATTCGGAGAGAACTATCTTTCTTCTTTACGAACAATACTGGTGCACCCCATAGTGAAATACTAGGTCTAATGAAGCCCTTATCTAGGAGGTCTTTCAATTGCTCTTTAAATTCCCTAAGCTCTGCTGGAGCCATTCTGTGAGGAGGAATAGAAATAGGCTGGGTATTTGGAAGGAGATCAATTCCAAATTCAAATTCCGTTTTGGGAAGGACTCCAGGAAGATTTTCTTGGAACACTTCTGGAAACTCATAGACTATTAGAACTTACTTGAGCTTGGGTTTTAGAGATAGAATCCTTAACCCAAACTAGATGGTAGATATAACCCTTTGAGATCATCTTTCTAGCCTTTAGGTAAGAAATGAATCGACCCATAGGCGCTAAGATACTACCCTTCCGCTCTAATATTGGTTCGTCTAGAAACTGAATATGAATAATCATAGTTCTACAATCGAATGAGGCATAACATGAATGTAACCAATTTATGCCTAGAATGGTATCGAAGTCTACCATTTCTAACTCTACAAGATATGTTGAGGTGACTTTCTGAGATACTACGACAGGGCAATTATTGTATACCCATCTAACTATAACTGGGTCATCGAGTAGAGTAGATACTGAGAAAGGTTCTGAGAGAGTTTCTGGACTAACATTTAGTTTGAATGCTATGTAAGGAGTTACAAAAGAAAGAGTACCCCCTAGATCTAACAATGCATAAACATCAAGGTCAAAGACTCACATGTACCAGTAACTACATCAGGAGAACCATCCTTATCCTGGCGAGCTTGAAGAGCATACAACCTGTTCTGGCGCTCACTGCCACCTGTACCAGATGAGTTACCCTACTGAGTCAAGAGACTTGCTGGTGTTGATGAAGTTGTATACTGAGCTCTACCATTACCACCTCCTTGAACTTGTCTAGAAGGACAATCCCTCAGCACGTGACCAGACTGACCACACCCATAACATCCCTCTTTTCCTGCAAGAAACTCGTCCGGATGGTTCTTACCACACAAAGGTCAAGTAGGGTAAGTCTTGGTGCCTGAAACACTTCCATGAGATTTAGATCCTGGTGCTCTACCCTGCTGGTCGTACCTGTTCTTGGAGGATGGAACACTAGCTGATGAAGGGGCTGGAGCGAAAAACTTTTGCTGACCCTGCGAGCGATTTCCACCCAATTTCTGTTGAGAATAGTCATAGTTCCCGGTCCTAGACTTCTTATTTTACTTAACCTGTTCCCTATGTTTATTACCCTCAACCTTCTAAGCATGAGTCATAAGTCTAGAGATATCCACATCAAGTAACATCACATTTCTGCACTCAATTTTCACCAAAGCTTACACTCTATACAAAAACATATACATCTGCGCCCTGGAGTCAAAAACCATGTGAGGAGAATACATGGAGAGTTAGTTAAACTTGAGTCCATACTCTTGGACTGTCATGTTACCCTGCACTGAGTGTACAAGATATTAACAACATCCTTCAACTGGTACGATGCTAACTCAACCCAATCATTCGAAGTGACTTGCATTACCTCAATGATCTTCTTGATCTCATCCAAGAAATTCTGAGGATCCTCATTAGCTTGCTCCCGCTGATCCACCATTTTCATTCACATGAGCCTGAACCCGATTTTTTTAGTTAGTCATATTCTGAGCCAACATATGTATGGCATTTCTAAACTGACCATTGGAGACTTCCTGATCTGGGGCTGGAGGAGCTGCGTTTGCATTTCTGGCGTTCTCATTCCTAGCGTTACCTTTGCGAGGAGGCATGATTTGAAATGTAGAACATCAAGTTTAAATGGAATAAGATCATACCTCAAGCACGATAAGAGTTACAAGAAAGTAAAGTTTTTCCTAAAACACTTCATAGCCTCCCTGTTATTAGATGTGGTGGACTTCACATCCATGAAAAAGACTCTACTTAGTACTGCTTTTTAGACATCCTAGGACACCTAAACCTAGTGCTTTGATACCAAGTTTTTTCATTCCGTGAGCTACCCCTGAGACGCGTACACGGAACCTAGGACCAAAAGTGATCCCAAGATAACCTTGCTGGAATGATCATGAGCATACTAAACTAATCTGGAAGCTAACTCATAATTAAAACTGAAAAGATTGGGAATACCCATATTATTTAACTGAGAAAGCAATGAGTTTAATACAAAAGAAATATTAACTTAAAACTAAGCTGAATCTAACTATGTCTAAAATGAGCCTCTAAACTAGACTACAAATACTGGGAGAAGCCCAGCTAAATCTAGAAAAACCTTGAACTAAATGACTAAATACTGAAATGAAACTCATAACTGTTGTCCTCGGGGAATGAAGACTCACCACTGAATATGCTAAACTGGAGATCGAAAATCGATCTATGCGTGATCTGGATGCTGAGAACCTTAACCTACATCACGAGAAGATGTAGCACACGTATGCGTCATTACTTGAAAAGTACTGAGCATATAGGATAGAGTAAAGCTAAAATAAAACATAACTGAACAAGCATAAAGCAAGTATAGTAATTGTACATGATAAACTGAATTCTAAGCTAAATGGATGCAATGACAAATTTATAACATGCTAAAACTGAATACTGAATATACTGATAAATGGTTAATGTAGAGAGTCTCAGTTATCTGTGGGAGCTACATATAACCGATAATAAAACCACATGATCTAAATGTGGAGTCCAATGTATATGCCCCATTAAGAGGACCCAATATACCCTGCCAAAGGTATAAAGTCATAGTGGCGTGATCACTAAAATGACTGACGGTCCATTGTCTGACCAACGCCCCGTCGTTGGGTCCGTCAACTGGGACTGTTCGACAGACCTTTACTAAAATGGGAATAACTTTTATTCGGAGGTCTGCTTTTATCAAGTTCGGTGGCTATGAAAATATAATTTAATAATCTATCTGTGGGTAGGTCAGAGAACACTAAATTCATGTAGTGCTAAAAGTTAAGACCATTTGAAATTGACCCAACTGCATTTCCCCTTAATTGCCTGCAAACTTTCCACCTACGGACCATATGTCAACCTACGGACCTTGCTGGTCATCCGTACTTCTTGTCAGAGAGTGGGTGAATGGGGGTATCGATCGATGGTCACGAACTACAAACTTTCATTTGACTTACGGACCGTCGCTTCGTCTGTTGATCAAGACTTAGCCAATTATTTCGAGGCTCAATTTTTGGGAGTTTTTGATCCCATCGACGGTTGTGCGGGACGGACCGTAGTCGGTCCTAAGGACCTTCGATGCTACCATTGGTTGCACCTGCAGATTTTTCTGAAAAAAAACTTATTTTTTGGTCTATTTTGGCTACGGCGTGTTACAAATAGGAAGAGGAAGATGAAGTGGAAGTGGAAAAAGAGGAAGAAGGAAGGAGGAGAATAGATTCAATATTTTTATAACAATACAAAATTATTCAAAATATTTTTGAGGTACTTTCACCCGATAAAATAGTAAAATTGTCTAGAAAATAGATTAAAAACATTTTAAATTTTAAGAAACAATTATTCTACTTTGTTTGGAACTAAAGAAGCCTGAAGAATTAATCAACCCTCTCCTTTTCAGCTAGAGATGATAGAAAAGACATAGGGCAAAAAGAATGTTACGACCCCAAATACACCTTAGACACGACATGACGTACAAGACCCCGCGAGGTCCTGCACAAGTCATTTAGCATACTTCATCAAAGATAATAGAACAAAGAGTTTTAAATATAGCATTTCAAATAGAAGAGTTTTACAAAACATAGCAAAAGTGTAACATAAGTGTCAAAGCAAAATATTAAATCATAAGGGAAATGAAGTGTTTAGTAGCAACTTCACTATTCCCAAGAGTTTTCCAAAGACTGGTTGGAGGTTTGATATTCTTCGTGAGTTGAGATGAAGTATAAAAAAGCAACCTCTAGAAATTAGTGCTCTTCGTGAGTTAAGATGTAGTACTTAATAGAAATCCTCTTAACCTATAGTTAATGAATGTGTAAGACTCAGTGGAGGTTTAGACTTAGCAACGAGAGGATTTGAAGAAGGGGTGGATAATCTTTGTGAGCAGAGATGTCGTATCCAATCTACTTCTAGAGATGAGTACTCTTCATGAGTTGAGATGTACTACTTAGAAGCAATCTTCTGATCCCTTAACTATGTGCCCGCATATGTTTATCTATTGGAGATCCAAGTAAATGCTAAGATAATGACCCTACTTTAGGCAAGTGGGGATCCCTCATCCGGTAAGGGTTATTACCGGGATTCAATGTCTAGTTTTCATTGTCTATGTTAGTTAAAGCTATCCCCCACAAAACGAATGTAATGAACTAACTCTTCTTAATGGTGTACAACTTAGGGTAGGTGATGGAATGAGAGGCTATTTATCCTTCGCACACGTGGACATTTGAAGGAACTTTTGGTGTGTCCTTATATGAAAATGTATGAATGGTTTACTATATAATGTTAATGAGGTAAGTTTACTTAATGTATAATGTTAATGAAGTATGTTGGTCTTATGCCTAAAGTGATGAAAGCTATGTAAATGATGCATGTGATGTGCCTTGTCTATAGGAATTCTAAAGGATCACTAAGATGGGAGTAGTAGTACCAGATGCTACTTTCACATTTCACTAAGTGTAACTTGGGGGTTGTTTTGTAGGATGGTCTTTATGGGAAGTTCCTAAAGACATGTATGTTTCCTCTAGTATTTTTAGTAATGAGTGTTGACATGTTAAATTGAAATGGATCATGCTTATCTTTGGTAGTCTTAAGGATCCTTAGGTGTGTAATGAAGAGGTTGTATGGGCGGTCTCTTCATGTCTTACCTAGGTGAGTCTTAGGATAACTTTGGATAGGAAGTTCTAAATGATAAAAATGGATTACTTTATGAATAAGACTAAATGTTGAGGTTAAGGAAGTTTTACTTGTATATGAAATGATGCTTTGTAAACTTAATTCATGAAGGTTTTACTAAAATAGCATGAAAAGTAAGATTTAACTAAAATGTCCTTTTTAGCACGTTTTTGCATATTACCATACTTAGTACAATGTTTGTATTAACTCCATATTCTTCTATATTTCTATAAGTATAGGTGGAAGCCAAGTGAAGATTCTTAGAAGGTGAAACTTTTGAAGTTTATTATCTCAAGATTTGTATGTCCTCATATGTTTTAGGACATGAACTATGTTTCTTTTAGTTTCTTTCATTTAATACATTGTTCAAGACTTAGTATGTTTCTTTTAATGTAAAGGGTCATGACCCTATGATATTAAGATGTGTCTAAGATGGCTTTAGATGCATTTTATAATTTTTGTATATTTTTTTCTTATGAATCATTGAACCTCCTAAGGAAACAAAGGAGGAAGAGAGGTAGAAAAAACACCAATGAACAAAGAGAGACGACAAAATTGTGCTATTTTTATTTATTATAATGAACCTACAACTGACTTAGTTTATTAGATATGATGGATTTTTATATTCTTTTAGGCATAGACTAGGTGTATGCTTGTTATGCCTCATGTGATTATAGAACCCAAATAGTCAAGTTTTAATTTTGTAGTGGTCTAGCCTTAGAGTGGAAACATAGTCTAGAAGTGCCAAAGGTGTGATATTTTTATACCTTGAGGCTAGAGAGTTCAGTCTCCAAGGGATGAAATTTTGTAGTCTCTCTTTGTTCATTTGTGCTTTTTCTACCTCTCTTCCTCTTATGTTTTTTTAAGAGGTTTAATGGTTCACTAGAAAAACATTTTACAAAAATAACCAAATTAATCTCAATTCATTCTCATATACAACGAATATCACAGTACCTATTCGAAAAAATGATAGAATGCTAATCACATACCAAAAGTAGTAATTTGTTCAGTGTCAATTCCTAACTCTTGTTGTGGTTGCACAAAAGATTGGGACAATTTTCTCACAAAAAGATGCTAGCACAGATGTAGAGAATGGTATTATTAGACAATGCTTATAATACATGTTCTGCATTTGCGCTAGCATCTTATTGTGAGAAAATCTTTTCCCTATCTTTTTTAAATCAGAAAGAGAGTTCAAGATTGATACTGAAGATCCTAGTTACTATTTGTGGCATATGCTAAGTGTTTCGGTCATTTTTTTTAATATACTTCTTGTGTAGAAGAACATAACTAAGTTGGTTTTTTCCTTATTTGTAAATCTACTTTGTAGTGAATGGCTGAACCTCCTAAATAGACTGAGAAGGAAGTGAGGTTGAAAAAGCACAAATGAAAACAAAATCCAGAGCGAAGTTGTTAATAAAACTAGTAGGCAAAGGTAATGCTCAAAATTGAAGTGGATGTTTATGGAAAGTTTATTGTTGTCATCCAAAGACTTGGTGAAGAAGGAAACTTTACCACACAAATGTACTGCAATTTCCTTTGATATTATCAATCCCTGATATTTATGGGCAGATAGATCTGATCTAGCTAATAATTCTAGGCTGAAATGCGAAATTGGGACATTGATCTCTCTTGAATTATCTTTAGTCATTGTGTGCACACGTTATGTATTTAAGAAATAAAGGTACCATGTATGGTTCCAACTGTCTTAGTTTATCTCTTTTTGGTATAGTATCCACGAAACTTGGCTTATTCTGGCTTCAACATTTCACACATGATTATGCCCACCCCAGATATTATTATTAGGATGAACTCATCGGTCTCCCCTTAAAGTTGGCATGAAATTTCACATAAACACTTTAATTATGCTTATCTCATTTTGAATATGGGCACATAGATCTGATATAGCTAATAATTTTAGGCTGAAATGCGAAATTGAGACATTGATCTCTCTTGAATTATGTTTAGTCATTGTGTGCACAAGTTATGTATTTTAAAAATAAAGGTATCATGTATGGTGCCAACTGTCTTAGTTTATCTCTTTTGGGTATAGTATCAAAGAAACCTGGCTTATACCGGTTTCAACAAGTCAGACATGATTATACCCAACCCGAATATTATTTTTAGGGTGAACCCATCAGTGTCCCGTTAAAGTTTGCATGAAATATCACATATATACTTTACTTATTCTATGTTCATTTTGAAAACCTGTAGTAGTCATTTACTGTGTCATTTCGACTCTTTATTTATATTCCCAGATCCAACTAAACCGTGTGTTGACTGGTGCTTTTGTAGGAAAAATAGACAAATCTTTAAGTGACAAGTGGACTTTTTTCTTAATAGAAAAAAAATAACTTTTAATTCCTTTTTTTATCCGGATCTTTAATCCCATGACCTAGACCCCATTTCTTCATCTTCTTCTTCCTATACTCCACTAAGAACATATACTCTTTTAACAATCTCAGTAATTTCATTCTTCTTATTTTATGCCTTGAAATTATTACTTTTTTTCTTCTCAGTAATTTCACTGCAATTTTTTTTAAAAAAATAATTTCTTCTCATCCATTTTCTATGTTTAATCTCTTCTATCCCAACCCATTTCCTCCATTTTATTTTCTTTTCTATTATGTATTTTTTTCTTTTAAGAATACTCATTATAATGTAGTAGAAGATACAAATATAAGAACTCACTTTTTTGAAATATTTATTTCCGTTGTAGTCGGAGAGGATCTTATAATTATCTATTAAATAATTTTATTATTTACGTCACCTCTAGTGGATATAGTGCAAAAGAAGTGGAAAAAATATTTTTGTGTATTTTATATTAGTATTAAATGACGGATGAAAAATTAAATTAGATTTTCATGGAAGAACCAAAAAACTAAGTAGTATACATGCCCAACAAAAATAATATATATTCTCAAAATTTGGTTGGTGATGAAGGGTGGTCTAGGTGGCAGAGAAATTGAGCGAGTAGGAAGGAGTGAAAAAAAAAATCAATGGAGAGTGGTGAAAGATTGTAGAGAGAAACAGTGAGGAAGAAGAAGAAAGAGAAAAAAAAGAATTCACCAAAAAGGCTTCTCAAATGCGCATAAAATCTGTGTAACGCAATTGCTATGTTGAGTAAGCAAAAAGTGTCTAAATGACAATGTACAGCCCTACATAAGGTTTTTTAAATGAACAAAGTTTAATTAGTGTTTACGTGAAATTTTGTGCCAAATTTACGAAGTCACCGATGGGTTTCCCCTTATTTTTATTCTGATTAACATTTTGCATACTTTGTGATGTAGTTGATATGTTCTTAAGATGATAAAGGACATGATATTTTGTTCACCTTTTGGGTCAACCAATAACCGTAAGGAGAAACTTCCTACTCTTGAAGTTCCCAAACATAAGCAGTTGAATTGCATTGGTAAGATTGTAGTTGATTAAAGTGTATAAAAGGAAATTGGTGATATGTTTGCACACATGGGCTCTCAAGCAATATATATGCCATAAAATTAGTAGAACTAGTGTTCACAAATGCATCACCAATTTCATTTCATGTAATTTCATTAGCTACAATCTTATTGATGCAATTGTCACACCGTGAACAACTAATGTTTGGGAACTTAAAGGGGAGGAAGTTTTTCCTTGCGGTTACTATTCGATCCAAAAGGTGAATAAATATGCATATACTTATTTCTTATCTAAACAATATATTGATTGTATCATAAAGCATGTGAAATGTTAATTAGAAACAAAATAACATATGATTTGTTTATAATCAAGTGCGGGTTGATTACCCCAGAATAGGCCGGAATATCTTTGATAGTATACAAAAGACAGATGAATCAAGAAAGTTGTATTAAAAAGGACACCTTTAATTTTTAAATACATAGCTTGTGCACATGAACTAAAGAGGATCCTAGAGATATTAGTGCCCCAGTTCCTATTACAATGTAGAATTTTAGTCAGAATGGATTTGTGTGGCCATAAATTTCGGGGAATAACAACAATAGAAGTAATTCTAGTATATTTGTGAGGTAAATTACCTCATTCATGAATTTTTTGCATGAACTTCATGAATTTGACACGAAAATTACCTATTTATTTTATGCATTTCCTTCGCCTAATGGTCTTATTAATAGTACTACTCTACCTTTTATTTTCTTCATTAAAGACTGTTTTGCTCAAAATGTTAATTTTTTCCACATTGGTGGGAGAAAAGAACTTTTAAATGATTAAATATAGAAGAAATTATATGATGTTAAAGGGGTGTGCACTAGAAGTGTTAATTGCACTTGGACATGTGTCACTGCACAAATACAACACAACCTAAAAAATAAAATTTTACAAAAATTTTAATGCGATGAAGAGCCTTCTAATGTTTACTACTAGGATTATAAGTATATGTACTTGATATACTAACAACACAAAATTATATCAGGACAAGTAAAGATCACCATAAGCATTACAGTCCCAACTATTTTAACATATTTCATCTGAGAAACACTACAATATTTATACTATTACAAGTGAATGATAGGATCATGAGGAGATCTCCCTAAACTACATAAAATAATTAATTTTTTAAACTTGATTTTAATGTAATGAGACTGACACAATGAGAAATCATCAATAATTCTTTTAATTTTGATTCCTAAAATTACATATACTTCATAATGATTTTCCATTTCAAACTTAGTAGACAAAAAGTTCTTAGTTTCATCAATAACATTCATTTTTGGACAAAAATTAACAAGTCATATACATATAATCACGTAATTTGAGCCTTTCATTTCGGAATAATCATAGGTATAAGATTAATTGACAAGAAAATCACTATCCACTAATGTGATATTAGACTTTTCATACCACTGCTTAGGTGTCTAGTTTAAACCATACAAGGACTTACTCAACTTGAATATTTAATTATCTTCTCCTGGAACCACAAAACCTTTGGGTTGAGTTAAATATAACGATTCATCTAGGTAACCATTTTAAAATATTGTTTTGACATCCATTTTATCACTAAATCATGAAAAGTGGAAAAAGCAATTTGACTCCTAACAATCATTATTTTTGTCACAAGAGAATAAATATCAAAATAATCAACATCTTTCTTTTCGTTAAAACTCCTCATCAAAATTCTAGCCTTATATTTATCAATTGTAGCTTCGGGTCTCAATTTCTTCTTATATGTGCACTTGCTACATATGAATTTACAACCTTTAGGCAAATCAGATAAGTTTGAAGTGTGATTCGAAACTATAAAGTTTACTTTATTTTTAACACCTTCTTTTCAAAATATCACATATATTGATCTCATACTATAGAGTTTAATTCATTTTTATATCTTCTGTTCAAAATATCACATATGGTGATCTCATTGCCTCATTATAAGATTTAGGTTCTATTAACTAGAAAGACACTAAATCTTATACAAAAATTTTCAGTCAAAAATACAATGATAAAATCATGACAAAGTTGTTGTCAATTCTACATGTTTTCCCCCTTGTAAGTTCATTTAATGCTTCTTAGAAATAACTTCATAAGAAGAAGCAACATAAGGATCAACAAACATAAATGTAGAAGCATCATTTTACATATCACTAAACACATTATTTTTCAATGGAAATTTGCTAAAAATTCAGCAACTCAAGAATTACAAATAGAAAAACTATTTTAAAAACAAAAATCTTTATGCAGCAATATTTTCACATAACCAATAAAGAGAATGTCAAAAGTCTTACAACCTACATTTACTCATTTAAAATCAGGTTTTCTTACCTTAGCCAAAGACCTCAAAACTTTCAGAAATTTCAAATTAGGAGAAAACCCTTTCTAAAACATATATCAGGTCTTGTCTAACATTTTATGAGGGACCATTAGAAATATAACATGCAAGTAAGAAAGCTTCCACCTGCATGTTGTTTGATAGACTCGAGCTTAAAAGCATAGAATTTATCATTTCGTCAAGGGTTCTATATATTTGTTCAGCTACACCATTTTGTTGGAATATAACGAGCATTAAGATCATGTATAATATCATTTTTCACACAAATATACTCCAAAGTTTTCATATTATATTTACTGCCCATACCAGATCAAAAAATCTCTTGATTTTCCTGTCTAATTTATATTCTACTTCGAAGTTGAAGAATATACTTTCAACCTCATCTATAGATATTAGACTATATACCTTAGTGTATCTTGAAAATCAATACTTTTTTCCACTTTTTCAACAGTATTCTTGAAGTTTGTTAAATTTGAATATATTAGTTCAAAAAATTGACTTTTTGTACTACTAATAGATTTCAAAGTTTTCCTTACATGTTTTGCTTTTACATATACAAGATTTTTGAAAAATCATTAATTTTTATCATGGAAATTAATTATAATTTCTAATTCTTTTGATAGAAGCAATACTAACATGACATACTCTACCATAACACACATTAATAGAGTTAACAATGTAAGAAGAATTTTAAATACTAGCATTATTGATAATCTATTGAACATTGTTCAATACAACTAATTCTCCACGAAGATATCCCTTCCCAATAAAGTCTCCTCCCTGAGAAATTATTATTTTATCACCTTTAAATATAGTTAAAGGCCTACTTTATAAAGAAATACTCAAATAACTATGTCTCTGCAGCTAAAGTACATACAAAACACAGGCTAAAGTTTTTTCTAAAGTTACATCATGTAAAAAATTTCCCTTATCCATTATTCCTGCAGTAGAGAACCCATATAAACACAATTGTCATTAGTTGACTCCTCAAAGTCATGGAATAACTCTTTGTTGGCACAAAAATGTATTGAAGGGTCTGTGTCCAACACCAATTAATATTGTTAGCCACTAGAATAACTACAAAAATAATCACTTCATTAGCCTCACAAAGATGAGTTTGACCATCAGCTTGTCTTTCTTATTGTAAGTTCTATCCTTGTCTTACTTATCAGTGGCTAGCATTATGACTAAGTTTTCCATAGACAAAGAAAGGATCCTTAGATTTTTGAATTTGAATCTTTGACTAGTTAAACTAATTCTTTTTCTTTATATGTCCCTTTCTTATGAAATTCTTTAGTTTTCCTTTGAACATGTTATTCATAGCATTACTAGAAAATTCAATAAGAATTTGTGAAAGAATTAAGTAAAAACCTTTCATCTTATTTTTTAGACAGTTCGCCTCTTCAGTTCTCATGTGACCAATAAGTTCTTAGGGAGATAATTTTATTATCTTATATTTCAGTTGATATCTATAATTACTCCATGTTTGTGAACATTTTTCAAGCACAACACATTAGCCTAAAAAGTCTCAAACATCTTCATACCCTTGTTGAGAACATTAACAGTCTAGTTCTCATATTCACAAATTTGTTCCATGATTAGCTTATTGTCAAGATTTGAAACTTAATCCATTGACCACCATATTATTTCTTTCATGCATCATCAACAATATTTTTCCCGAACTAACATATATTTTCTAAGCAAATATTTGATTAACAAATAAATCAAATAAATGATAAGTAATTCGTTAAAAATCGTCTATACAAGGTTTGTTAAACAAAATATAATCAATTTCTAAATCTTCAAATAAACAAAGATTTTTATGTGACCTTCGTTTAAAATTATTTTCATCCAAATACTCAAGCTTTGAAAGATAAGAAAAAATTTTATTCAACGAAATAGCCATTTATAAATATTGTATTCGGAAAATTGCTTTCAAATTATTAGTGAAATAATACAATATTAATATCGTACAAGAATTAAAATAGTAAGTGAATTATAACAAACACTACGTAGTGACAAGTCATTGCCATGAAAGTAATTTTGTCCTGACTTTGATGTTAATAGTTAAGTACAGTCACTCTCCAAGATTCTACAGATCTTCCAAACACGTGTACTCGTGGTTTGAAGTTTGGAGTTGCACAAAAATAGTTGTCTAAATATTCACAATAGGAAGAAAAATATTTCAGACAATACATGAATAGGTGAAAGAGATTAAATGAAAGAGATATTTTTGTTTCTCTTCTATATATTTAGTTCACAAATGATACTCCTTAAATAGGAAGAACATTTATGTTTTCATCAATCATAAGAATGTAAGTAGTTAAAGTAAAATTAATTAACTGAAATATTACTTTTTCTTTGATGAAAATGTTTTTATAATGCAGAGTAATTTCGAGTTTTCTCAATAGTTTCAATATTTTCTTACGAAGTTAAAAAAACTCACTTGAATAAATGTAAACCATATAAAAGGAAGTAGCTCTCCTATTTCACATCAATTTAGGACTTAAATGTTCACATAGATTAATGACGGAGAATTGTTAGATGTTATTATCCTTTGAATTAAATAAAAAGGAATAAAATCTACAAACCTGAGTCACCAAAAAAACTATTGGAACCAAGAATAGCTCTATAGGGAAAAAGCTTCTGAAGAACATAAGCAAAGCTTCTAAGAATCATTAATGATATAAGGGTCTTTAAAGAACTAGTCACCATGAAATCATGGTCTTCTACCTTAATGCAGCCTCCATAACTTCCAGATGATAACTACACAATAAAATCAACAAGTATATTACATAATTATTACTCTATCGTGTACAAGCTCCTACTTGTAGGAGTTGATTACACTAGATAATACAAGTCATAGATTGATTACAAGAGTCCTAGTTATACTTCAAATAAAATACAAAAAATTATTGTTAAATACAAGTAGGCCTTTACTACTAATAAATAAATAAAAATTAGTGTTTTTTTAAACAAAAATAGGCTCCAAAATAAACTCAAACAATATAAATGCATGTCATTTTGGCTTTGGATCTATTTTTAGTAACAAAATTACACGAAATATCATACTCATTTGTTTATTTTTAAATATTTTTCCAATGGTAGGATCAATAGAAAAAATAATTACAACTCATCTCTTTATAAATCATGAATTTAAAAGGAGTTGGTACCTGCATGAATGATGCAAAGTGAAATAGTACTTAAATTTGCAGTAAAAGGAAACATTGAAGCGTGACAACTTGATTTAAATTGAGTTTCTCATATAGTTAATAAAGTAAAATCAAGGTAAATAGTTAGTAGATTTTGAGTTAATACAAGTCATTCAGTTAAAATTCCAACCAATTACAAGCATGCGTCAAACTTAATAACCAAAAGATAAGTAGAATATTGACGTAAATAATATGTTTGACAAAATACCATTTGTATCATTTTTTTTGTATTAAAAATGCAATTTTTTTTTATTCCAACTCGAAATGTATTTCAAACTCGGAGCAAAAAGAAACTAACCATTAGTCTTAACCAATTCCTTTTTAATTTTTAAATATAGAAGATAACTTACTATATGACATGTAACATACTAAAAATAGCAGATCACGTCAAAAATCAAATAAAGGATCTTGGCGAAATATAACTTTTTAAGGAGCAATGAATTGAGATGATAAGTTAAGTATTGTACAAATTTGAAATTGAAAAAATAAAAAAAAATTATCGGGAAGTAACCTTGAATTATCTTCTGCATATGATGGAAATGATTGAAAAATGGTTGTTTGCTTTGAGAAAAACTTGTACAACATAGATATTTTACAATTGAAGAGCTTTAACACAGGGGAATTTTTTTCACTACATGTCCCCTTAAGTACATAATATTTAGGCTTCATTTAAAACCAAAAAATTGAAGCCTAAAGAATATCTGGAAAAAAAAGAAGGGGGGATAGTATCAACAATATTAGGGATCCAAAGTTTGAATTGTTGATCTTTGAAGAGATAAATTCAGAAAAATAGGAGAAAAAATATCTTGAACAAAAGTTGACATGGGTGGGGCTATATTCCCCTAAATAATTTTAGGGACATGGTGGAGTTTTTGAGGTAGAAAACTTGATGGATTGAGCTCAAAATCTGGTGATGTTTTGGGGGGTTTGCATTTGGAAGGACAGGGGTTGCTAGGGTTTCACGTTCATTTGGGAAAGAAAGAAATGATAAAGAAAAGAAAAAGAATAGAGGTATTTATTTGAGGGGTTTGGGCCCGGGTTTTGTGAACGATAGTGTCTGATTTGATAATATTTGGGCTGAAAGTGGGTTTGAAGAAAGAAGTCATTTGTACTTTAGCAAAATACAGTTGCTTGAAATAATTTAAAATCGATAAAATTGAAAATGAGATAAATTATATCTAATTATTTATCAAACTTATTAACCTTTTAGCAATTAATAATTACTTTGAAGTAAAGACCTGTTATGTTGAATAACCGAAGGAGAATAAGGAAAAGGAGAATAAGCAGAAGAAGTTTAAGGAGAAGAAGGGGAGGAGGAGGAGAAGAAAAAGACGACGAACAAGAAGAAGAGGACGATGAAGAAGGAGGAGGGGGAGGGGAAGGGGAAGAATTAGATTAAGAGGAACAAGAAGAAGACGAGAAGGAGGAAAATGATGAAGAGGAATAGGAATAGGAAGAGAATGATGAAGTGGAAGTGGAAGAAGAGGAGGGGAGGAAGGAGGAGGAGGAGAATAGATTCAATATTTTTATAACAATACCGAATTATTCAAAACATTTTTGAGGTACTTTTATCCCAAAAATAGTAAAATTTCCTAGAAAATATATTGAAAACATTTTAAATTTTAAGAAACAATTATTCTACTTTGTTTGGAACTAAAGAAGCCTAAAGAATAAATCAACCCTCTCCTTTTTAGCTAGGGATGATAGAAAAGAGTTAGGGACAAAAGTAGGTCACAACCCCAAATACACCCTAGACGTGACATGACATACAAGACCCCGCAAGGTCCTGCAAAACTCATTGAACATACTTCATAAAAAATAATAGAACAAAGAGTATTAAAGGTAGTATTTCAAATAAAAGAGTTTTACAAAACTTAGCAGAAGTCTAACATAAGTCTCAAAGTCATATATTACATCATAAGGGAGTGATTGAGACGTAAACCATAAATGACATAAAAAATCTTAAAAGAAAATACATGATAGTAATAGATAATCTCTGTCCTCGATACATGAGGACTCGTCACCTTAAAGTAAAAGTACTTGTATTGAAATGTAACTGTTGCAACAAATAGGAGAATCTTAGTAGTTCAGTTGGTTGACTACCTAAACTCTCATCTTATTGGTAGGATTCAATTCCCCACATTGTAATATTCACCATTCATAAAGTCTCTCATCACCTTCAAGTACCAAAGGGTAACAAGAAATTGTCGATTGAGTAAACTACCATAAATAGTATAATTTCAATCTATCTATATATAAAATAAGTCTAAACATAGGCAAAGTGGTATGATACCTCTCTATGGCCTTCATTTATATTTATCTTTTTTTCCTTTTTTTCTTAAATCTTTTCCTTCATTTTCTAACAAACAATTATGCATTTAATAATTACATAAATTGACATATTTGCTATATCCAATTTTATTTCATGAGTTTCTAAAAAATTTATCTATTTGAATTCTCTACTTAAATACCATATCGATCGACCAACCTCCTTTTACCAAATGTTTCATGATTTAATCCATTTATAAATAACAATCTTCCATAAAGTTGTTAGATAATAATTTTTATTTTCACATTATTCTATTTTTAATCAATATAACCTCTTCCTTTTAAATGTTTTTCTTTTGTTCATCATCATGTGGTTAACAATCAAAAGAGATGATACAGAAAAAGTCTCCTCAACATCCTTTTACAAAATTTTCCATGATTTAATCGATCTATAAATAACAATCCTCTATAAAGTTGTTAACTACTGATTTTTATTTTCTCCTATTTTTTTAATCAATATATATTCTTCCTTTTAATGTTTTCTTTCGTTGGAATTTTGGTTAATCAACGTATGGTTAATAATCATTTAGAAAAAGTGATGTGACAAGCAAAAGTTCATCATATGAAAAGAAAGTTCGATTGTAATAAATTTATCAAAGAAAAATGGTCAAACTTCTTTGATTCTGTTTCATCAGAAAATGTTCAATACGGTGGCTAAGATCATCAAGAGAGATAGTCAAATTAGTTTGATAAAGTAAAAGTTTTAATATTATATATATAAATACACATTTTTTGTACTTATTTTAGTACCCGTTAGATAGCTATATGTCCAGTGCTAGATGCTATTACAAATTTTTGGAACATTCTACTAGTCATAACGTTGATGGAATGCAATTTTGGTGGATGTAGCTTGGGTTATTCTGCCACCCGCATGCTACTCTATGCAAGAGATCATATTTTTCTAGAATTTTGTTATGCTTTAAACTATGATATTCACATGTTTCTTGAAAAATCTTACCCTACTCTTCAATGGCCCAACAAGTGGCAAAATCTTAACAGCCTATGTAGGTAAAATGGTTTTGATCGGAGTCTAAGCTTGTGAAGGTAAACAATGATGGCAGGAAAGAGAGTCGAGCGATTTAGAATAAAGGGTAACTTATAGAAACTTCACTAGTCTAGGATTTAATTAGGTGCTTAGATGCATACTCGTTTACAATATTATGAATTATCAGACATAGATGCGTCCAAATATGTTCAGATGCATGTACATCACGATACAAGAGGTAAAATTAGCGGTAATTTGTTATAGATTATATTCAACTATGGATTGCATGAATATAGGATATATAGGCAAACCTTGATCATCTCCCTTGCTTTCCTCACATCTCGATCATAACACTGCATTGTATCTTGTATCCTATGAGACATGTGAAGATATAGTGTAATTCACATGTATCTGGGATATATAGAAAACATTTGTTGCCTGATATATCTTACTTTGAACTATAGGATGAAATTATTAATTAATCATGTAAATATTAGTATTTCAAACTATAGAAAGAACTAGTAAATATGGTTTAAAAATTGTGTAGTTAGGTAGTTTTTCCTAGATTGAAGGAGTAGTTAGGGAGAATTAAGTCATTATTGCTCTATTTTAGGCTATTTTAATGAGTAATGCATCTCAATACATTTAACTCTAAATTTGGTACATGATAAAAAAAAAGATGGTATAATAAATAATTATTTGAAAGTATAGATTGGATTAGTAGATATGGGATGAATATAGGAGAAACTACTTAATTATACAAACATTACTATCTTATTTACTAATTCTTTCTATGATTTGAAATAACTACCTTTTAATCTCACTACACAATTTCATAGAAGATTTCAAGTTAGATATATATATGCGAAGATATACATTATATAAATGTATCTTGTCTGATCACATGTATCTGAGATACGGATATGCAAACGAGATACTAGAGTTGTGAGTTAAACGGGAGGGAGCAAGCAAAATTTTTCTATGTATCCCATATAAATGTGTATCCAGTTGGATAAAATATATCTGTAACAAATTATACCTAATTGTTATCTCATTTATCTCAAGATACATGAATCTGAAAACATATTTGGAACACACCAAAATTTGGTAAAGTTCATAATTTGCAAACTAGTATATCTCGATAACGTTCCTAAAAATATTATAGGCTAACTAGAGCCTTTCATGTGTTTAAAGAGTTATTAAATAGTTAATGATGTGTTAAAATGATGAATAATGTCTTAAGGGGTAATTTCTAAATAGTTTGTATGTTGAACGTCAAAGAACGTCCAAGACGTTTGGAAGCTAGTCTTGTATGTGCTAGTGTGCCTTTGCATGTTTTAAGTGTTGTTTGGTATCCAAAATGATAGGGGAGGGTCCTAAGACCTAGATGAGCATGTTTATCGTAGAAACATCCGGGTACGACTCCTGAAGGACCACCCCAAGGGTCCTTGAGACGGACCCAAACCCTAGCAAGAAAACAACCAAAGATTGTAAAACAACGACCCCTTAACAACGCTACTTATATAAATCCACGCCCCATTGTTTGGGGGAATAGCTC
This sequence comes from Solanum habrochaites, assembly GCA_027704765.1. Lineage (NCBI taxonomy): Eukaryota > Viridiplantae > Streptophyta > Magnoliopsida > Solanales > Solanaceae > Solanum > Solanum habrochaites. The sequence continues at coordinate 12,023,149 of JAKWJA010002493.1, forward strand.
AATACTTAGTTGTGGGAGATTATCCCCCATAATTTGACTTTCAAAACGACGCCCAGCAGGATGGGCCGTCGTTCAAACGATGCACAGTAGCTTGAGTCCGTCGTTTGGAGCCTGCAACACTGCAAATATTTTCTACAAGCTTAGGGGTGAATTGGGAAATTCATCCTATGTCCTAATTAACTAGTAATAGGTTTTTTTAGGGTTTTTTAGTTTTTTTTTTAAGTTAGTTTATACCCCTAAGACCTAAGTCAGACTTCACTTTTAAAAATCATAACCCCTCTCTTAAGACACCATCGAAGCTTGAACTGAATGAAGAGCTAGGATTGAAGATTTTGAGTGGTTTCTTCACCAAATCCCTTGGTTTTCTCCTATTAAGGTATTCTAGTTCATCCTTTATTCTTCTCTCATTCAATAAGCCAATCTAAAGGCTTTTCAAAAAGGCTTCAAATTCGTAAATTCTTATATTTTGAATTCTAAGGATGCGTATTTGCATGAAAAGTTTTAATGGATGGATTATTATGTTTTCTATATAAATTGATGTTTTTAGGATAAAAAACTCAACGACCCTATGAACATGCCATTTTTCAAAATTGGGCTTATGAAGTGGGCTTAATGTATATGATTAAACAATGTTAGTGTTTTGTTTTTATTATGTTGTATTGTGATTATCTACTTCCATTTATGCCTTATTATGATGATTTATTTGAGAATTTATAAAAGGTGATCAAGTCTTTGATGAAGGGTAAGTTGATCTATGTTGTTTAGGTCTTATTTAATTGATCTTGAGTGGTATGGTCCAATTATGGTGGCGGTGTTTACTTGATGTATATGATTATATATGTGAATTGTGATTATGACTTTGAAGGAATTGAATAGGAAGTAAAGTGATGTTATGATGTATATGGATGATATGTCTTATGAAGTTGAGAATATATGTCTTGAAGATGATATGTCTAAATGAAGTACAATGTGAATGTGAAGCATGAGACTGTGTGAATTATGATTTATGTAGTATTATAATGATTAAAATTCAGTGTTATGAATATGGTGGTTATGTACAGAATGTTGTCACATATACTCACATGCACACACTTTAAATGAATGAATGAAGTTAATGAATGAAAATGGGGGATTCTTAGGTAGACACTATTCGTGAGTAGAGATGAAGTGTCTAGTACCAACCCTACTATTCCTAAGAACTCTACTGAATGAAAAATGGGGAGTTTGGGGTAGACACTCTTCGTGAGTTGAGATGCAGTGTTTAGTAGAAGCCTCAGTATTCCCAAGAGCTTTCCAAAGAATGGTTGGGGGTTGGATACTCTTCGTGAGTTAAGATGTAGTACAAAAAAGTAATCTGTAACGACCTGTTTAGTCGTTTTGAGCAGCATATTTTATTTCTGGAAAAACTGGCTGAGTCGACGGATCCAACGGCGGACCGTCATAGGCACGACAGACCGTCGAGGGGATCTCGTTCCAAAATACTTAGAATTTAGAAATTTGGGTACTGAGATCGACTCTCTGAACGTCACGACGGGGTGGCAGGACGGACCGTCTCAGGCATGACGGGCCGTCACAGACTCTTTAATGAATTGGAGTCTCTGAACTTTGTGACGGAAGCAGCAGGACGGACCATCGTAGGCACGACGGGCCGTCACAGGCTGCGTAACCCTGACTGGGTCGGATTTCTGTTAAATATTTTAAGGGGCGTTTTGGACTCTTCATGCTTATTATTATAAAGTTAATGGATTAATATTAATAATTCAATTACTTGGGGGTTAAAGAAGACAACCTTAAAATAAAAAATGGGTTATTTTATACATCTTTTATACTTAATTATATACTAATTAGTATAAAGAAAGAGGGTTTTGGAATAAGAAAAATTGAAAGAACAAGAGAGGGAGAACGATCGAGAGAAGAGGGAAACGAAGAGGATAGCAAAGATTTTGAGGAATTGCTTGCTTGATCACGAAATCTTCGGTGGAGGTAGTTTATGGTTTATGCTATTCGTAGTAAACTCTTAATAGCGAATGATATATATTGGGTAGTATTGTAAACCCTTCTATATGCTTAATTGTATGCTTGTATGAATGTGATTACATAATTGTGATAAAATAAGCATGATGAAGCTATTGAATCCTAAATCTTGAAAAACCCTAATCTGCCTTGTTAATGAGATTGATGATGCTTTGGTATAAAAGAAGGCTTGATGAACTAAAGTGATGAGAGTAGTGGAACGGGTGTCACGAACCGACACGTAGAATTAGGGGATCGGGTGTCATGAACCGACACGTAGAATTAGAGGATCGGGTGTCACGAACCGACACGTAGAATTAGGGGATTGAGTGTCGCGAACCGACACGTAGAATTAGGGGATCGGGTGTCATGAACCGACACGTAGTATATGGAGCGGAGTGTCACGTACCGACACGAGAGAAATAAGCATAATGAATCTTGAAAGACGTTAATATACTCAATCTAATGAACCTAATCTCCAAACGGGCATGGCATTGAGGCTTGAGTCCTCATGGGTGAACTTGGCGGTGCTTATTAATGATTATAGAACTTGTTGATGCTACATGTTGAGTATTGTAGTTGATTTATGATATTATTTGATATATATTGTTTTCTATTTTGAGTTGGCCGATGATACCTACTCAGTACTTGTGTTTTGTACTGACCCCTACTTGTATGTTCTCTCTTTGTCATTTGTGGAGTGCAGCAAACGTGCCGGCGTCTTCAACTCAGCCACAACTCTAGCCAGTCTTCATCAAGCCAGATTTCAGGGTGAGCTATTGCTTCTAGCTTGGACTGGATCGTCCTCGTCATGTCTTGATGCCTTGATATTCCGGCATGGACTAGCTTTTTACTTATTTTAGCTTCTTAGATACTCTTAGATTAGTAATTTGAGGATAGATGTTCTTATGGTGATGACTTCCAGGTTTTGGGAATAAATAGTATTGAGTTTTTATAAGTTATTTAATCGATTTTCATTAATGAGTTTTAAGTCTTCCGCATTATATTTTGTTATTTATGGTTGAAACGGTGGGAATTGGATGGGTTGGTTCGCTCACATAGTAGGATAAGTGTGGGTTCCAGTCACGACCCATTTTGGGTCGTGACATAATCTCTAGAGATAAGTGATATTCATGAGTTATGATGTAGTACTTGATAATAATTTCTTAACCTATAGTTAATGAATGTCTAAGACTAATTCGAGGAGTCATGCTCAACAACAAGAGGATTTGGAGAAGGAGTGGATACTCTTTGTAAGCAGAGATGTCGTATCCAATGTACCTCTAGAGATGAGTACCCTCGTGAGTTGAGATGTTGTACTTATTAGAAATCTCCTTATCCCTTAATTATGCGCTCACACATGTTTATCTATAGGAGATCCAAGTAAAGGCTAATAGAATGACCCTACTTTAGGCAAGTGGGGATCCCTCATCCGGTAGGAGATTTACCGGATTCCATGTCTAGCTCTCATGGTCTATGTCGACTAAAGCTAGCCCCCACAAACGAATGTAATGAAATAAGTCTTCTTAAGGGTGTACTACTTAGGGTAGGTGGTGGAATGGGATGCTATTTAACCTTCGCACAAGTAGATATTTGAAGGACGTTTTGGTGTGTCTTTATATGAAAATGCATGAATGGTTTATTATATAATGTTAATGAGGTAGGTTGAATTTATGTCTAATGTTAATGAAGCATGTTGGTGTTATGACTAAAGTGATGAAAGCTATGTAAATGATGAATGTGATGTGCCTAGTCTATGGGAATTCTTAAGGACCACTAAGGTGGGAGTAGTAGTATGGAATGATACTTTCACATTGCACTAAGTATAACTTGGGGGTTGTCTTGGAGGATTGTCTTTATATGAAGTTCGTAAAGACATGTATGTTTCCTCTAGTATTTTTAGTAATGAGTGTTGACATTTTAAATTGAAATGGAGCATGCCTATCTTTGGTAGTCTTAAGAATCCTTAGGTGTGTAATGAAGAGGTTGAATGGGCAGTCTCTTCATGTCTTACCTAGGTGAGTCTTAGGATAACTTTGGATAGGAAGTTCTAAATGATAAAAATGGGTTACTTGATGAATGTGACTAAATGTTGAGGTTAAGGAAGTTTTAGTTGTATATGAAATGATGCTTTGTAAACTTAATTCATGAAGGTTTTACAAAAATAGCATGAAAGTATGTTTCAACTACAATGTCCTTTTAGCATATTTTTGCATATAACTATACTTAGTACAATGTTTGTAGTAACTCTATACTCTTCTATATTTCTATAAGTATAGTTGGAAGACAAGTGTTTGTTCTTAGAAGGTCATGCTTGGGAAGTTTATTCTCTCAAGATTTGTATGTCCTCATATGTTTGAGGACATGAACTATGTTTCTTTAGTTTCTTTCTTTAATACATTGTGTTAGACTTAGTATGTTTCTTTCAATGTAAAGTTTCATAACCTTATGATATTAAGATGTGTCTAAGATGGTTTGAGATTCATTTTGTCGTTTTTGTATATCTTTTTCTTATGAATCATTGAACCTCCTAAGCAAATTAAGGAGGAAGAGAGGTAGAAAAAACACAAATGAACAAAGAGAGACTACAAAATTGTGCCATCTCTTTTTATTATAAAGAACCCACAACTGACTTAGTTGATTAGATATGATGGATTTTATATTATTTTAGGCATAGACTAGTTTTGTGCTTGTTATGCCTAAGGCGATTATAGGACTCAAAATAGTCAAGTTTTAATTTCTTAGTGGTCTAGCCTCAGAGTGGAAAGGTAGTATTGAAGTGCCTCAGGTTTGATATTTTTATACCTTAAGGATAGAAAATTTAGTCTCCAAGGGATGAAGTTTTGTAGTCTCTCTTTGTTCATTTGGGTTTTTTCTACCTCTATTCCTCTTACGTTTGTTTAGGAGGTTCAATGGTTCACTAGAAAAAAAATTTAAAAAAATAAGCAAATTAATCTCAATTTATTCTTATAGACAACCAATATCATAGTATCCATTCGAAAAAAACGACTGAATGCTAATCAAATACCGAAAGTAGTAATTGGGATCTTCAGTGTCAATTCCTAACTCTTGTTGTGGTTACACAAAAGATTGGGACACAATTTTCTCACAAGAAGATGCTAGCGCAAATTTAGAGCATGGGATTATTAGACAATGCTTATAATCCATGTTTTGAATTTGCGCTAGCATCTTATTGTGAGAAAATATTTTCCCTATCCTTTTGCAATCATAGGGAGAGTTCAAGATTGATATTGAAGATCCTAGTTACTATTTGTGGAATATGCTAAGTTTTTCAGTCATTTTTTTTAATATACTTCTTTTTTAGAAGAACGGAACTAAGATTGATTTTTTCTTTTATGTAAATCTACTTTCTAGTGAATGGTTGAGCCTCTTAAATTGACTGAGGAGGATGTGAGGTACAAAAAGCACAAATGAAAATAAAATTCAGAGCAAAGTTGTTAATAAAACTGGTAGTCAAAGGTAATTCTCAAAAATGAGGTGGATGTTCATGGAAAGTTCGTTGTTGTCATCCAAAGACTTGGTGAGAAGGAAAGTTTACCACACAAATGTACTACAATTTCATTTGATATTGTCAATCCCTGAAAGTAATGGGAATATAGATATCATCTAGCTAATAATTCTACGTTGAAATGCGGAATTGGGACATTGATCTTTCTTGAATTAGCATTAGTCATTGTGTGTGCACGTTATGTATTTTGAAAATAAAGGTATCATGTATGGTGCCAGTTGTCTTAGTTTATCTCTTTAGGGTATAGTATTAAATAAACATGGCTTATTCTAGCTTCAACAACTCACACATGATTACACCTAACCTGAATATTATTTTTAGGGTGAACCCATCAGTGTCCCCTTAAATTTTGCATGAAATTTCCCATAAACACTTTAATTATGCTTTGTTTATTTTGAACACTTGTTGTAGTCATTTATTGTGTCATTTCGACACTATTTATATTCCCAGATTCAACTAAAGCGCGTGTTGACTAATGCTTTTTCTGGAAAAATAGACAAAAATTTAAGTGAAGAGTGGACTTTTTTCTTAAAATAAAAAAATCACTTTTAATTCCTTTCTTTCTCCATATCTGCAATCCCATGCCCTAGACCCCATTTCTTTATCTTCTTCTTCCTAAACTCCACCAAGTACATCGCAATATCTAAACAATCTCTGTAATTTCGTTCTTCTTATTTTGTGCCTTGAAATTATTATCTTCTTCTTTTTAGCAATTTTACTGCAATTTTTTTAAAAAAATAATTTTTTCTCATCCATTTTCTACATTTAATCTCTCCTTATCGAAATCCATTTCCTCCATCTTTTATTTCTTTTCTATTAAGTTTATCTTTTTACAAAAACTCATTATATATGAAGTAGGAGATACAAATATAAGAACTAACTTTTTCAAAATATTTATTTCCATTGTAGTCAGAGATGATCCGATAATTATCAATTAAATAATTTCATTACTTATTTCTCCTTTAATGGATATAGTGCAAAAGAAGTGGAAAAATATATTTTTTGTGTACTTTAAATTATTATTGAATGATGGATAAAAAAATAAATTAGATATTCAGGGAAAAAGAAAAATCAAAGTAGTATAAATGCCCAGCAAAAACTATATATTTCTCAAAATTTGGGTGGTGATGAGGCGTGGTCTATGGTGGTAGAGAAAAAGAGCGAGCGGGAAGGAGTAAAAAAAAATTAATGGTGAGTGGTGAAAGATTGAAGAGAGAAATAGTGAGGAAGAACAAGAAAGAGAAAAAAAATTCACCAAAAAAGCTTCTTAAACGCGAATAAAATACGTGTTGCACAATTACTATGTTGAGTCAGCAAAAAGCGTCTAAATGACAATGTGCACCCCTACATAATGTATTTAAAATGATTTAATAAAAGTGTCTAAGTGAAATTTTGTGCCAAATTTAAGAGGTTGCCGATGGATTTTCCCTTATTCTTATATTGATTAACATTTTACATACTTTGTGATGTAGTTGATATGTTCTTGAGATTATAAAGTGCATGAAAATTTGTTCACCTATTGGGTCAATCAATAACCCTAAGGAAAAACTTCATGCTCTTGAAGTTCCCAAGCATAAGCAGTAGAATTGTATTGGTAAGATTGTAGCTGATGAAAGTGTATAAAAGGAATTGATGATATGTGTGTACACATGGGCTCTATAGCAACATATATCCCATAAAATTAGTAGAGCTAGTGTTCACAAATGCATCAGCAATTTCATGTCCTGTAATTTCATTAGCTACAATCTTATTGATGCAATTGTCACACCGTGCACCACTAACGTTTGGGAACATAATCAGTGGCGGATCTAGGATTTAAAGGTTGTGGGTGCTCACTTCCTTTAACATAAACCTTTTAGCAATCATATAGTATAAACTATACTAACTGAAACTCTTCAATAAAAAAAAACCCTTAATTAGGAAATGGAAGAAGTGTAAGAAAATAAAAATAAAAAAGCCCTTAATTAGATAGAAAAAGGAAAAAAAATTAAAAAAGAAAAGAAAAAAAAGTGCAAAATTCGCTGAACAAAGAAAAGAAGGAAGAATTGTAAGAAAAAAAAAGGTTAAAAAAAGAAGCCCTTAGAAAAACGAAAAAAAATTAAAAAAGAGAACAAAAAAGGGTGTAAAATTCGCTGCAAAAAGAAAAAAAATGGGGCGGGTCGGATTTCAACCCTACCATTATGCTTTGCGCGCCTCTGGTTTCCATGTGTAAACCAATGCGCCCATGACTGCTTTCATACAATGGGTGCTCGACAACCCGAAACTCACTTACTGGGTCTTCCCCTGAACATAAAGAGGAGGAAGTTCATCCTTGCAGGTACTATTTGATCCAAAAAGTGAATAAATATGCATATCCTTATTTCTTATCTCAATAATATATTGATTGTATCGTAAAGCATGTGAAATGTTAATTAGAAACAAAATAACATATGCTTTATTCATGATCAAGTGAGGGTTGATGATGCCAGAATAGGCGAGATGTCTTTCATAGTGTACCTAAGAGAGAAGATTCAAGAAAGTTGTATTGAAAAGGATACCTCTAATTTTTAAGGACAAAGCTTGCGCACAAGAACTCAAGAGGATCGTAGAGATATTAGTGCTCCAGTTCCGTATTACAACCTAGAATTTTTAGCCGGAACGGATCTGTGTAGCCATAAATTTCAGGGAATAACAACCCTAGAAGAAATTCTAGTATATTTGTGAGTTAAAATTACCTCGTTCATGAATTTGTTGCATGAACTTCATTAATTTAACATGAAAATTATCTATTTATTTTATGCCTTTTCTTCGTCTAATGGTCTTATTAATAGTACGGCTCTACCTTTTATTTTCTTCGTTAAAGACTGTTTTGCTCAAAATGTTAATTTTTTTTACATTGGTTGGAGAAAAGAACTTTTAAATCATTAAATATAGAAGAACTACTATGTTTTTAAAGCGGTTAAGAAGATGTCTAGTCTAGTTCTACTGTTGTCGGTCACTCGGCTTAAATTGGAGTTTTGTAAATATTTCCATCGAGAAATTTTTATTTTGGAAAAAAAATAAACCCAAAATATTTCTCGTGGCAGCATAAATTGAAGTGTGTGTGAAGAGACACATCTCTTCAGTCAAAAGTGTGCACTAGAGGTGTTAACTGGACTTGAACATGTGTCACTGCACAGATACAACACAACCTAAAAAATGTAACTTTATAAAAAAAATTGATGCGACGAAGAGCCTTCTAATGTTTACTACTAGGATTATAAGTATATATACCTTATATACTAACAACATAAGTTATATCAAGTAAAGTTCACCATAAGCATTACAGTCCCTATTATTTTAGCATATTTGGTTTGTCAAACACTAGAATCTTGGTTCTATTACAATTGCGTGCTAGGATCATAAGGAGATCTCTTTAAACTACATAAAATTAAATAATTTTTTTTAATTTTATTTTACTTTAATGAGGCTGACACAAAGATAAATCATAAATTTTTCTTTTAATTTTGATCCCTAAAATTACATCTACTTCATACTGACTTTCCATTCCAAGCTTAGTAGACAAAAAGTTCATAGTTTCATCAATAACATTCATTTTTGGATAAAAATTAATAAGTGATCTACATATAATCACGTAATTTTAACCTATCATTTTGGAATAATCATAGGTATAAGATTAATTGACAAGAAAATCACTATCCACTAATGTGATATTAGACTTTTCATACCGCTGCATAGGTGTCTATTTTAGCCTATACAAGGACTTACTCAACTTGAATAATTTATTATCTTCTCCTAGAACCACAAAACCTTTGGGTTGAGTTAAATATATCTATTTGTCTAAGTCAACATTTAAAATATTGTTTTGACATCCATTTTATCACTAAATTATGAAAAGTGGAAAAAGCAATAAGACTCCTAACGGTCATTATTTTTGACACAAGAGAATAAATATCAAAATAATCAACACCTTTCTAATGGTTTAAACTTCTCATCAAAATTCTAGCCTTATATTTATCAATTGTAGCTTCGGGTCTCAATTTCTTCCTAAACGTCCACTTGCTACATATGAATTTAAAAACCTTAGGCAAATCATACAAGCCTTAAGTGTGATTCGAAACTATAAAGTTTAATTCATTTTTAATACCTTCTTTTAAAAATATCACATATATTGATCTTATACTATAGAGTTCAATTCATTTTTAATATCTTCTTTGCAAAATATCACATATGGTGCTATCTCTTAATCTATAGCTAATGAATGTAATGAATGTCTAAGACTCAGTGGGGGAGTTATGCTTACCACCGAGAGGATTTGAAGAAGGGGTGGATACACTTTGTGAGAAGAGATGTCGTATCCAATGTACCTCTTAAGATGAGTACTCTTCGTGAGTTGAGATTTAGTACTTAGAAGCAATCTCCTTATCCCTTAACTATGTGCCCTCATATATTTATCTATTGGAGATCCAAGTAAAGGCTAAGATATTGTCCCTACTGTAGGCAAGTGGGGATCCATCATTCGGGTAGGGGTTAATACCGGGATTCGATGTCTAGTTTTCATGGTCTATGTCGGTTAAAGCTAGCGCCCCACAAATGAATGTAATGAACTAACTCTTTTTAAGAGTGTACTACGTAGGGTAGGTGGTGGAATGAGAGGCTATTTATCCTTCGCACAAGTCGACATTTGAAGGAAGTTTTGGTGTGTCCTTATATGAAAATGTGAATGGTTTCCTATCTAATGTTAATGAAGAATGTTAGTCTTATGACTAAAGTGATGAAAGCTATGTAAATGATGAATGTGATGTGCCTAGTCTGTGGTGATTCTCGAGGAGCACTAATGTGGGAGTAGTAGGATGGGATGCTACTTTCACATTTCACTAAGTGTAACTTGGGGGTTGTCTTGAAGGATGGTATTTTTGTGAAGTTACTAAAGATATGTATGTTTCCTCTAGTGCTTTTAGTAATGAGTGTTGACATGTTAAATTGAAATGGAGCATGCTTATCTTTGGTAGTCTTAAGGATCCTTAGGTGTGTAATGAAGATGTTGTATGGGCCTCTTTATGTCTTACCTAGGTGAGTCTTAGGATAACTTTGGATAGGAATGTCTAATTGATAAAAATGGGTTACATTATGAATGTGACTAAATGTTGAGGTTAAGAAAGTTTTAGTTGAATATGAAATGATGCTTTGTTAACTTGATTCATGAAGGTTTTACCAAAATAGCATGAAAATTATATTTCAACTACAATGTCCTTTTTATCATGTTTTTGCATATTACCATACTTAGTACAATGTTTTTACTAACTCCATATTCTTCTATATTTCTATAAGTATAGGTGGAAGACAAGTGAATGTTTTTAAAAAGTCAAGCTTGGGAAGTTGATTCTCTCATGATTTGTGTGTCCTCATATGTTTGAGGACATGAACTTTGTTTCTTTTAGTTTCTTGCTTTTAATACATTGTTTAAGACTTAGTATGTTTCTTTCAATGTAAAGGGTCGTAACCTTATGATATTAAGATGTGTCTAAGATGGCTTGAGATTCATTATTTTCATTTTTGTATATTTTTTTCTTATGAATCATTGAACCTCCTAATCAAGAAGAGAGCTAGAAAAATCATAAATGAACAAAGAGAGACTACAAAATTGTGCGATCTAAATTTATTATAAAGAACCCACAACTGACTTAGTTGATTAGATATGATGGATTTTATATTATTTTAGGTATAGTCTAGTTTTGTGCTTGTTATGCCTAAGGCAATTATAAAACTCAAAATCGTCAAGTTTTATTGTCTTAGTGTTCTAGCCTCATAGTGGGAACGTAGTATAGAAGTGCCTCAGATTTGATAGTTTTATACCTTATGGATAGAAAATTAAGTCTCCAAGGGATGAAATTTTGTAGTCTCTCTTTGTTCATTTGTGTTTTTTCTACCTCTATTCCTCTTAAGTTTGTTTAGGAGGTTCAATGGTTAACTACATTATTATTTTTACAAAAAAAAACTAAATTAATCTCAATTTATTCTTATACACAACCAATATCACAGTATCCATTCGAAAAAATTGACTGAATGTTAATTACATACCGAAAGTAGTAATTGGGATCTTCAGTGTCAATTCCTAACTCTTGTTGTGGTTGCACAAAAGATTGAGATACAATTTTCTCACAACAAGATGCAAGTGCAAATTTAGAGCATGGGATTATTAGACAATTCTTATAATCCATGATCTGAATTTGCGCTAGCATCTTATTGTGAGAAAATATTTTCCCTATCTTTTTGCAATCATAGAGAGAGTTCAAGATTGGTATTGAAGATCCTAGTTACTATTTGTGGAATATGCTAAGTTTTCCAGTCATTTTTTTGAATATACTTCTTCTGTAGAATAACGGAACTAAGATTGATTTTTTTCTTTTTTGTAAATCTTCTTTCTGGTGAATGGTTGAACCTCCTAAATTGACTGAGGAGGATGTGAGGAAGAAAAAGCACAAATGAAAACAAAATCCAGAGCAAAGTTGTTAATAAAACTGGTAGTCAAAGGTAAAACTGGATGTTCATGGAAAGTTCATTGTTCTCATCCAAAGACTTGGTGAAGAAGGAAAGTTTACTACACAAATGTACTACAATTTCCTTTGATATTGTCAATCCCTGAAACTTATGGGAATATAGATAAAATCTAGCTAATAATTCTAAGCTGAAATGCAAAATTGGGACATTGATCTCTCTTGAATTATCTTTAGTCATTGTGTGCACACGTTATGTATTTCAAAAATAAAGGTATCATGTATGGTGCAACCTGTCTTAGTTTATGTCTTTTGGGTATAGTATCAAAGAAACCAGTCTTATTCCGGTTTGAATGACTCACACCTGATTATGCCCAACCTGAATATTATTTTAGGGTGAAATCATCGGTGTCCCGTTAAAATTGGCATGAAATATCACATATACACTTTAATTATTTTATGTTCATTTTGAACACCTGTAATAGTCATTACTGTGTCATTTCGACGCTTTATTTATATTCCCAGATCCCACTAAAGCGTGTGTTGACTAATGCTTTTGCTGGAAAAATAGACAAATCTTTAAGTGACAAGTGGACTTTTTTCTTAGAAGAAAAAAGAATCACTTTTAATTCTTTTTTTTCTCCGGGTGTGTAATCCCATGCACTAGACCCCATTTCTTCATCTTTTTCTTTATTAACTCCACCAAGAACAGATACTCTTTCACTAATCTCAGTAATTTCATTCTTCTTATTTTGTGCCTTGAAATTATTATTTTTTTCTTCTCAGTAATTTTACTCCATTTTTTTATAAGAAAATAATGTTTTTCTCATCCATTTTCTATGTTTAATCTCTTCTATCCCAACCCATTTCCTCAATCTTTTTTTTTTCTATTATGTATTTTTTTCTTTTAAGAATACTCATTATAATAGTAGGATATACAAATAAAAGGACTAACTTTTTTGAAATATTTATTTCCGTTGTAGTCGGAGAGGATCCGATAATTATCTATTAAATGATTTCATTATTTATGTCTCCTCTAGTGGATATATTGCAAAAGAAGTGGAAAAAAGTATTTTTTTTGTGTATTTTATATTAGTATTGAATGATGGATAAAAACTTAAATGAGATTTTCAGGGAATAACAAAAAAAAAGAACTATACATGCCCAACTAAAATAATAAACTTTCTCAAAATTTGGTTGATGATGAGGGATGGTCTATGGTTGCAGAGAAAATGAACGAGCAGGAAGGAGTAAAAAAAATAATCAATGGAGAGTGGTGAAAGATTGCAGAGACAAACAGTGAGGAAGAAAAAGAAAGAGAAAAAAATCAACCAAAAACGTTTCTCAAACGCGCATAAAATACGTGTTACATAATTCTTTTGTTGAGTCAGCAAAAAGTGTCTAAATGACAATGTGCAGCCCTACATAAGGTTTTTAAAATGAACAAATTTTAATTAAAGTGTCTTAGTTAAATTTTGTACCAAATTTAGGTAGTCACCGATGGATTTCCCTTATTTTTATACTGATTAACATTTTGCATACTTTGTGATGTAGTTGATATGTTCTTAAGATGATAAAGGACATGAAATTTTGTTCACCTTTTGGGTCAACCAATAACCCTACGGAGAAACTTCCTTCTATTGAAGTTCCCAAACACAAGCAGTTGAATTGCATTCGTAAGATTATAGCTGATGAAAGTGTATAAAAGGAAATGGGTGATATGTCAGCTCACATATGGGCTCTCTAGCAACACATATGCCATAAAATTAATAGAGCTAGTTTTCACAATTGCATCACCAATTTCATGTCAAGTTTTTTCATTAGCTACAATCTTATTGATGCAATTGTCACACCGTGCACCACTAATGTTTGGTAACTTAAAAGGGAGGAAGTTCGTCCTTGCGGTTACTATTTTATCCAAAAGGTGAATAAATATGCATATACTTATTTCTTATCTAAACAATATATTGTTTGTATCAAAAATGTTAAATGTTAATTAGAAACAAAATTACATATGATTTGGTTATAATCAAGTGCGAGTTGACGACGCCCGAATAGGCCAAGATGTCTTTGATAGTATACAAAAGAGAGATGAATCAAGAAACTTGTATTGAAAAGGATACCTTTATTTTTTAAATACATAGCTTGCGTACATGAACTAAAGAGTATCCTAGAGATATTAGTGCCCTAGTTCCGTATTACAACCTAGAATTTTAGCCGGAACGGATTTGCGTGGCCATAAATTTCGGGGAATAACAACACTAGAAGAAATTCTAGTATATTTACGAGGTAAATTACCTCATTCATGATTTTTTTCATGAACTTCATGAATTTGACATGAAAATTACCTATTTATTTCATGCATTTCCTTCGCCTAATAGTATTATTAATAGTACTACTCTACCTTTTATTTTCTTCGTTAAACATTATTTGCTCAAAATGTTAATTTTTTTCACATTGGTGGGAGAAACGAACTTTTAAATGATTAATTATAGAAGAAATTCTATGTTGTTAAAGGGGTTAAGAAGATTTCAACTATTTTTTTACCGTTGTCGGTCATTCGACTCAAGTTGGACTTTGGCAAATATATCCATTGTGAAATTTTTGTTTTGGACAAAAAAATAAACCCACAATATTTCTCGTGGCTGCATGAATTGAAGTGCATACAAAACATTAATGCACGGTGAAGAGACACATTTCTTTAGTCAAGGGTGTGCACTAGAAGTGTTAACTGCACTTAGACATGTCTCACTGCACAGATACAACACAACCTAAAAAATGTAATTTTAAGCAAATTTTAATGCGACGAAGAGCCTTCTAATGTTTACTACTAGGATTATAAGTATGTCTACTTGATATACTAACAACATAAATTATATCAGGACAAGTAAAGAACACCATAAGCATTACAGTCCCAATTATTTTAGCATATTTTATTTGAGAAACACTAGAATCTTTATACTATTACTAGTGAATGCTAGGATCATGAGGAGATCTACCTAAACTACACTTCAGACAAGTAAACTACATCTTTCTTTTCATTAAAACTCCTCATCAAAATTCTAGGCTTATATTTATAAATTGTAGCTTTGTTTAAATTTCATCTTATATGTCCACTTGCTACATATGAATTTACGACGTTTAGGCAAATCAGACAAGTCTGAAGTGTGATTCGAAACTATAATGTTTAATTTATTTTTAACACCTTCTTTTCAAAATATCACATATATTGATCTCATACTATAGAGTTTAATTCATTTTTAATATCTTCTTTTGAAAATATCACATATGGTGATCTCATTACCTTATCTTAAGATTTAGGTTCTATTAATTAGACAGACACTAAATCTTAAACTAAAATTTTCAGTAAAAAATACATTAATAAAATCATGAAAAAGTTGTTGTTAATTCTACATCTTTTACTCCTTGTAAGTTCATTTAATGCTTTTTAGAAATAACTTCATAAGATGAAACAACAAAAGGATCAACAAACATAAATGTAGAAGAATCATTTTACATATCACTAAACACATTATTTTTCAAAGGAAATTTGCTAAAAATTCAGCAAGTTAAGATTCACAAATAGAAAAACTATTTCAAAAACAAAAATCTATATGCAACACTCTTTTCACATAACCAATAAAGACAATGTCAAAAGTCTTACAACCTACATTTACTTATTTAAAATCAGGTTGTCTTACCTTCGCCAAAGACCTTAAAACTTTCAGAAATTTCAAATTAGGAGAAAATCCTTTCTAAAACATATATCAGGTCTTGTCTAATTTAAGAGGGACCATTAAGAATATAACACGCAAATAAGAAAGCTTCACCCTACATGTTGTTTGATAGACTCGAGCTTAAAAGCATAGAATCTATCATTTCATCAAGGGTTTTATATATTTGTTCAGCTACACCATTTTGTAGGAATATAACGAGCACTAAGCTCATGTATAATATAATTTTTCTCACAAATATACTACAGAGTTTTCCTATTATATTTAGTGCCCCTACCAGATCCAAAAATCTCTTGATTTTCCTTTCTAATTTATTTTCTACTTCGAATTTCAAGAACATACTTTCAACCTCATCTATAGATATTAGACTATATACCTTAATGTATCTTGAAAATTCATACTTTTTTCCACTTTTTCAAACAGTATTCTTGAAGTTTGTTGAATTTGAATATATTAGTTCAAAAAATTTAATTCTTGTACTAATAATAGATTTCAAAGGTTTCCTTACATGTTTTGCTTTTACATATATAAGATTTTTGAAAAATAATCAATTTTTATCACAGAAATTAATTCTATTTTTCTAAGTCTTTTGATAGAAGCAATACTAACATGACATACTCTACCATAACACAAATTAATAGTCTTAACAATATAAGTAGAATTTGAAATACTAGCATTAATGATAGTCTATTGAACATTGTTCAATACAAATAATTCTCCATGAAGATATACCTTTCCAATAAAGTCTCCTCCCTAAAAATTTTTATTATTTTATCACCTTTAAATATAGTTAAAGGCCTACTTTATTAAGAAGTACTCCAAAAGCTGTGTCTCTATAGGTAAAGTACATACAAAACATTATTCAAGGCTAAAGTTTTTTCTGAAGTTACATTAGGTAAAAAATTTCCTTTATCCATTATTCCTGCAGTAGAGAACCCATGTAAACTACTCAAAGTCATGGAATAACTCTTTGGTGGCACAAAAATATATTGAAGGGTCTATGTCCAACACCAATTAATAATGTTAGCCACTAGAACAACTATAAAAATGATCACTTCATTAGCCTCACCAAGATGTTCTTGACCATCAGCTTATCTTTCTTACCGTTAGTTCTTTCCTTGTCTTACTTATCAGTGGGTAGCATTATGACTAAGTTTTCCCTAGACAAAGAAAGGATCCCTAGATTTTTGAATTTCAATTTTCGAATTGTTTACGTATTTCTTTTTCTTTATATGTCCCTTTCTGATGAAATTCTTCAGTTTGCCTTTGAACATGTCATTCATAGCATTACCAGAAAATTCAATAAGAATCTGTGGAAGAATTAGGTAAAAACCTTTCATCTTTTTTTTTAGACAGTTCGCCTCTTCAGTTCTCATGTGACCAATAAGTTCTTAGGGAGATAATTTTATTTTCTTATATTTCAGTTGATATCTATAATTACTCCAAGTTTGTGGAAATTTTTCAGGCACAACACATTAGCATTAAAACTCTTAAACATCTTCATACCCTTGTTCAGAACACCAACAGTCAAGTTCTCATATTCACAAATTTGTTCCATGATTAGCTTATTGTTACCATTTGAAACCTAATCCATTGACCACCACATTTATTCTTTCATGCATCATCAACACTATATTTTTTCTCGAACTAACATATATTTTCCAAGCAAATATTTTATTAACAAATAAATTAAATAAATGATAAGTAATTGGTTAAAAATCATCAGTAAAAGTTTTATTTTCATCCAAGTACTCAAGCTTTGAAAGATAAGAAAAAATTCTATTCAACGAAATAGCCATTTATAAATATTGTATTCGGAAAATTGCTTTAAAATTGTTAGGGAAATAATACAATATTCATATCGGACAAGAATTAAAATAGTAATTGAATAGTTTCAATATTTTCTTACGAAGTTAAAAAAACTATCACTTGAATAAATGTGAACCATATAAAAGGAAGTAGCTCTCCTATGTCACATGAATTTAGGAATTAAATGTTCACATAGATTAATGACGGAGAATTCTTAGATGTTATTATCCTTTGAATTAAATAAAACGGAATAAAATCTACAAACCTGACTCACCAGAACAACTGTTGGAACCAAGAATAGCTCTATAGGGAAAAAGCTTCTGAAGAAGGTAAGCAAAGCTTCTAAGAATCATTATTGATATAAGGGTCTTCAAAGAACTAGTCTCCATGAAATCATGGTCTTCTACCTTAATGCAGCCTCCATAACTTCCAGATGACAACTACACAATAAAATCAACAAATATATTACATAATTATTAGTCTATCGAGTATAAGCTCCTAATTGTAGGAGTTGATCACACTAGAGAATACAAGTCATTGATTGATTACAAGATTCCTAGTTATACTTCAAATAAAATACTAAAAATTATTGTTAAATACAAGTAGGCCTGCACTACTAATAAATAAGTAAAAATAAGTGTTTCTTTTAAAACTAAAATCGGCTCCAAAATAAACTAAAACAATACAAATGCATGTCATTTTGGCTTTGGATCTATTTTTAGTAACAAAATTACTCGAAATATCATACTCATTTGTTTATTTTTAAATATTTTCCTAATGGTATGATCAATAGTGAAAAAATATAACCCATCTCCTTATAAATCATGAACTTAAAAGGAATTGGTACCTCCATGAATGATGCAAAGTGAAATAGTACTTAAATTTACACTAAAAGGAAACATTGAAGCGTGACGACTTGATTTAAATTGAGCTTCTCATATAGTTAAGAAAGTAAAATCAAGGTAAATAGTTACTAGATTTTGAGTTAATACAAGTCATTCAACTAAAATTCCAACCAATTACTGTTAGGTAGTGGAGCCTGATTAATTTTAGGTTTTCCTATTTATTCTCTATTTTAGGTTTTCCTATTTATTCTCTGTAACTAAAAATACTCTGATTTATTAATATAAATATACCTCACCGCCGTGGAAGTTTAATCACGGGGTTTTACCATGAAACATTGAGTTTTCTCTTTCTCTCTCTAGATCTCTCATCTCTTTCTCTTGAAAGTTCTTGTGTTCTTCATTCATCTAGTGTGTGTACGTGAATTCGATCCTAACAACTGGTATCAGAGCTAAGGAGATTCAACACGATCACTGAAGATGGATAGTTCAAAGCTTGGAATCGAGAAGTTCGATGGATCCGATTTAAGTTTCTGGAAGATGCAGATCGAAGATTATCTGTACTAGAAAGATCTTCACGAACCGTTTACCGGGGTGAAGCCGGAATCCATGACGGAGGAGAAGTGGAAACTCAAGGATCGCCAGGCTCTAGGGTTGATCGGGTTGATTTGTCAAGAAACGTGGCGTTCAACATTCTGAAGGAGAAGACTACGTCCGGTCTGTTTAAGGCACTGTCAAACATGTATGAAAAACCATCGGCTATGAACAAGGTATATTTGATGCGTAGATTATTCAATTTACAGATGTCTGAGAATGGATCCGTTTCTGATCATATAAACGAGTTCAATATGAATGTGAGTCAACTCAATTCTGTGGATATTAATTTCGAAGATGAAATTAAGGCGTTGATTTTGATGTCATCTCTGCCCGAGTCTTGGGATACTGTTGTTGTTGCGATTAGCAGTTCCCGTGGATCTGAGAAACTAAAGTTTGATGAAATTTGTGATGTTGTTCTTAGCGAAAGTATTCGCAAACGAGAAGTGGGAGATTCATCAGGCAGTGCTCTCAGCGTTGATCGAAGGGGGAGAAGTAAGACGAAACACCAAAATCAACATGGTCGATCAAAATCAAAGAATTGAGGAAAATCACTGAACAGATCAAATGTGACTTGTTGGAACTGTGGAGAAAAAGGGCACTTTCGGACGAACTGTACAAAGCCAAAGAAGAAACAGAATCAGAAATTTGGAGATGAAAATGATTTTGTAAATTCAGCAGAGGACATTGGGGATGCTCTAATCCTTAGTGTGAACATCCCGGTTTAATCATGGATTTTGGATTCTGGTGCATCTTTCCATTCGTCTCCAAGCAAGGAGTTGTTTCAAAATTTCAAATCTTTAAATTTTGGAAAAGTATATCTTGCTGACAATAAAGCCTTATAGATTGAAAGAAAGGGGGATGTTTGCATAAAGAACACCTCGGGAAACCAGTGGACATTGGAGGATGTCAGATATATTCCTGGGATCAAGAAAAATCTGATCTCTGTTGGTCAGTTGGATAGCACGGGATATGCAGCAGAGTTTGTGAAAGGTTCGTGGAAGATCGTGAAAGGTGCTATGGTAGTAGCTCGTGGCACCAAATCTTGAACCTTGTACACCACTGCTGGGTGTATAAACATGGCCGCTGTTGCTGAAGGTGCTTCCGGTTCATGTATGTGGCACAACAGACTTGGACACATGAGTACTAAAGGAATGAACATGGTGGTTGCAAAAGGAGCACTAGAGTGTCTGAAGTCTGTTGATATGGGTCTTTGCGAGAGCTGTGTTATGGGCAAACAGAAAAGAGTAAGCTTCACAAAGACTCCTAGAGAGCCAAAGAAAGTGCGGTAGGAAATGGTCCATACAGATGTTTGGGGACCATCTCCAGTATCATCACTTGGAGGATCCACATTCTATGTTACCTTCATTGATGATTTCAGCAGGAAGGTATGGGTTTACTTCTTGAAGCATAAGTCAGATGTGTTTGAAACTTTCAAGAAGTGGAAAGCTGAAGTTGAGAATCAGACCGGTTTTAAAGTCAAATGCCTAAGGTCTGACAATGGAGGAGAGTATGACAAATCAGAGTTCAAGGCATTCTGTGCAGCTGAGGGAATCAAATTGATGAGAACAGTTCCTGGTAAGGCAAGACAGAATGAAATTGCTGAGAGGATGAACAGAACATTGAATGAGCGTGCAAGGAGTATGAGGATACACTGTGGGCTGCCCAAAACACTTTGGGCGGATGTTGTGAGCACATCTGCATACTTGATCAACAGGGGACCATCAGTTCCTTTAGGGTTCAAGATTCGAGAGGAGGTGTGGACAGGAAAAGAACTCAAGTACTCACACTTGAGGACTTTTGGTTGCACTGCTTATGTTCATGTTGATCCAGCAAAAAGAGACACAAGCTTGATGCCAAGGTTGTGAAGTGTTACTTCATAGGATATGGTTCTGATATGTTTGGTTACAGGTTTTGGGATGACAAGAAAAGAAAGATCCTGAGACATTGTGACGTGACATTTGATGAGTCTGTCCTGTACAAGGATAGAGAGAAGAAGGTTCTAGAGATTACAAAGCAAGTGGGAGTTGAGGTTGAGTTGGAGAAAAGTAACCCCAGAGATGTCGAAGCAGATACTCAACCAACTCCTACTGAAGAATCTGAAGTGGAGCAAGTTACACCTGAGCAGGTGTTGAGGAGATCATCCAGATCCATCAGGGCACCAGATAGGTATTCACCTTCATTACACTATCTATTGATGACTGATGAGGGGGAACCAGAGTCTTTTGATGAGGCCCTACAAGTGGAGGATTCTATCAAGTGGGAGCAAGCCATGGATGATGAGATGAGGTCACTTGAGAAGAATGACACATGGGTGTTGACTGAGTTACCTGCAGGGAAGAGAGATTTGCTGAACAAGTGGGTGTTCAGAATCATGACTGAACCGGATGGCAAAAGATGGTTCAAGGCTCTTTTAGTGGTTAAAGGATATTCACAAAGGAAAGGTATCGATTATGCTGAAATATTCTCTCATGTTGTGAAGTTAACCTCTATTCGAATCCTTTTGAGTATTGTTGCATCGGAAAATTTGCATCTAGAGCAAATGGATGTAAAAACAGCATTTTTACATGGAGATCTGGACAAAGAGATCTATATGCAGCAACCGGAAGGATTTGTGGTTCCAGTCAAGGAACACATGGTGTGCAAGCTCACCAGGAGCTTGTATGGACTAAACCAAGCACCAAGGCAGTGGTACAAGAAGTTTGACTCCTTCATGACCAAGAGTGGATTCTGCAAAGCTGAAAAGGATCCTTGTTGTTATTTCAAGAAATACACTGATTCATATGTCTTTCTACTCTTGTATGTGGATGATATGTTGATTGCAGGATCTAGTACGAGGGAGATTAACAATCTGAAGACAAGGTTATCTGCAGCGTTTGAGATGAAAGATTTGGGTCCAGCAAAGCAGATTTTGGGGATGAAGATTTCTCGGGATAGATCTGCTTGCAGTTTAAATCTATCTCAGGAGTTGTACATTGAGAAGGTTCTGAGCAGATTCAGGGTTAATGATGCTAAACCCAGGAATACTCAATTGGCAAATCACTTTAAATTGAAAGAAGCAGTCACCCAAGACTGCTGAGGAGCGTGATCACATGGCACTTGTTCCATATGCTTCAGTAGTTGGTAGTTTGATGTATGCTATGGTCTGCACTAGACCTGATATAGCACATGCAGTGGGAGTAGTTTGCAGGTACATGGCGAACCCTGGGAAAGAGCATTGGGAAGATGTGAAGTGGCTTCTGAGATATCTGAGAGGTACATCCAGTACTTCACTTTGTTTTGGCAAAGGCAAGATGACTCTACAGGGTTTTGTTGATGCTGATCTTGGTGGGGATGTTGACTCGAGCAAGATTACATTCGGGTACATTTACACCATAGGTGGAACAGCAGTGAGTTGGATTTCCAGGCTTCAGAAGTGTGTTTCTCTTTCATCTACTGAAGCTGAGAATGTGGCAATAGCTGAAGCTGGGAAAGAGATGATATGGATGGAAGATTATCTTGAGGAATTGGGCAAGAAGCAGAGCGAGAAGATTCTTTACTCAGATAGCCAGAGTTCCAGACAGTTGGTGATGAAGAGATTTTTTTTGAGAATGTATTTTTTTTGGATGACTGAGTCAGTCTCCAAGTGGGAGAATTGTTAGGTAGTGGAGCCTGATTAATTTTAGGTTTTCCTATTTATTCTCTATTTTAGGTTTCCTATTTATTCTCTATTTTAGGTTTTCCTATTTATTCTCTGTAACCAAAAATACTCTGATTTATTAATATAAATATACCTCACCGCCGTGGAAGTTTACTCACGGGGTTTTACCACGAAACATTGGGTTTTCTCTTTCTCTCTCTAGATCTCTAATCTCTTTCTCTTGAAAGTTCTTGTGTTCTTCATTCATCTAGTGTGTGTACGTGAATACAAATGCATGTCATTTTGGCTTTGGATCTATTTTTAGTAACAAAATTACTCGAAATATCATACTCATTTGTTTATTTTTAAATATTTTCCCAATGGTATGATCAATAGTGAAAAAATATAACCCATCTCCTTATAAATCATGAACTTAAAAGGAGTTGGTACCTCCATGAATGATGCAAAGTGAAATAGTACTTAAATTTACACTAAAAGGAAACATTGAAGCGTGACGACTTGATTTAAATTGAGTTTCTCATATAGTTAAGAAAGTAAAATCAAGGTAAATAGTTACTAGATTTTGAGTTAATACAAGTCATTCAACTAAAATTCCAACCAATTACAAGCATGCGTCAAACTAAATAACAAAAAGATAAGTAGAATATTGACGTAAATAATATGTTTGACAAAATACTATTTGCATCATTTTTTTTGTATTAAAAATGCAAAGAAATTTTATTCTAACTCGA
This sequence comes from Solanum habrochaites, assembly GCA_027704765.1. Classification (NCBI taxonomy): domain Eukaryota; kingdom Viridiplantae; phylum Streptophyta; class Magnoliopsida; order Solanales; family Solanaceae; genus Solanum; species Solanum habrochaites. The sequence goes on from JAKWJA010002493.1 coordinate 12,046,517, forward strand.
AATGTTTATCAAAGTCGGAGCAAAAAGAAAGTAACCATTAGTCTTAACAAATTCCGTTTTCATTTTTAAACATAAAAGATAACTTACTACATGACATGTAACATACTAAAAAATAGCATATCACGTCAAAAATCAAATAAAGGATCTTGGTGAAATATAACTTTTTAAGGAGCAATGAATTGAGATGATAAGTTAAGTATTGTACAAATTTGAAATTAAAAAAAAAACAAAAGAAAATGATCGAGAAGTAACATTGAATTATCTTCTGCATCTGATGGCAATGATTGAAAAATGATTGTTTGCTTTGAGAAAAACTTGTACAACATAAGATATTTTACAATTGAAGAGCTTTAACACAGGGGAATTTTTTTCGCTACATGTCCCCTCAAGTACATACAATTTAGGCTTCATTTATAACAAAAAAATTGACGCCTACAGAATATTTGAAAAGCAAAGAAGGGGAGATAATCTCAACAAAATTGGGGATCCAAAATTTGAATTGTTGATCTTTGAAGAGATAAATTAAGAAAAATAGGAGAAAAAATATCTTGAACAAAAGGTGACATGGGTGGGGCTATATTCCCCTCGAATAATTTTAGGGATATGGTGATGTTTTTGAGGTAGAAAACTTTATGGATTGAGCTCAAAATCCGGTTAAGTTTTGGGGGGTTTGCATTTGCAAGGACAGGGGCTGCTACGGTTTCCAGTTCATTTGGGAAAGAAAGAAATGATAAGGAAAAGAAAAAGAATAGAGGTATTTATTTGAGGGGTTTGGGCCCGTGTTTTATGAACGATAGTGTCTGATTGGATAATATTTGGGCTGTAAGTTGGTTTGAAGAAACAAGTCATTAGTACTTTAGCAAAATACATTTGCTTGAAATAATTCAAAATCGATAAAATTGAAAAAGAGATAAATTATTTCTAATTATTTATCAAACTTATTAACCTTTTAACAATTAATAACTACTTTGAAAGTAAAGACATGTTATGTTGAATAACCGAAGGAGAATAAGGAAAAGGAGAATAAGCAGAAGAAGATTAAGTAGAAGAAGGGGGAGGAGGAGGAGGAGAAGAAAAAGACGACGAATAAGAAGAAGAGGACGATGAAGAAGGAGAAGGGGGAGGGGAAGGGGAAGAATTATAACAAGAGGAACAAGAAGAATACGAGAAGGAGGAGAATAATGAACAAGAATAGGAATAGGAAGAGAAAGATGAAGTGGAAGTGGAAGAAGAGGAAGGGAGGAAGGAGGAGGAGGAGAATATATTCAATATTTTTTATGACAATACAGAATTAATCAAAACATTTTTGAAATATAGGATGAAATTATTAATTAATCATGTAAATATTAGTATTTAAATCTATAGAAAGAACTAGTAAATATGGTTTAAAATTTTTGTAGTTAGGTAGTTTTTCCTAGATTGAAGAAGTAGTTAGGGAGAAAAAAGTCATTATTGCTCTATTTTAGGCTATTTTTATGAATATTGCATCTCAATACATTTAACTCTAAATTTGGTACATGATAAATAAAAAGGTGGTATAATAAATAATTATTTGAGAGTATAGATTGGATTCGAAGATATGGGATGAATATAGGAGAAACTACTTAATTATACAAACATTACTATCTTATTTACTAATTCCTTCTATGATTTGAAATATCTACATTTTAATCTCACTACACAATTTCATAGAATATTTCAAGTTAGATATATATATGCGAAGATATACATTATATAAAATTATCTTGTCTGATCACATGTATTTGAGAATATGCAAGCGAGATACGAGAGTTGCGAGTGAAACGGGAGGGAGCAAGCAAAATTTTTGTATGTATCTCATATAAATGTGTATCCAGTTTGATACAATATATCTTGAACAAATTATACCTAATTTTTATCTCATCTATCTAAAGATACATGAATCTCAAAACATATTTGGAACACACCAAAATTTGGTAAAGTTCATCATTTGCAAACTAGAATATCTTGATAACGACCCTCAAAATGAAATAGGATAACTAAATCCTGTCATGACTTTAAAGAGTTATTAAATAGTCAATGATGTGTTAAAATGATGAATAATGTCTTAAGGGGTAATTTCTATAGAGTTTGCATGTTGAGCGTCAAAGAACGTCCAAGACGTTTGGAAGCTAGTCTTGTATGTGCTAGTGTGCCTTTGAATGTTTTATGTGCTATTTGGTATCCAAAATGATAGGGAAGGGTCCTAAAACCTAGATGAGCATGTTTATCGTAGAACCATATGGGTACAACTCCCGAAGGACCTCCCCAAGGGTCCTTGAGAAGGACCCAAACCCTAGAAAGAAAATAACCAAAGATTGTCAAACAACGACCCCCTATCGACGCTACTTATGTCAATCCACGCCCCGTCGTTTGGGGGAATAGCTCAACACTTAGTTGTGAGAGATTATCCCCCAGAATTTTACTCTCCAAACGACGCCCAGCAGGATGATACGTCGTTCAACCAATGCACAGTAGCTTGAGTCCTTCGTTTGGAGCCTACAACACTGCCAATATTTTCTAAAAGCTTAGGGGTAAATTGGGAAATTCATCCCATGTCCTAATTAACTAGTAATAGGTTGTTTTAGGGGTTTTTAGTTATTTTAAGTTAGTTTATACCCCTAAGACCTAAGTTAGACTTCACTTTTTAAAATCATAACCCCTCTCTTAAGACGTCATCGAAGCTTGAACTCAATGAAGAGCTAGGATTGAAGATTTTGAGTGGTTTCTTCACCAAATCCCTTGGGTTTTCTCCTATTAAGTTATGCTAGTTCATCCTTTATTCTTCTCTCATTCAAGGAGCCAATCCAAAGGCTTTACAAAAAGGTTTCAAATTCTTAAATTCTTATATTTTGAATTCTAAGCATTGGTGTTTGTATGAAATGTTTTAATGGATGGATTATGATGTTTTCAATATAAAGTAATGGTTTTATGATAAAAAACTCAATGACCCCATGAACATGCCAATTTTTAAAATTGGGCTTATGAAGTGGGTTTAATGTATATTATTAGAGAATGTTAGAGTTTTGTTTTTATAATGTTGTTTTGGGATTATCTACTTCCATTTATGACTTATTATGATGATTTATTTGTGAAATGAGAAAAGGTTATCAAGTTTTGGATGAATGGTAAGTTGATCTATGTTGTTTAGTTCTTATTGAATTGATCTTGAGTGGATGGTCCACTTATGGTGGCGGTGTTTATTTTATGTATATGATGTTGGGTATGTAGAAAGAATTGATGGGAAATAGAGGGAAGGAGAGGAATTTGAAAAGTTTAGAACTTGAAAGGTTGGAACTTGAAAAGTCCTCTAATGCTGTAATGAAAAAGGCAATAGTCCCTCATCGGTAATGGAAATGAAAATAGGAGAGTTTAAATAAGTAAACACTCCTATTTATTGTTAATAGAGTTGGAAAGAGGGACCCCCCTCGCGCCGTCGCCGTCGTCGCTCGCTCGCTTCTGCTTCGGCAAATGATCGATCGAGAGATAATTTTTTGGACAAATTTATTTTATTTATTTATTTAATTAATTAAATAACAAAAAAATTATTTTTCAATTAATTAGTTGATAATAGAAGTTAACCAAAATGTTTTCAACTTTTTAGTTAACCCGACCCTACTCGGATCCGCACGCGTTACCCGTTTTAAATTCCGTTATGTTTAAAAATTCTCTCCATGACTGTTCTGAAAGGTTGCAACTTTCAGGAACAGTCAATACCATTTGAAAGTTTACAACCTTTCATTAATGGTCGTGTCAATTCTGAAAGGGTTGCAACCTTTCAGAATATATTTTTCTTCCCTATAAATACCATTCAGTCTTCAGAATATTTCCGAACGAATTTTCTGATCTTCCTTCTTCTTAAAAACACTATTTCTTCATGTACTTTCCTGCTATGGATTGATTCGCTGACAGTAGAGTTTTTGGTATCTATACTCTACTGATTAAGATCATTTTACCCTGGGAGGTTATATTCCAAATCAAACCTCGGATACTAGAGGGGAATAATTTCCTTTAGGGGACACTGTGAATTCAGTGGACTTGATTTTCTTCCTAAATTATTAAAAAGAGTATTCCAAATTCTGGTAAGATTTTACAGATTCAATTATTTTTTACAAATAAATTTATGTTCATCTTACTTACTGGTTATAAAAATCTCAGTTACTTCATTTTTCTGAATTATTTATTACAACCAGTAATTTCTGATTTTAATAATACAGATTGGCAACAATCTTAAGGAAATTATTAATCTGTGTTTCTTATGGAGACAAAAATCTCTGTGATTTTATACTCCTTTAAGTCTGAAATTATAGTTTATTGCTTACTTATATTGTATCAATTTTGTTTATCAGAAATGGAAAACACTGGTGTTACAGTGGCTGTTGCTGCACCAAAGCGAACTCTTGTATCACTAGCAGAGAAACCGGGTAAATTCACAGGTGTGAATTTCAAAGGATGGCAGCAACGAGTATTTTTCTGGCTTACCACTCTTGGATTGCAGAAATTTACAAGTGAAGATACTCCAGTTTCTGCTGATGATATGCAAGACAGGGAAAAATTTATGATTGTTGAAGCATGGAAACAGTCAGACTTCTTATGTAAAGGTTACATTTAGAGTGCTTTAGAGGATGACTTATATAATGTCTATAGTGCAATAACAACTTCAAAAGAGTTGTGGAATGCACTTGAGAAGAAATATAAGCAGAAGATGCATGCTTGAAAAAGTTTGTGGTCGCAAAGTTTTTAGCCTATAAAATGGTAGATAGTAAAACTGTTGGATCACAAGTCCAGAAACTTCAACTCATTCTCCATGATCTGGTTGCTGAAGATATGGTAGTAAATGAAGCTTTTCAAGTGGCTACAATGATAGAGAAGTTGCCACCTTCGTGGAACGATTTAAAGAATTATCTAAAGCACAGGGGTAAAGAAATGAAGTTTGAAGATCTTGTGATTCAGCTCAAGATTGAGGAAGATAACAAAAATGTTGAAAAGAAGTCGCGTAAGAGTTCAACATTCATTGGAGTTAATATTGTTGAGGAAGCTCCTACCAAAGACAAAAAGAGAAAGAAGTCCAACGGGCAGAAGTTAGAACAGGCCAAGAAGAAATTCAAAGGCAACTGTTATAATTGTGGCAAGGCTGGTCATAGATCTTCTGATTTTCATGCTCCAAGAAAGGACAAAAACAAAGGCAAAGGCAAAAGTCAAGCAAACATCATTTAAAAGATGGAAGATGTAGATGAGTTGTGTGCAATGATATCGGAGTGCAACTTAGTTGGAAATCCCAAGGAGTGGTTTCTCGACTCAGGTGCCACTAGACATGTTTTCTCTGCGAAATAAGCCTTTGCAACTTACACTCCTGCTGAGTACAATGAAGATTTATTCATGGGAAACAGAGAAACAACAAGGATTGCAGGAACTGGGAAAGTAATGTTGAAAATTACATCCGACAAGGTGTTGACTTTGAACAATGTTCTGCATGTCCCTACTATTAGGAAGAATTTAGTTTCTGCTGAACTACTCGTTAAGAACGGGTTTAAGTTGTCCTAGTTAGTGATAAAACTGTAATAAGTAAGAATGAAATGTTCATAGGAAAGGGCTACCTCAATGAGGGTCATTTCAAACTAAATGTAATGGTTGTTGACAGTATTAATAAAAATTTTGCTTCTGTTTACTTATTGGAGTTAAGTGATTTATGGTATGCCCGTTTGGGACATGTAAATTACAAAGCCTTGCAAAAATTGGTTAATCTAGAAGTATTTCCTTATTTTTAATGCGATAAGTGGAAATGTGAAATTTGTGTGGAAAGTAAGTTTGTTAAACATCCTTACAAGTCTGTTGAAAGAAATTCTAAAACTTTAGACTTAATTTACACATATATATGCGATATGAAGTCAACACCATCTCGTGGTGGAAAAAGTATTTTGTAACTTTTATTGATGACTACACTCGATTTTGTTATGTATATTTGCTTAATAGTAAGGATGAAGCAATTGATGCATTTAAGCAATACAAAAATGAAGTTGAAAACCAATTGAATCTAAAGATAAAAATGATTCGGAGTGATAGGGGTGGAGAATATGAATCTCCTTTTGTAGAGATATGTTTGGAATATGGTATTATTCATCAAACTACTGCACCTTATACACTACAGTCAAATGGTTTGGTAGAACGGAAGAACAGAACATTAAAGGAAATGATGAATGCCTTAATGATCAATTCTGGTTCACCACGAAATCTTTCGGGGGAAGCCATCCTTACAGCTAATAAAATACTCAATAGAGTACCCCATCGAAAAAGACAATCAATTCCATATGAGTTGTGGAAAGGAAGAACACACAACTTGAAATATTTAAAAGTGTGGGGGTGTTTAGCCATGGTAGAGGTTCCTTTACCGAAGAGGATTAAAATTTGACCCAAAATAATAGATTATGTCTTTATTGGGTATGCTGTGAATAGTAAAGCCTGTCGATTTTTGGTTCACAAATATAATAATCCTGAGATTCATGTTAATACGATAATTGAATCAGATAATGCGGAGTTTTTTGAAAACATTTATCCGTATAAAACTGAAAGTGAGTCAACAAGTGAAAGGCCTAAACGACCACGAGAAGAATCAATAGAAAATATTCTAACTAGCGAGGAACCTAGGCGAAGTAATCGACAACGAAAATATGTTTCTTTCGGACCAGATTTTGTAGCACTATTGCTTGAAAATGAGCCTCAAGAATTTAAAGCAGCTATGTCTTCGTCAGAGTCAACTTATTGGAAAAAAGCAGTCAATAGTGAGATTGAATCAATTTTAAGCAATCACTCTTGGGAATTGACTGATCTTCCTCCAGGAAATAAACCTTTAGGATCAAGTGGATCTTTAAAAGGAAAATGAAACATGATGGGACTATTGACAAATATAAGGCTAGACTGGTAGTCAAAGGGTATATACAAAAGGAAGGTCTGGACTACTTTAATACATACTCTCCAGTAACAAGGATAACATCAATTAGGATGTTAATAGCACTAGCAGCACTGCATGATCTTAAAATCCACCAAATGGATGTAAAGACAGCCTTCTTAAATGGAGAGTTAGAGGAAGAAATTTACATGGAACAACCTGAAGGGTTTATAGTTCCTGGTAAAGAAAAGAAAGTGTGTAGACTTGTGAAGTCACATTATGGACTCAAGCAAGCACCCAAACAATGGCATGCTAAATTTGATCAAATAATGTTGGCAAATGGATTCAAGATTAAAGAATGTGATAAATGTGTTTACATTAAAAATGTTATGAATCATGAAGTCATTGTTTGTTTGTATGTTGATGACATGTTAATAATGAGTAAAGAAATTGACGATATAAATTCTACTAAGCGCATGTTGTCCAACAAGTTCGATATGAAAGACTTAAGAGTTACTGATTTGATCTTAGGGGTCAGGATTATTAAAACTCCCCGGGGACTAGCATTATCTCAATCTCATTATATTGAAAAAGTATTGGATAAGTTCAATTACTTGAATTTCAATGTAGTCAAAACTCCAATTGATTTAAGTTGTACATTTAAAAAGAATGAAGGTCAAAGTGACTCTCAATTGGAATATGCCAGAGTGTTGGGAAGTTTGATGTATATTATGAATTGCACGCGACCAGATATAGCATGTGCTATTAGTAAACTGAGTCGGTACACTAGTAATCCGAATCAAACTCACTGGATGGGTATGAAACGTGTGTTTGGTTATCTAGAATGGACACAACATTATGCTTTGCATTATAATAAATATCCTGCTGTGATTGAAGGATATAGTGATGCAAATTGGATCACCGGGTCAAATGATGTAAAATCCACGAGTTGTTATGTATTCATACTTGGTGGAGGAGCTGTCTCTCTGAAATCTTCCAAACAGACATGTATTGCTCGCTCCACAATGGAATCTGAATCTATTGCTTTGGATAAGGCTGGTGAAGAAGCGGAATAGCTACGGAATTTCGTAGAGGATATTCCATTCTGGCCCAAACCTGTTGGACCAATTTGCATACATTGCGATAGTCAAGCAACAATAGGTAGGGAAGGGAGCGTTATGTACAATGGGAAGTCTCGTCATATACGATGTAGACATAACACCGTAAGACAACTGCTCTCTAGTTGAATTATCACAATTGACTATGTAAAGTCAAGCGATAATGTGTCAGATCCATTAACGAAAGGCCTAGCGAGAGAGGCAGTTGAAAGATCATCTAAGGGAATGGGTTTAAGACTTAGGACAAGTCAGCATGATGGTAACTCTATCTAGCAGACTGGAGATCCTAAGAGCTAGATTCAAGGAGAAAAACAAAGTTATGGCTGACGGTTCGACATTGTCAATTAACTCTATCCGTTCTCATGATGAAGACAATGTTCAGGAAAAGGTTAAGACTTTAAGGCTTGTTAATGAGGTAATAAAGCTTAAAGTTTTTAATGATTTTCTAAGTTTGGTAGATTTAACCAAATAATGTATCTACGAGATGACACAGTTAGAAATCACCTATGTGAGTGTGAAGTGGAAGCCGCTTCAAAGAGAATTTTATGTCAAAAGCCTATTCTCTATACACTCATGAAACCAGAAGGTGTTCATGGCTGAAACGAACACAACCGTTAGAATCATTAACAGTAAAGGGTTAATTTTGTGACATATGATTGTATAGGTATACACCAAAGTTCGACGGTTCAAAGATATCACATCTACCGATTGACCGAGTATATCCGACATATGTTCACTAAAGAATGTCCAAGGGGAAACCTACTTATCCAGATGCAATTAATCCTTGCTTATAAAGTACACAATTGTCTGTGCATTCCTATGTTATAACTATTCCCCATCAATGTGGGGGATTGTTGGGTATGTAGCAAGAATTGATAGGAAATAGAGGGAAAGAGAGGAATTTGAAAAGTTTAGAACTTGAAAAGTCCTCTAATGGTTTAATGAAAAAGGAAATAGTCCCTCATCGGTAATGGATATGAAAATACGAGAGTTTAAATAAATAAAAACTTAGATTTATTATTAAAAGGGTTGGAAAGAGGGACCCTCTCGCGCCATCGTCGTCGTCGCTCGCTCGCTTCGGCTTTGGCTTTGGCAAATGATCGATCGAGAGATAATTTTTTTGACAAATTAATTTTAATTATTTGTTTAAATAATTAAATGGCCAAAAATTATTTTTCAATTATTTAGTTGATAACAGAAGTTAACCGAAATGTTTTCAACTTTTTAGTAAACCCGACCCGACTGAGATCCGCGCGCGTGAACCGTTTTAAATTCCGTTATATTTAAAAATTCCCGCCATGACTGTTCTGAAAGGTTGCAACTTTCAGGAACAGTCAATACCATTTGAAAGTTTTCAACCTTTCATTAATGGTCGTGTCAATTCTGAAAGGGTTGCAACCTTTCAGAATATGTTCTTCTTGCCTATAAATACCATTCAGTCTTCAGAATATTTCCTAACGAATTTTTTGATCTTCCTTCTTAAAAACACTATTTCTTCGTGTACTTTCCTGTTGTGGATTGATTCGCTGACAGTAGAGTTTTTGGCATCTATACTCTAATGATTAAGATCATTTTACCTTGGGAGGTTATATTCCAAATCAAACCTCGGATACTAGAGGGGAATAATTTATTTAAGTGGATCTGTGAATTCAGTGGACTTGATTTTCTTCCTAAATTATTAAAAAGAGTATTCCAAATTCTGGTAAGATTTTATAGATTCAATTATTTTTTACAAATAAATTTCTATTCATCTTATTTACTGGTTATCAAAATCTCAGTTACTTCGTGTTTCTGAATGATTTATTACAACCAGTAATTTCTGATTTTAATAACACAGATTGGCAACATATGATTATATATGTGACTTGTGATTATGGCTTTGAAGGCAAATCTGAAGTAAAGTGATGTTATGATGTATATGTATGAGATTTCTTATGAAGTTGAGAATATGTGTCTTGAAGATGCTATGTGTAAATGAAATACAATGTGAATGTGAAGCATCATAGTGTGTGAATTATGATTTATATAGTATGATAATGCTTAACATTCAATGTTACGAATATGGTGGTTATGTGAAGAATGTTGTCACATATACTCACATGCACACACTTTGAATGAATGAATGAAAATGGGGGATTCTAAGGTAGACACTATTCGTGAGTAGAGATGAAGTGTCTAGTACCAACCCTACTATTCCTAAGAACTCTAGTGAATGAAAAAGGGGGAGTTTGGGGTGGACACTATTCATGAGTTGAGATGCATTATTTAGTAGCAACTTCAGTATTCCCAAGAGCTTTCCAAAGAATGGTTGGAGGTTGGATACTCTTCGTGAGTTTTGATGTAGTATAAAAAAGTTATCTCTAGAGATGAGTGATCCTCATGAGTTAAGATGTAGAACTTAATAACAATTTCTTAACCTATAGTTAATGAATGTCTAAGACTCAATCGAGGAGTCATGCTCAGCAACGAGAGTATTTGAAGAAGGGGTGGATACTATTTGTGAGCAGAGATTTCGTATCCAACGTACCTCTAGAGATGACTACTCTCGTGAGTTGAGATGTAGTACTTACAAGAAATCTCCTTATCCCTTAACTATGTGCCCACATATATTTCTCTATAGGAGATCCAAGTAAAGGCTAAGAGAATGACCCTACTTTAGGAAAGTGGGGATAAGTCTTCATAAGGGTGTACTACTTAGGTTAGGTGGTGGAATAGGACGCTATTTATCCTTCGCACAAGTAGACATTTTTTCAGTAAGTTTTGGTGTGTCCTTATACGAAAATGTATGAATGGTTTACTATATAATGTTAATGAGGTAAGTTGACTTTATGTCTAATGTTAATGGAGCATGTTGGTCTTATGTCTAAAGTGATGAAAGCTATGTAAATGATAAATATGATGTGCCTAGTCTATGGTGATTCTCAAGGAGCACTAAGGTGGGAGTAGTAGTATAGAATGCTACTTTCATATTGTACTAAGTATAACTTAGGGGTTGACTTGGAGGATGGTCTTTATGTGAAGTTCGTAAAGACATGTATGTTTCATCTGGTATTTTTAGTAATGAGTGTTGACATGTTAAATTGAAATGGAGAATTATTATCTTTGGGAGTCTTAAGGATCCTTAGGTGTGTAATGAAGAGGTTGAATGGGCAGTCTCTTCATGTCTTACCTAGGTGAGTCTTAGGATAAGTTTGTATAGGAAGGTCTAAATGATAAAAATGGATTACTTGGTGAATGTGACTAAATGTTGATGTTGAGGAAGTTTTACTTGTATATGAAATGATGATTTGTAAACTTGATTCATGAAGGTTTTACTAAAATAGCATGAAAGTATGTTTCAACTACAATGTCCTTTTAGCAGGTTTTTGCATATTACTATTTTAGTACAATGTTTGTACTAACTCTATATTCTTCTATATATCTATAAGTATAGGTGGAAAACAAGTGAATGTTCTTATAAGGTCAAGCTTGGGAAGTCAATTCTCTCAAGATTTGTATGTCCTCATATGTTTAAGGACATGAACTATGTTTCTTTTAGTTTCTTTTCTTTTAATACATTGATTAAGACTTAGTATGTTTCTTTCAATGTAAAGGGTCGTAACCTTATGATATTAAGATGTGTCTAAGATGGCTTGAGATTCATTTTGACATTTTTGTATATTTTTTTTTAAGAATCATTGAACCTCCTAAGAAAATTAAGGAGGAAGAGAGGTAGAAAAAACACAAATGAACAAAGAGAGACTACAAAATTGTGCCATCTCTATTTATTATAAAGAACCCATAACTAACTTAGTTGATTTGACATGATAGATTTTATATTAATTTAGGCATAGACTATTTTTGTACTTGTTATGCCTAAGGAGATTATACAACTCAAAATAGTCAAGTTTTAATTTCTTAGTGGTCTAGCCTCGGAGTGGAAACATAGTATAGAAGTGCCTGAGGTTTGATATTTTTATACATTAAGGATAGAAAATTAAGTCTCCAAGGGATTAAATTTTGTAGTCTTTGTTTGTTCATTTGTGTTTTTTCTACCTCTATTCCTTTTAAGTTTGTTTAGGAGGTTCAATTGTTCACTAGATTTTTTTATTTATAAAAATAACCCAATTACTCTCAATTTATTCTTATACACAACCAATATCACAGTATCCATTTGAAAAAAATGAATGAATGCTAATCACATACCGAAAATAGTAATTGGGATATTCAGTGTAAATTCCTAACTCTTGTTGTGGTTGCACAAAAGATTGGGACTCAATTTTCTCACAACAAGATGCTAGCGCAGATTTAGAGCATGGGATTATTAGACAATGCTTATTATCCATGTTCTGAATTTGCGGTAGCATCTTATTGTGAGAAAATATTTTCCCTATCTTTTTGCGTTAATAGAGAGAGTTCAAGATTGATATTGAAGATCCTAGTTACTATTTGTGGAATATGCTAACTTTTTCAGCCAATTTTTTAATAAACTTCTTGTGTGGAAGAACGGAACTAAGATTGATTTTTTCTTTTTGTAAATCTACTTTCTAGAGAATAGTTGAACCTCCTAAATAGACTGAGGAGGATGTGAAGTAGAAAAATCACAAATGAAAAAAAAATCCAGAGTGAAGTTGTTAATAAAACTGGTAGTCAAAGGTAATGCTCAAAATTGAGGTGGATGTTCATGGAAACTTCATTGTTGTCATCCAAAGACTTGGTGAAGAAGGAAAGTTTACCACACTAATAATTCTACATTGAAATGCGTGCACGTTAAATATTTTGAAAATAAAGATATCATGTAGGGTGCCATTTGTCTTAGTTTATCTCTTTTGGGTATAGTATAAAAGAAACATGTCTTATTCTAGCTTCAACAACTCACATATGATTACACCCAACATGAATATTATTTTTAGGGTGAACCTATCGGTGTCCCCTTAAAGTTCTCATGAAATTTCACATAAACACTTTAATTATGCTTTGTTCATTTTGAACACCTATAGTAGTCATTTACAATGTCATTTCGACACTATTTACAATCCCAGATCCAACTAAAGCGCGTGTTGTCTAATGCTTTTTCTGGAAAAATAGACAAATATTTAAGTGAAGTGTGGACTTTTTTCTTAAAATAAAAAAATCACTTTTAATTCTTTTTTTTCTCTAGATCTGCTTCCCATGCTCTAGACCCCATTTCTTCATCTTCTTCTTCCTAAACTCCACCAAGTACGTCCTAATCTCTAAACAATATCTGTAATTTCATTCTTCTTATTTTGTGCCTTGAAATTATTATCTTTTTCTTTTTCAGTAATTTTATTGCAATTTTTTTTTTAAAAATAATTTCTTCTCATCCATTTTATATATTTAATCTCTCCTTATAGCAATCCGTTTCCTCCATATTTTATTTCTTTTCTATTAAGTTTTTCTTTTTTTTGTAAAAAATTATTATATATTTAGTAGGAGATACAAACATAAGAACACACTTTTTTGAAATATTTATTTCCATTGTAGTCAGAGATGATTCGATAATTATCAATTAAATAATTTCACTACTTTTGTGTACTTTAATTATTATTGAATGATGGATAAAAAAATAAATTAGATATTCAAGGAACAAGAAAAACCTAATTAGTATAAATGCCCAACAAAAACTATATATTTCTCAAAATTTGGGTGGTGATGAGGGGTGGTCTATGGTGGCACAGAAACCGAGCGAGCGGGAAGGATTAACAAAAATAATCAATGGAGAGTGGTGAAAGATTGCAGAGAGAAATACAGAGGAAGAAGAAGAAAGAGAAAAAAAAGAATTCACCAAAAAAGCATCTTAAACGCGCATAAAATACGTGTTGCATAATTACTATGTTGAGTTAGCAAAAAGCGTCTCAATGACAATGTGCACCCCTACATGAGGTATTTAAAATGTAAAAGGTTTAATTAAAGTGTCTAAGTGAAATTTTGTGCTAAATTTAAGAGGTCGCCGATGGATTTCCTCTTATTTTTATATTGATTAACATTTTACATACTTTGTGATGTAGTTGATATGTTCTTGAGATTATTAAGTACATGAATTTTTTTTTTACCTTTTGGGTCAACCAATAACCCTAAGGAGAAACTTCCTGCTCTTGATGTTCCCAAGCATAAGCAGTTGAATTGCATTGGTAAGATTGTAGCTGATGAAAGTGTATAAAAGGAAATTGGTGATATGTCATTAAATATGGGCTCTATAGCAACATATATGCCATAAAATTAGTAGAGCTAGTGTTCACAAATGCATCACCAATTTCATGTCCTGTTATTTCATTAGCTACAATCTTATTGATGCAATTGTCACACCGTGCACCACTAATGTTTGGTAACATAAACAGTTGCGGATCTAGGATTTAAAGGTTGTGGGTGGTGTAACGACCTGTTTAGTCATTTCGGGTAGGAGAATCATTTGTGATAAAAACTGACTGGGTCGACGGATCACGCGACGGACCGTCATGGCCATGAAGGACCGTCATGGACCCCGTCGTCTCACACATGTGTAATTTTCCTGTTTCTCTCCTCATTGCCCTCGACGACAAGTAGGACGAACCGTCTTAGGCACAACGGTTAGTCGAGCGTCTTCGTGCGAAAACACTTCAACTCTGAAATCTGGGTACTGGGAGCGACTCTCTGAACTCCGCGACGGAGCTGCAGCACGGACCGTCGTAGATTTGACGGACCGTCACAAAACCCTTGAATGAATTTAATTCTCTGAATCTTGTGACAGATCTGCATGACGGATCGTCATAGACACGACGTTCCGTCACAGGTCGCGTAACCTCGACTGGGTCAGAATTCTGCTAAAAGTTATTAAGGGGTGTTTTTGACCATTCATGACAAACTTCATGAAATTAGTGTGGTGAGTTTGATAAGTTATTTACTTGGGGGTTAAGAGAAGTAACCTTGAAATAAATAGTGGGTTACTTTTATCATCTTTTATAATTGATTATAGGATAATTAGGGTAAAAGAAAAAGAATTGGGAGAGGAAAAATAAAAAGAACAAGAAGAGAGGGAGAACGAGCGAGAAAAGGGAGAAGCGAAGAGGAAAGCAAAGGCATTGAGAAGTAACTTGTTTGATCGCGATTCTTCGGTGGAGGTCGGTTATGGTTTATGCTATCTTCATAGTAAACTCTTAATAGCGATTGATATGTATTGGGTGGTATTGTAAAGTCTTCTATATGCTTGATTGTGGGTTTGTATGTTGTAATTGTGTAATTGTGGTGGATTAGAATGTTGATACTGTTGAATGTTTAATCTTTAATCCTCTCTGTTAAGATGACGCCTTTGTATAACGATGACTTGAGGAAATAAAATTAATGGGATTAGTGGATCGGAGTGTCACGTTCCGACACGTAGTATTAGGGGATCGGAGTGTCACGTTCCGACATGTAGTATTAAGGGATCGGGTGTCACGTTCCAACACGTAGTATTAGGGGATCGGGTGTCACGTTCCGACACGTAGTATTAGGGGATCGGGAGTCACGTTTCGACACGCAGTATTAGGGGATCGGGTGTCACGTTCCGACACGTAGTATTAGGAGATCGGGTGTCACGTTCCGACACGTAGTATTAGGGGATCGGAGTGTCACGTTCCGACACGATAAGAATAAAGAGAAGTAATCTTGAATCATGTTAATATACTCAGTTTCGAAGAACCTATGTCTCAAATGAGTATGGTGTGGAGGATTGAGTCCTCATAGGTGCGCTTGATGTTGTTGCCCATGGTTCTTGTACTTGTTGTTCCCACCTGTTGAGTACTGTAGTTGATTTTATAATATTATTTGATATATATTGCTTTCTATTTTGAGTTGGCCGATGATACCTACTCAGTACGTGTTCCTTGTATTGACCCCTACTTGTAATTTTCTTCTTTGTTATTTGTGGAGTGCAGCAAGCGTGACATCGACTTCGACTCGTCCTCAACTCTAGCAAGTTTCAAGCACATCAGACTTCAGGGTGAGCTATTACTCCTAGCTCGCACTGTATTCTCTCCTTCACGTCTTGATGTCTTGAAGTTCGGACATGGACCATCTTTTACTTATTTTAGCTTCTTAATTACTCTTAGATTTAGAAATTTTAGGATAGATGTTCTTGGTGTGATGACTTCCAGATTTTGGGGATGATAGTTGATAAACATTAGAAGCTTGTTTATTTGTTATATTAATAAGATTTGAGTCTTCCGCATTATATTTTGTTTTTTATGGTTGAAATGTTGGTAAATGTTGGGGTTTAGATTTGTTGGTTCGCTCACCTATTAAGATAAGTGTGGGTGCCACTCGCGGCTCGTTTTGAGTCGTGACAGGTGGTCACTTCCTTAAACATAAATCTTTTAGCAATCATATAGTATAATCTATACTAACTGAAACTCTTCAATAAAAAATGCCCTTAATTAGGAAAAGAAAAAAGTGTAAGAAAACAAAAAGAAAAAAAAGCCCTTAATTACATAAAAAAGGAAAAAAAATTAAAAAAGAAAAGAAAAAAAGGTGCAAAATTCGCTGCACAATGAAAAGAAGGAAAAAGTGTAAGGAAAAAAAAGGTTAAAAAAACAAGCCCTTAATTAGATAGAAAAAGGAAAAAAATTAAAAAAGAAAAGAAAAAAAGGGTGTATTTTCGCTGCAAAAAGAAAAGAAAAAAATAATGGGGCGATGGGATTCGAACCCTACTTGTGTGCTTTGCGGGCCTCTAGTTTCCATGTATAAACCATCGCGCCCATGACTGCTTTCATACAATTGGTGCTCATTTAATTTTAATTACGGATTTATTATATTTTCTATATATATTTATATATATATATATATATATATATATACATATATATATATATATATGTATGTATGTATGTATATATTCAAAAAAAATTCCTAGTCAATGGGTGCTCGAGCACCCGAAATTCATTTACTGGGTCCGTCCTTGAACATTAAGAGGAGGAAGTTCGTCCTTGCGGTTACTATTTGATCCAAAAGGTGAATAAATATGCATATCCTTATTTCTTATCTCAAAAAATATATTGATTGTATCGTAAAGCATGTGAAATGTTAATTAAAAACAAAATAACATATGCTTTATTTATGATCAAGTGCGGGTTGATGACACCAGAATAGGCGAGATGTCTTTGATAATATACCAAAGAGAGATGAATCAAGAAAATTGTATTGAAAAGGATACCTTTAATTTTTAAGTACCTAGCTTGCGCACAAGAACTAAAGAGGATCCTAGAGATATCACTGCTCAAGTTCCGTATTACTACCTAGAATTTTTAGTCGGAACGGCTCTGTGTAGCCATAAATTTCGGGGAATAACAACACTAGAAGAAATTCTAGTATATTTGTGAGTTAAAATTACCTCGTTCATGAATTTGTTGCATCAACTTTATCAATTTGACATGAAAATTATATATTTATTTAATGCATTTTCTTCGTCTAATGGTCTTATTTAATAGTACTGCTCTACCTTTTATTTTCTTAGTTAAAGACTGTTTTGCTCAAAATGTTAATTTTTTCCACATTGGTGGAAGAAAAGAACTTTTAAATGATTAAATATAGAAGAACTACTATGTTATTAAAGAGGTTAAGAAGATGTCTAGTCTTGTTTCACCGTTGTCGGTCACTTGCCTCAAATTGGAGTTTGGCAAATATATCCATCGAGAAATTTTTGTTTTGGAAAAAAAATAAACCCAAAATATTTCTCGTGGCAGCATGAATTGAAGTGTGTGTGAAGAGACACATCTCTTCAGTCAAGGGTGTGCTAAAGAGGTGTTAACTGCACTTGAACATGTGTCACTGCACAGATACAACACAACCTAAAAAATGTAACTTTACAAACTTTTTTGATGTGACGAAGAGCCTTCTGATGTTTACTACTAGGATTATAAGTATATCTACTTGATATACTAACAACATAAGTTATATAAGGTAAAGTTCACCATAAGCATTAATGTCCCAATAATTTAGCATATTTTGTTTGACAAACACTAGAATCTATATTCTATTACAATTGAGTGCTAGGATCATAAGGAGATCTCCCTAAACTAAATCAAAATAAACAATTTTTTTGAACTTGATTTTAATGTAATGAGGCTGACACAAAGAGAAGTCATCAATATTTCTTTTAATTTTGATTCCTAAAATTACATCTACTTCATAGTGATTTTCCATTCCAAACTTAGTAGACAAAAAGTTCTTAGTTTCATCAATAACATTCATTTTTGGACAAAAATTAACAAGTGATGTACATATAATCACGTAATTTGATCCTATCATTTTGGAATAATCATAGGTATAAGATTAATTGACAAGAAAATCACCTATACACTAATATGATATTAGACTTTCATACCGCTGCTTAGGTGTCTCTTTTAGCCAATAGAAGGACATACTCAACTTGAATAATTTATTATCTTCTCCTGGAACCACAAAACCTTTGGGTTGAGTTAAATATATCTATTTGTCGAAGTCACCATTTAAAATATTGTTTTGACATCCATTTTATCACTAAATTATGAAAAGTGGAAAACGCAATAAGACTCGTAACGGTAATTATTTTTGTCACAAGTGAATAAATATTAAAGTAATCAACATCTTTCTTTTGGTTAAAACCTCTCATCAAAGTTCTTGCCTTATATTTATCAATTGTAGCTTCGGGTCTCAATTTCTTCCTAAATGTCCACTTGCTACATATGAATTTAAAACCTTTACGCAAATCGTACAAGTATGAAGTGTGATTCGAACTATAAAGTTTAATTCACTTTTAACATCTTATTTTAAAAAGATCACATACATTGATCTCATACTATAGAGTTCAATTCATTATTAATATCTTCTTTTCAAAATATCACATATGGTGCTAACTCTTAACTTATATTTAATGAATATAATGAATATCTAAGACTCAGTGGGGGAGTTATGCTTACCACCGAGAGGATTTGAAGAAGGGGTGGATGTTTCCTCTAGTGTTTTTAGTAAAGAGTGTTGACATGTTAAATTAAAATGGAGCATGCTTATCTTTGGTAGTCTTAAGTATTCTTAGGTGTGTAATGAAGATGTTGTATGGGCAGTCTCGTTATGTCTTACCTAGGTGAGTGTTAGGATAACTTTGGATTGGAAGGTCTAAATGATAAAAATGGATTACTTGATGAATTTAACTAAATGTTGAGGTCAAGGAAGTTTTAGTTGTATTTGAAATAATTCTTTCTAAACTTGATTCATGATGGTTTTATTGAAATAGCATGAAAATTATGTTTGAACTACAATGTCCTTTGAGCATGTTTTTGCATATTACTATTCTTAGTATAATGTTTGTACTAACTCCATATTCTTCTATATTTCTATAAGTGTATATATAAGATCCCTAGGTTCATCGGTCTCACGAGTACAAGAGCAATGTCTAGTACTCTTGCGGATCGGTATGAAGACGTCCACACCTATCTTCGAGAGTCTATAGGACATACAAGAAATATTTTGTTCTTCCATTCACTATCGTGCACACTTGACCTTGTTGAAATTCTAATCTTGAAATCTCATCCTCTCATGTAGACAAAACTCGTACACCGACAAGTGGTGGTGAGAATCCTATTCCTGCGCCTGTTTCTGATTACACTATCCAAGGTAGAGGCAGGAAACGAGCTCAAGGTCGCGATAGGGTCCGTATTGCAGCACCTATGGAAGGTCAAGTATAAATAGATACCCAGGGACGTGATAGGACCGTACCTCCTGATGCAGAGGATATTCATGGGGATGTGAAAGATCTTGTCGATGGGGATGAGCCGGCTCAGGCTCCACCCAGTACTATTGTCACCCCAGTGCTTCAAGATACCTTGGATTGTATGTTAGGACTCCTACATGGGTTGGCTCAGGCAGGAGCTTCGCCTCTCACTTCTGATGGCTCACTGACCCGTGTCGGAGGTCAGACACCAAATCTGATAGTTTCTCCAGATTCTCTGACTCCCAGGACTCAGCCAACTACTGTTGTAACTCTTAGTTTGGATAGTATAGAGTTTCCAGATATTGCATCTCATTTGGCGAATAGAACTTCTATGACCATTTATGAGCAAAATATGTTTGGGAGGTTCAGACTAAAGATGCATATGAATTTATAGTTAGTTGTCATGAGAGGTTGTATAATCTTGGATTAAAGGAGTCTCATGGAGTTGACTACATAGTGTTTCAGATTACTGGCTCCACCATGCAGTGGTGGAGGGATTATTTTAGTAGTAGGCCAACTGGTTCTCCTCAACTGTCCTGGACTCAATTTACTCAGGTATTTCTATCAAAATTTGTTCCAAGAAGTGAGAGGGAGCGCAAGAGGGACGAGTTTGAGGGTTTGCAGCAAGGTGGTATGTCAGTTGCAGAGTATGAGGGTAAATTTCATGTCTTGGTTAGGCATGCTTCGATGATACTTCCTACAAAGGATGAGAGAGTGAGGAGGTTTATTAAGGGGCTTAATATTCTGATTCTTCTAGGAGTTTCTCAAGTTGCTGCTTCTAGTGTTCCATTCCAGAAAGTGGTGGATGCTGCTAAGGAGTTGGAGATGATTCGACGTGAGGGATTTGAGCATCTTGAGGGCAGGAGGACCTATTATTCAGGTGATTTTGGTGGTGCTCCGCCTAGGAGTCGAGGTTATGTAGGGAGAGGTTATCACTCTCATTCCAGCAGACCCATTCATGTTGCTATACCTACGTCTAAGGATGGTTACACTAGGCATAGTTCTTCGTTCTCAGTGCATACTTCATAGGGTTCATCTTCTAGGCCTATGGTTCGGGGAGGGCATTGTGGTCAGTCAGGTTCCTCTCAATAGTCTGCGTCTCGTAGGGGATATTTTGAGTGTGGTGATATGGGACACTTTGTGAGAGACTTCCCTAGGACCAGACGTGGTGGCTTACATAAGGGTTCTCAGGCTTCGACTTCCAGGGCTGCACAACCTCCAGCTAGGGGTGGTGCAAAGAATGGTAGAGATAGTCCTCATTCAGGTAGAGGTGGTTTTCCTTCTGGTCGAGGTGGTAGTCGTGGAGGTTCACAATCTGATGGAGGTCGTTCTCACTGTTATGCTTTTCCAAGTAGGCCAGAGGCTAAGGCTTCTGATACTGTTATCACAGGTATTATTCCGGTTTGTCATCGATCATCTACTGTATTATTTGATCCAGGCTCTACTTATTTTAATGTGCCCACATATTTTTCTCCTAGTCTAGATAAATTATGCGAGTCTCTTGATTTGTCGATACGTGTTTCTACTCCTGTCAGGGATTCTGTAGTGGTAGATCGGGTGTATCGATTATGTACAATTATGTTGATGGGGTATGAAACTCACACAAATTTAAAGGTCAAATATGATAGATTTTGATGTGATTTTCGATATGGATTGGTTATCTTCTTACCACATAATTTTAAATTTTCATGCCAAGACAATCACTTTAGCTATGCCTGGAATTCTTATAGTAGAATTGACAGGTTATCTTAGTCACCCTTCTAAGGGTGTGATATCATTTCTTAAGGCTCGTCAGTTGGTACAGAGAGGATGTCTGGCTTACTTGTACCATACTCGAGATACTAGTATTGAGACTCATATGCTTGAGTCTATTCCAGTAGTGAGTAAGTTTTCAGAAGTATTTCTAACTGATTTTCCAGGTCTTCCAGCAAATCGTGATATTGATTTTTTTATTGATGTGGAGTCAGGCACTCGGCCTTTTTCCATTCCTCCTTATCGTATAGCACCGACTGAATTGAAAGAATTGAAGGAGCAGCTTCAGGATTTGTTGAGCAAAGGTTTTATTAGACCGAGTGTATCTCCTTGGTGTGCTCCAGTGTTTTTTTTTAAGAATGAAGATGGATCTATGCGTATGTGTATTGACTATCGACTGTTGAACAAGGTGACCATCAGTAAATAAGTACCAGATACCTCGTATTGATGACTTATTTGATCAGTTGCAGGGTGCTTCAGTTTTCTCGAAGATTTATTTGAGATCAGGCTATCATCAACTGAAGTTTAGGGCGGAGGATATCCCTAAGACAGTTTTTCAAACACGTTATCTCCTTTACGAGTTTTTGGTGATGTCTTTTGGATTGACTAATGCCCCTGAACTTTTATGGACTTGATGAATGGAGTTTTCAGACCGTATTTGGATTCCTTTGTTATTGTCTTCATAGATGATATATTGATATACTCATGCACTAAAGAGGAACATGAACGTCATTTGATGATCGTGCTTGGGATTCTAAAGAAGAAGAAGCTTTATGCAAAGTTTTCAAAGTGTAAGTTTTGGCTTAGTTCGATAGCGTTCTTAGGACATGTAGTGTCCAAGAAGGGTATAATGGTAGATCCTAAGAAGATTGAGGTTGTTAGAGGTTGGATCAGACCTGCTTCAGCTACTGAGATTCGGAGTATCTTAGGCCTTTCATGTTATTATCGACAATTTGTCGAGGGTTTCACATCCATTGCATCTCCATTTACTAGATTGACACAGAAGGAGGTGAATTCTAAGTGGTCTAAATAGTGTGAGGTTAGTTTCCAAAAGCTCAAGACTTTATTAACTACTGCTCCGATTTTGACCCTACCCGTGGAGGGAGAGGGTTTTGTTTTATATTGTGATGCTTATTGGATTGGTCTTGGTTGTGTATTAATGTAGAAGGGAAAAGTGATAGCTTATGCTTCGAGAGAGTTGAAGGTTCATGAGAAGAATTATCCTATTCATGATTTAGAATTGGCGGCTGTTGTGTTTGCATTGATAATTTGGAGGCATTATCTTTATGGTGTGTATTGTGAGGTGTTCACGGATAATCGTAGCCTCCAATATATATTAAATCAGAGAGATCTGAATTTTAGTCAGCGGAGATGGTTGGAGTTTCTCAAGGACTACAACATGATTATTTTTTATCATCCAGGCAAGGAAAATGTTATAGCAGATGCTTTGAGTCGAAATGTAGTAAGTATGAGTAGTCTAGCCATGTTACAGGTCGAGGAGCGTCCTTTAGCTAGGGATGTCCAATCCTTGGCCAATAGATTTGTGAGACTTGATATTTCAGAACTCTAAAGGTGTTGGCTTATATCGAGGCTAGATCATCATTGTTGGAACAGATTCGGGCTCAAAAGTTTGATGATGGTGATTTATCTAAGATTAGAGACAAGGTGTTAAAAGGAAAAGCCAAGGCTGCAATCTTGATAGTGAGGGAGTTTTCAGGATTAAAGGTCGTATCTGTGTTCTTCGTACTGGTGATTTGACTAGATTAATCATGGAGGAGGCCTATAGTTCGAGGTACTCGATTCAGCCGGGGGATACTAAGATGTATCATGACTTGAAACAACATTATTGGTGGTGTCATATGAAAAGGGAAATAGTAGATTTTGTATCCCGTTGTTTAAATTTTCAGCAAGTGAAGTATGAACACCAAAAGCTTGGAGGTGTGACACAAATGATGCTTATACTTGAGTGGAAGTGGGAGCGTATCGCTATGGACTTTGTGGTAGGATTTCCACACACCTTGTGTAAGTTCGATGCTATATGGGTCATTGTGGATCGACTGACTAAGACTGTACACTTTGTACCAGTTCAGACTACCTATAACTCAGAAACGTTAGCCAAGATTTATATTCGGGAAATAGTTCGGTTGCATAGGGTTCCTATATCAATTATTTCAAATCGTGGCACCCAATTTACATCTCATTTCTGGCGTTCTATGCAGAAAGAGTTGGGCACTCGGGTGGATCTTAGTACAACCTTTCACCTCAGACTGATGGTCAGTCTGAGAGGACTATTCAGGTTCTTGAGAACATGTTGTGGGCATGTGTGATTGACTTTGGTGGTCAGTGGGATAAGTTCTTGCCTTTAGAGGAGTTTGCTTACAATAATAGTTATCATTCGAGCATTGAGATCGCACCATTTGAGGCTCTGTATGGTAGGAGATGTCGATCTCCAATATGATGGTTTTATGCATTTGTGGTTAGACCATGGGGTATAGATTTGTTGAGGCAGTCCTTGGACAAAGTAAAGTTGATCCAAGATAAACTTCTCATGGCTCAGAGTAGGCAAAAGAGTTATGCAGATCGAAAGATTCGTGATTTAGAGTTTATGGTTGGAGAGAGGGTTTTATTGAAGGTTTCACCCATGAAAGGTGTGATGAAGTTTGGAAAGAAAGGCAAGTTGAGCTTGAGGTATATTGGTCCTTTCGAGATTGTTGAGCGTATTGGTGAGGTGGAGTATCATTAGGCTTTGCCACCTGGTTTGTCAGGTGTCCATCCTGTATTTCATATTTCAACGCTTAAGAAGTATCATCATGGTGGTAATCATGTTATTCAATTAGATTCAATGTTACTTGATAAGAATTTGACTTTTGAGGAAGAGCCGATCACGATTTTGGATAGGCAAATTCGGAAGATAAGGTCCAAGGATATTGCTTCAGTAAAGGGTTCAGTGGAAGATCGTCAGTGGAGTGGGGGGCCACATGGGAGACAGAGTCAGACAGACGAGTGTATATTTATCCTCATCTTTTTGAGTTCAGGTAAGATCTTTCTATTCTCGTCAGGAAGGACGTGTGTTTTAAGTGGTAGGTGATGTAAGGACCCTAGTACCGAGGATGGTAACTGAGACTAGGTTATACTCTTTTTAAAATTAAAAGGGTTATTTTTAAACTATTCGATGACTAAGAGTATTTAGTTGATAAAAATTTTGTGAAGATTAATATAGTTAATAGTTAGTGGGTCCCATAATCCTAATTATTTCTTTTTTATACTTGACCCATATATTGATTTAGTACCAGTAAGTGGGATTGTATATTTGTTATGGTGTATATTATTTGTATAATAATTAAGGCAAATGAAAATGAAGGGTTAGAAAACTACCTGGCGGCGTGCGTGAATAGAAACTGAGGGAACTAATAAAATCTTAAGGTAAGAAGCAATTTGAAAAATTTCTTGATTTTTATATGGATCATAATGATTTTAAGGTAGATGGAAAGTTGATCCCTTGTTCGTCTATTTATTATTACAATAACTAAATTGAGAGGAAAATTAGTAAAGAACGGTGTATATTTTCTTCGCAATTGCAGTTTGGAGTATGTTATTTCTGTGATTATTAGTAGAAGTTTATTTGTTACACTTAATGAAGTTGATGGGAAATATTTAGGTTCATATGATTTTATTAATATAAAGAGTGGATGGAAATTTTGTTTAAATTAAAATAATTAAATAGGGACGAGGAGAAGCATGCTTCGGATGAAAAACTGAGTCAATGTGATTGTAGCCATTATGTGGTAATGCTTTGTCAATGTTGGAGGAGAATGTCATGAGCCAATCATTGGCAATCATTGGAAATCATGTGTCAAAGATTGGCATTTGTATTAAATTCTTTAAGATTGGCATATTAAACAAATGACCTACAGACAATGCTCCTGCTCGTCTACAGTATACGTTATTACGTTGACCTGCTTAAGATAATTATAAAATTAGAAAATTTAATATATTGAGATTGATAATTAATTATTAGGTGTTTATTATATGATCTAACATTGAATTTTAGTCCATTTGAAGAGGTTAGAGTTAAGTTCTTCGCTTGAAATTTAGCAAGTATGAAAATTTTGGCACACCAATACTTATAAAGATTTGAAGTTTGGTTAGAAATATGAGTGAGTTTTTTAATCTATGATAGATATATAATAATTTGAATGTCTACAAACTACCTTACTTACGAATATTGCATCATTGGTAGATCGTGAACATTTCGAAACAGTGCGAAAAGGGAAGGAACTATTTGGAGGATTCGTGACACGAGCTCGGCACTTGAGGTATGTTAATACTTTTTAGACTTGTTGAAGGACATTTTTCTAATTAAAGATTAAAAATTGAAAATAGACAAAGGGGAAAAGGCTAAAGATGAGGGTCTCGTATCAATTGTGTGACGGGCATTGGTACGAGTACCGGTGTTATAAAAAGGAAAGTTACTACTATAGAATAAGGATTGTAACTTGAGAATTTCCAAAGCAAATGGGCATTAGTTGATATATTATTGACTTGAAATTATTGTGTGATTGTGTTTTCTTTATTACACCTGTATAGTTGTGATAATTGAGGTTGTTGTGTATTATGTTGATATTGATTTATTGAGATGCATCATCATCCCCTTATTTTTAAATAATATTATGTACATGCATTGACATGAGACTGGGTATAAGTTGTGCACATGGATATCGTCCATGCTGGGGATGGTGAGATGTTAAGATTGTAATTTGGGCACGTAGAGACCGTCCGTGCGGAAATTGTTTGATATTATGATAGTTAGTTGAGATCGTCTGCATAGACACATGGACATCGTCCGTGTCGGTATATTGACCTCGCGACTCCCCCATGGGTCATGAGCTCACGATGTATATCTGAGGAGTATCATGTATATGCGGTTGAGTGAGTACAGGGTATTCTGAGACAATTCATTACATGGAATCATATTGCATTGCATTTCATCACATCAATATTTTTTGATGATTATGTCTTTGTTTTGTTTTTGGAAAGTACTTGATGTTTGATTACCTTTATTGATGAAGCTTAAATAGTGAGTGTAATATATATATACTTATATAATTTAAGAATTTTTTTTATAAACTCCCGTCACTACTTCTTCGTTGTCGGTCAATGAGATATACTGGGTACACGTGGTTTCGTACTCATACTACACTTGTTGCACTCTTTGTGGTGCAGATTCGATTCTCAATAGGAGCACATCTAGGGAGAAAATTGAGTCCGAGCTTGAAGTTCCTGGAGTTGTGGTGAGCTGCTTGGCTTTTCCGTGGCCCACACCTTTCTCTATCTTTTATTTATTCTATTATTAGTATCCAGACAGGATATCCCTTATGTTAGATTGGTCATTTAGTTTCAGACTTGCATCGGATTTTAGAAGCTCTTGTACTTAAGGCACCAATTTTTGGGGTGATATTTTTTTTCTAGTTTCTGCATTTCGTACTTTAAGGAACTCAATGTTCGAGATTCTTGCCAAAAAATTTTTTCCCTTTTTTTTTTGTTTTACCAAGTTGTTGGTTGGGTTTGGTTAATATGATTGGTTGGCTTACCTTTTGGTTGGGAACATAGGTGCCATCAGGACTCGTGTTCCTTTTTTGGTCGTGACAGTGTAGGTGGAAGACAAGTGAAGGTTCTTAGAAGGTGATGCTTGGGAAGTTTATTCTCTCAAGATTTATATTTCCTCATATGTTTGAGGACATGAACTATGTTTCTTTTAGTTTCTTTAATTTAATACATTGTTTAAGACGTAGTATGTTTCTTTTAATGTAAAGGGTCGTGACCCTACGATATTAAGATGTGTCTAAGATGGCTTGAGATGCATTTTGTCATTTTTGTATATCCTTTTCTTATGAATCATTGACCCTCCTAAGCAAACAAAGGAGGAAGAGAGGTAGAAATTACGCAAATGTACAAAAAGAGACGACAAATTGTGCTATGTCTATTTATTATAAAGAACACACAACTGACATAGTTGATTAGATATGATGGATTTTTATATTATTTTAGGCATAGACTAGTTGTATGCTTGTTATGCCTCATGCGATTATAGAACCCAAATAGTAATGTTTTGATTTCTTAGTGGTCTAGCTTTAGAGTGGAAAAGTAGTCTAGAAGTTCCTAAGGTTTGATATTTTTATACCTTAAGGCTAGAGAGCTCATTCTCCAAGGGATGAAATTTTGTAGTCTCTCTTTGTTCATTTGTGCTTTTTCTACCTCTGTTCCTCTTAAGTTTGTTTAGGAGGTTCAATGGTTCACTAGAAAACAAATTTATAAAAATAACCAAATTAATATCAATTCATTCTCATACACAACTAATATTATAGTACATATTCGAAAAAAAGGACTGAATGCCAATTACATATCGAAAGTAGTAATAGCTTCAGTGTCAATTCCTAACTCTTGTGGTTGCACAAATGATTGGGACACGGTTTTTTCACAACAAGATGCTAGCACAGATGTAGAGAATAGGATTATTAGACAATGCTTATAATACATGTTCGGCATTTACGCTAGCATCTTATTGTGAGAAAATCTTTTCGCTATCTGTTTGCAATCATAAAGAGAGTTCAAGATTGACACTGAAGATCCTAGTTACTATTTGTGGCAAATGCTAAAGTGTTTCAGTCATTTTTTTGAATATACTTCTTGTGTAGAAGAATGGAACTAAGGTGGATTTTTTCTTATTTGTAAATCTACGTTCTAGTGAATGGTTGAACCTCATAAACAGACTGAGGAGGAAGTGAGGTAGAAAAAGCATAAATGAAAACAAAATCCAGAGAGAAGTTTTTAATAAAACTAGTAGGAAAATGTAATGCTCAAAATTGAGGTGGATGTTCATGGAATTTCATTGTTGTCATCAAAAGACTTGGTGAAGAAGGAAACTTTACCACACAAATGTATTCCAATTTCCTTTTATATTGTCAATCCCTGAGCTTTATGGGCATATAGATATAATCTAGCTAATAATTCTAGGCTGAAATGTGAAATTGGGACATTGATCTCTCTTGAATTATCTTTAGTAATTGTGTGCACACGTTATGTATTTCAAAAATAAAGGTATCATGTATGGTGCAACCTGTCTTAGTTTATCTCTTATGGGTATAATATCAAAGAAACCTGGCTTATTCCGGTTTCAACAACTCACACATGATTATACCCAACCCGAATATTATTTTTAGGGTGAACCCATCGGTGTCCCGTTAAAGTTGGCATGAAATATCACATTTACACATTAATTATTCTATGTTCATTTTTAACACCTCTAATAGTCATTTACTGTGTAATTTCGACGCATTATTTATATTCCCAGATCCAACTAAAGCGTGTGTTGACTAATGCTTTTGCTGGAAAAATAGACAAATCTTTAAGTAACAAGTGGAATTTTTTCTTAAAAGAAAAAATAATCACTTTTAATTCCTTTTTTTCTCCGGGTCTGTAATCCCATACCCTAGACCCCATTTCTTCATCTTCTTCTTTTTTAACTCACCAAGAATGGATAATCTTTCACTAATCTCGATAATTTCATTCTTCTTATTTTGTGCCTTGAAGTTATTTTTTTTTTCTTCTTAGTAATTTCACTGCAATTTTTTTTTTAAAAATAATTTCTTCTCATCCATTTTCTATGTTTAATCTCTTCTATCCCAGCCCATTTCCTCCATCTTTTTTGTTCTTTTCTATAATGTAGTTTTTTCTTTTACGAATACTCATTATAATGTAGTAGGAGATACAAATAAAAGAACTAACTTTTTTGAAATATTTATTTCCATTGTAGTCGGGGAGGATCCGATAATTATCAATTAAATAATTTCATTATTTATGTCTCCTCTAGTGGCTATAGTGCAAAAGAAGTGCATTTTTTTTCTGTATTTTATGTAAGTATTGAATGATGGATAAAAAATTAAATTAGATTTTCAGGGAATAGCCAAAAAACTAAGTAGTATACGTGCCCAACAAAAATAATATATTTTCTTAGAATTTGGTTGGTGATGAGGGATGGTCTATGGTTGCAGAGAAAATAAGCGAGTGGGATGGAGTAAAAAAATAATCAATGGAGAGTAGTGAAAGATTGTAGAGAGAAACAGTGAGGAAGAAGAAGATACAGAAAAAAATTCACCAAAAAGGCTTCTCAAGCGCGCATAAAATACGTGTTACACAATTACTATGTTCAGTCAGCAAATAATGTCTAGATGACAATGTGCAGCCCTACATAATTTTTTTTAAATGAACAAAATTTAATTAAAGTGTTTAAGTGAAATATTTTTCCAAATTTACGAAGTCACCGATGGGTTTCCCCTTATTTTTATACTGATTAACATTTTGCATACTTTGTGATGTAGTTGATATGTTCTTGAGATTATAAAGTACATGAAAATTTGTTCAGCTTTTGGGTCAACCAATAACCCTAAGGAGAAACATCCTGCTCTTGAAGTTCCCAAGCATAAGCAGTTGAATTGTATTGGTATGATTGTAGCTGATGAAAGTGTATAAAAGGAAATTGGTGATATGTCACAGTACACATGGCCTCTATAGCAACATGTATTCCATAAAATTAGTAGTGCTAGTTTCCACAAATGCATCACCAATTTCATGTCATGTAATTTCATTAGCTACAATCTTATTGATGCAATTGTCTAACCGAGCACCATTAATGTTTTGGCACATAAACAGTGGCGGATCTAGGATTTAAAGGTTGTGGGTGCTCACTTCCTTTAACATAAACTTTTTAGCAATAATATAGTATAAACAATACTAACTGAAACTCTTCAATAAAAAAAATCCCTTAATTAGGAAAAGGAAAAAGTGTAAGAAAACAAAAAGAAAAAAAAGCCCTTAATTAGATAGAAAAAGGAAAAAAATTAAAAAAGAAAAGAAAAAAGGTGCAAAATTCGCTGCACAAAGACAAGAAGGAAAAAGTGTAAGAAAAAAAAAGGTTGAAAAAATAAGCCCTTAATTAGATAAAGAAAGAAAAAAAATTAAAAAAAGAAAAGAAAAAAAGGGTGTAAAATTCGCTGCAAAAAGAAAAAAAATAAATGGGGCGAGTGGGATTTTAACCCTACCAGTGTGTTTTGCGTGACTCTGGTTTATATATGTAAACCATCGCGCCCATAAATGCTTTCATACCCTTATTTCTTATCTCAACAATATATTGATTGTATCGTAAATCATGTGAAATGTTAATTAGAAACAAAATAACATATGCTTTATTAATGATCAAGTGCGCTTGATGACGCCAAAATAGGCGAGATGTCTTTGATAATATACTTAAGAGAGATGAACCAAGAAAGTTGTATTGAAAAGGATACCTCTAATTTTTAAGGACAAAGCTTGCGCACAAGAGCTAAAGAGGATCCTAGAGATATTAGTGCTCCAGTTCCGTATTACAACCTAGAATTTTAGTCGGAACAGATTTGTGTGGCCATAAATTTTGGGGATTAACAACACTAAAAGAAATTCTAGTATATTTGTGAGTAAGAATTACCTCGTTCATGAACTTCATTAATTTGACATAAAAATTATCTATTTATTATATGCATCTTCTTCTTCTAATGGTCTTATTAATAGTTATGCTCTACCTTTTATTTTCTTCCTTAAACACTGTTTTGCTCAAAATGTTAATTTTTTCCACTTTGGTGGGAGAAAAGAACTTTTAAATGATTAAATATAGAAGAAATTCTATGTTTTTAAAGGGGTTAAGAAATTCTGTTCAAAGATGAATGTAGAGGTTTTTGAGCGAAGAAATGTAGAAGAGACCACCTACGAAACTTCTGACGGTCCGTCATGCTCGTGACAGTCCGTAGGTGGCAGCGTAGTGAAGCTGCTGAATGAAGATGGGGAAGTCTGACCAAGTGTGGAGTTATGGAAACCGTGACCGACCATCATAGCCATGATGGTCTGTCCTACAGGTTCGTCATGAAGATCAGAGAAGTAGTCCTAGTACCATATTCCAAGAGTCAAAGTGTTTTAGAACGGAGACCCTCGATAGACAGTTCTGCTTGTGACAATCCGTCATACCTGCCATCGAGGGTAATCAAGAGAGCATCAGAAGAATTTGCAAAGAATGGGACGACGGAGTCCATGACGGCCCGTCGTGACCACGACGTCCCGTCGCGAGGACCGTCGACCCAACCGCGTTTTTACAGATTTCCAGCAAATAGAGTCCTTCTTTGATTAGGTTATTTTATTTTTTATAAATAGTTGGAAAACATCATTTTTGAGGTGAGACTCGGGGATCATGGCTAGACTCTGGATCATTGTTAGACTCTGGATTATTTGGTTAGGTCCTTGATTTTTTGAGATTCTTGATTATTTTGATATTCTTGTAATTAATTGTTGGTGATTTTTGTTGTTTAATCAACCAAACTTTCAGATTTTACTCTTTTTCATTGAAGTAAGTACATGAATTCTTATACCATATATTTGAATATGGTAATTATGACTATGGTTGACAAATCTCCATAACTAGGGTTGTGGGAACCATAGGCGTATAATGAGGTAAAACTTAACTAAAATAACAAATCTAGAATAGTGTCTTGCATGTATTGATAATTATTTCGCTTAGAAGTCTTTTTAACGGATGACCAATGTTAGAACTCGCCTTAATGCTACTTGTCGGACAAAAGAGGTAGATAATAGGAAAAGAATTATCAACATAGATTTAGTGTATACTATCTAATAGGCTAGTATTGATTGGTACGAGGTAATAACTTAGTCAAATATCGAATATGATGCTTAATATGAGGTAAAGATAAGGGTTAGTATAGCAACACACGTAGACGGACCAAGGTGCGGAGTGAAATTTTCTAGATGCCGGACCAAGGATTTAGAAATAAATAACTTATCACTTTGCATGCAAGATACTAGGAAAGAATCGTTATAGTAAGACTTATCAAGTTATGAATCGGTGGGGAACACGTGAACCCTAGTTACTTTTATTAATTGATTAAACTCCAACATTTGAAGCTGTTAGTTTGTCTCTTTCAATTTTGCTAGTTATTTTCATTTATTTAAAAATAGAAAACCCCCCTTTTATAATTCTTGCTTTCCAAGGAAGTAATTGGCTGAACAATAGTAATAATAGATTGAATTTAAGTCTAAACTATTTTCCTTGTGGGAATGATCCCAACCTCACTAGTTGGGTTATTTACTTGACACGACCGCTTTACATCTTATTTGAGAAGTAAGTTTGAGCGTATCAAAATTTGTCGCCGCTGCCGGGGAAAGTAACTTTTAGATTAAGTTAAACATAATACAATATTAGTTGATATATTCTTGATTTTACTTTGTTTTATTATTTTTTATTCGTGCAGAACCACCCTCCTTGCAGCAGTCACTGACGGATACAGCGACGGACCATTGCTCCTGCGACGGTCCGTCGCCTAAATCCGTCGCGCCAGGTATGTCTTTCTGTTATTTTCAAACTAGGGCACACGCGATGGAACCCACGACAAACCGTCACAATCGAGACGGACTGTCGTCGGTGAATCGTCGCATCTTTAATGAAGCGTACCTGACCCGACCCGACCGGGTTTTTTTAAAAAAATCATCATTTAAAACCCCCACCCCTTCATTTAACCCCATTCTTTCACTCTTTCTCCCATTTCCCTCCCTTTAAAACTTTAAAGGATACTAGTCGGAGAGCTGTTTTTGTGGGTGTCTACATGATCACCAAGTACCTTTCCCTCTTGTTTTTCTCAAATTCATAGGTATGTGTCTCTAATTTCTACTCATTTATATTGCATTTTTTTTTATCAATTAGTAGTAGCCTAGTTCTTCTTGAAAAGTTCTTTCTTTATCAAATTTTTTCTTACCTAGGTTAAAAAAAAAACAATCCTTCAAATTGCCGTGTTAAAAACCTAAAAATAGGTGCCATAGCATTGCTAGTTTACTAGGTATTTGCGTAAGACAAATGTAGGTCAAAATACTACCAATTCGATTTGGGTCATAGGGGATGAATGGGGAATCTCTAGTTCTGTCACTGAGTTACAGAACGAGACCCCGATGACGGACCGTCGTACCTAGGATGGACCGTCATTAGGTACGTTCCAACCGCCCTAACACCACACTGTCAAATTTTCTCCAAGTGTCCACAAACGTCCACATGCGACGGACCATCGTTCCCGCGACTGTCCGTCCTGCACAACCGTTCTGGTTGTCAGAGACCCTATTCCTAAGGGTCTCTCACTTTTTCTAAGTGTCCTCCAACGGACATATGTGACGGACCGTCATACCTACGACGATCTGTCCTGCACAACCGTTCTGGTTGTCAGAGACCCTGTTCCAAAGGGTCTCTCACTTTTTTCCAAGTGTTCTCAAGCGGACAAGTATGATGGTCCATCATACCCACGACGGTCCGTCCTGCATGACCGTTATGATAGTTAGAGACCCCTCTCATAAGGGTCTCCATATTTTTTTAAAGTGTCCTCTGACTGACACCTACGACGGACCATCGTACTTGTGACGGTCCGTCCTGCACATACTGTCAGACTTGTCAGAGACTCTCCTTCATGGTTCTTCATATAAACATAGTCTAAGTAAGACACGACGGACCCCATGACGGTCCTTCGTACTCACGACGAGCCTTCACCTAGTCTGTTGTGTGTCACTGTTACTATAGCAATATCAATTTATTTTAATTTTTTTATGTGGTTTTGCTTGTCTTGTTTGCTCCTTCTAGTATTAATACTGATCCTTTACATGTACTATCTGCTATCGCACAAAAACAAGATCGATTCTATGGACGCGGGTGATCGAAGTCTGTCACCCCGTTTGCCCGCGTAGTCATTGGCTCTGATGATGAGCGTGACCGCGAATACGTGCCACCAGGCACTTCCACCACATGCCGTGCTGCACGTGCTGCAAGAGCCACACCCAAAAAGGTGGCATCTGGTGTAGTCACTGCCTCCAAGTCTGATGAGGAGCGCACACTGACCGGCACACCTTCTGGGTCAGCCACTAATAAAGAAGGAGCATCTGGCTCCTTAGGAGTTTCATGGTCGGAGGAAGCCTTCGGATCTGCTGAGGTTCCCGCACCTGCCACCGCTGCAGCCTCGACCTCGTCTAATGAGGCTGACAGTTTGAAATCCACAACCGGTTCAGCAGCTCGTGCTCTCACCCCGGTTACTGACCATCCCAACCGAGGGTCTGTCGACGGGAAGTTTCAAGTCTATTCCGATGCAAAGTTCCTGAATAACAAAGGAGTTATGACTCAGACACTTATATTGGAGCGGCGGCTCCTTAGGGGATGTCTCCCGATGATGCCTGAGATCCACAATCTCTTCACCTGACATCGATTGGAGTGGACAGCACGTCCGTTGGGACGTTATAGTGAAGAGTTGGTCCGAGAGTTCTATGCATCCTACGTAGCGACTCTCTGATCACATATTGATAGGAGGGCTTCCCCCGCAAAACAGGCCCCACTGGAGCAGGTCCGAGTACGGGCGTTCAGGTCGATATCTCCCTGCCTTCCATCCGCCGGTATCTATACGACGAGGATGTTTATGCTAAACAGACCCGTCTCACTGTCGAGTTTGACTACCGATGGCAGATTGCTAAAGATGGACAATTCCTGCGTGAGCCATAACTGAGAGAGACCATCAAGAGGTGGATGGCCCTGCACTTTTCCGTTGATGGAGAGGGTTCCGACTGGGTGACCGAGCCGAAGGGGTCCATCAAGGAGGCCAACTTGACTTTCACGGTGAAGTTTTTGTGGTTGATTATCCGCCACTGCATTTCCCCCACAGCCGCTGATAATATTGTCACATGGGATCGAGCAGTACAGATGGCGGCAATGATAGCCGGGTTTGGGGTGGATTTTGCGTGGCTTCTACAGGCGGTCATGCACGAAAGGGCTTTTAAGGTAACAACTACTTACCCTTTCCCGTGCATGATATTTTCTCTATGCAGGTCCGCAGGTGTGCCTATATGGCACGTTGATCATCTCAAGACCCCTATGGGAACTATTGATATCGGCCTCATCAGGGATGAGGCCAATGAGTTGGCTCCACACAGAGGGCCCCGTCCAGAGTTTCCTCCACTTGTTCACAATCTGGATGATACAGTTGCACAAGCCCCACGGCAACGCAGGCGGCTTCAACTGACGCTACCCCGGTCGAGTTTATCCCGATTAGTAGCACTGCCCTGAGCTCCTCTACCTCAGCCCCTCTACCCTCTCTGGTCCTGCGTGCTAGGGTCCAGAAATTAGAGGCACAAATGGATACACTTCTGCATCATATCCAGCCTTGGATATAGAGGTCTATTTCCGTAGCAGAAGAGCGCTTGGAGCGGATAATGGTCCAATACACAGAGCGGAAGATCGCTGAGGTTCATCAGCTCTTGGACACTTTTTAGTTGCGGGTGCTAGCCCGTCCAAACCCTCCTGTGGATGTGTCGAACATTCAGGATGCGGTCGACAGTCTTTGCGTAGATATTGATATGATATTAGAGGCTAGGGTGCTTGAGTCTAAGGCCCCTTGTGTAGAGCCTGCTGAAGACACAGTGATGGCGACCCTATTTGCCACATCAGAGATTCCACGACCTCCCCCTCGAGATCATGGCAAGAGGCGTAGGGGTCGAGAGGAGGATGAGTCACGAGCACGGAAGAAGGAGCGCCGTGAGATGGAGGGTGCGAGGAGAGCCTCGCTTGCTGAGGAGGAGGCGCGTCAAATGAGAGAAGGAGAGTTAGCTGCTGGGGCGCCTAGCTCCAGAATTGTGGAGTTAGCGGGAGGCACTGTTGATAGTGTTGTTGATGCTGAGGACACCAGTGAGGGTGTCCAGATTACAGAGGTAGTGGGTTCCGGGGAACTGGACCCACCATCTTGCTGATCGTCGGCGCTCTGCGCCCCATGTTTTCTTCACCTACCACTCTAGTATTTAAATTTTTTTATGCATTGGGGACAATTGAATATATTTTTGTTGGGCGTGGGGTAAATGGAAAGTGAGTGCTAGGGTGAAGTTTGAGTCGCCAAATTCACTATCCTCTTTTGGGGTTTTCTTGCCTGTGTTCTTTTTCCCCAAGAGACTGACTACTATTTATGTTGAACCGGCATGTCTATATCTTGT
Source organism: Solanum habrochaites (assembly GCA_027704765.1). Lineage (NCBI taxonomy): Eukaryota > Viridiplantae > Streptophyta > Magnoliopsida > Solanales > Solanaceae > Solanum > Solanum habrochaites. The sequence continues at coordinate 12,083,091 of JAKWJA010002493.1, forward strand.
GTACATAGTTTAATTCTTGAGCATGATGGCTAAAATAATATGCTGATAAAATGGAAAATGATGCATGACTAGGCATAGTAATTGATAAATGTGTGGCTCTAAGGATGACATAGAGGTACACCACTGCATGACCCTAAGTCTAAAATTCAAACTAGGTGTCTGATAATCTTGTAGAGTAATGAGATGTAAAGTGAGTGTGAGGAATATTTGAATAGTCCATTATTTGTACTGAGCTAGAACTTGCCTGGTTAGTCCTGCTAAAAGTAAGCTGTAATAGACAATTATTAAAGGATCGTAGGCCCTTATTAAATATAGCCCATTGTTTAGCCTATATAAAAGAAAACAAAATGAAATTTATCCTTCTTTGATCCAAACGATTTGAGCTTAAACTAGACCTTTCTTTTTCACCCTAATAAATCTTTTTCTGAGAAAAATGTGTTGGCCCTGGTCCCTCCTTGGACATGTACACCGCAACTTATGCCAAAAGCATAAGTTGAGGGTGGCTATTGCAGTAAAAACAACCCTTTTTATGGCTCTGACCCAACTTTGGATATTGTGTACTTTGACTCATGGCAAAGCAATGAGTTGAGGGTGGATATTATGAGGAATGCTCTGGAAAGTGGGGTTGAAAAAACAAAGAGAGAGAGAATAAAAGTAAAGTGATTCAAGAATAAGTTGAAAGAAAAATATACAAGAAATACAAGCAAGAAAAGAAGAGTCACTTACACAAATGAAAAAAGAAGGGAAAATAGCGAGGTGAAAGAATATGAGAAACTGGGCGAGATAAAATAATAGAAAATGGTATGTATAGCCTATATGTCAAGGAGGGAAAAAAGTCACTAAAGTATACCTAAATATACCCTACCTGACCCTGACCCTATACTACAAGCTAAGCAAGTCCTATCGTGATCCTAAGGGTTGTATAACGAACTTAAAGCAGTCAAAATAAGGGCAAGCTTATTGCAATATGTACGAATGAGTGTTAATTTATTCTTAGAGTGAGTGTTTAAAAGTAATCCTTATACTCAAACTTAAATCATTGTGTGAAAAATGAGGATTTAGTTTAAAAGTGAGGACACTAGTTGCAATACCGAAATATTAGCACCTCGGTGAGAAATTGAAGAGGATAGGTGTTGGTGCATGGTGAGTCTTTGTCATGGTCTGACTCTACATAATTCAAGCCTAATAGTGATAGCATGCATGAATATGATGAGATTAATCGGTATTGATAGCCAAAAGATTGCAAAGGATAACACATGGATACTATTGTATAAAGATTTTGAATTGAGTCATAGTTTGTCGCTTGAGGACAAACAACGAATTTAAGTGGAGGGTGTTGATATACCGTGGTTCACGGTATTATTAATACTTTTTCCTTAAGTTTAGTGTGTCCAAAAGCCTTTTTGTGCTAATTTTTATATAAGTTTCTCCTTATTTGCAGGAAATCTGACCAAACATGAATGCGGAGGTTTTTGAGCGAAGAAATGCAGAAGAGACCACCTACGGAGCTTGTGATGGTCCGTCATGCTCGTGACGGTCCGTAAGTGGCAGTGTAGTGAAGCTGCTGAAGGAAGATGGGGAATTTTTACCAAGTGTGGGGTTATGGAAAGCGTGACGGACCGCCGTAGCCTTGACGGTCCGTCCTGCATATTCGTCATGAAGATCAGAGAAGTAGTCCTAGTACCCATATTCCAAGAGTTGAAGTGTTTTGGAACGGAGACCCTCGACGGACGGTTGTGCTTGTGACGATCTGTCATACCTGTCGTCGAGGGTAATGAAGAGAGCAGCAGAAGAATTTTCAAAGAATGGGACAATAGAGTCCATGACGGCCCGTCGTGAACACAACGTGCCGTCGCGAAGTCCGTCGACCCAGCCGCGTTTTGACAGATTTTCCAACAAATAGAGTCCTTGTTTGATTAGTTTTTTTTAATTTTTATAAATAGTTTGAAAAACATCATTTTTGAGGTGAGACTCGGGGATCATGGTTAGACTTTGGATCATTGTTAGACTCTGGATTATTTGGTTAGATCCTTGATTTTTTGAGATTCTTGATTATTTTTAGATTCTTGTAATTAATTGTTGGTTATTTTTGTTGATCAATTAAGCGAACATTCAGATTTTACTCTTTCTCATTGAAATAAGTACATGAATTCTTATACCATATATTTGAATATTGTAATTATGACTATGGTTAACTAAACTCCATAACTAGGGTTGTGGGAACCATAGGCGAATAATGAGGTAAAACATAACTAAAATAACATTCTAGAATAGTGTCTTTCATGTTTTGATAATTTTTTCGCTTAGAAGTCTTTTTAACGGATGACCAACGTTAGAACTCGCCTTAATGCTTCTTGCCGGACCAAGGAGGTAGATAATAGGAAAAGAATTATCAACATAGATTTAGTGTATAGTATCTTATAGGCTAGTATTGATTGGTACGAGGTAATAACTTAGTCAAACATCGAAAACGATGCTTAATATGAGGTAAAGATAAGGGTTAGTATAGGAACACACGTAGCCGGACCAAGGTGCGGAGTGAAATTTTCTAGATCCCGGACAAAGGATTTAGAAATAAATAACTTAGCACTTTACATGCAAGATACTAGGAAAGAATTGTAATAGTAAGACTTATCAAGTTACGAACCTGTGAGGAACAAGTAAACCCTAGTTAATTTCATTGAATTAATTAAACTCCAACATTTGAAGCTGTTAGTTTGTCTTTTTCAATTTTGCTAGTTATTTTCATTTATTTAGAAATAGAACCCCCCCCCCCCCCCATTTAACATTCTTGCTTTTCAAGGAAGTAATTGACTGAACAATAGTAATAATAGATTGAAGTTAAGTCTAAACTATTTTCCTCGTGGGAACAATCCCAACCTCACTAGATGGGTTATTTACATGACACGTCCGCTTTACTTCTTAAATAAGAAGTAAGTTTGAGCGTATCAAATTTTGGCGCCGCTGCAGGGGAAAATAGCTTTTTGATTAACGGTCCGTCGCCTGAATCCATCGTGCCAGGTACTTCTTTCTATTATTTTCAAACTAGGGCACACGCGACAGAACCAACGACGAATCGTCACAACCGAAATGGCCCGTTGTCGGGGAATCGGCGCGTCTTTAATGAAGCGTACCCGCCCCGACCCGGCTTGGTTTTTTAAAAAATTCATGATTTAAAACCCCCACCCCTTAATTTCACCCCATTCTTTCACTCTTTCTCCCATTTACCTCCCTTTTAAACATTCAAAGCTCTCGTTTTCCCCAAATTCTCCAAATTTCTTAAAATTCATCATCTACTAGTCGGAGAGCTGCTGATGTGGGTGTCTACTTGATCACCAAGTACCTTTCCCTCTTGTTTTTCTAAAATTCTCAGGTATGTGTCTCTAATTTCTATTCATTTATATTGCATTTTTATTTATCAATTAGTAGTAGCCTAGTTCTTCTTGATACGTTCATTCTTTATCAAATTTTGTCCAACCTAGGTTAAAAAAAATCCTCGAAATTTCCGTGTTAAAACCCTCGAAATAGGTGCCTTAGCATTGCTAGTTACTAGGTATTTGGGTTAGACAAATGTAGGTCAAAACACTACCAATTCGATTTGGGTCATAGGGGATGAATAGGGCATCTCCAGTTCTTTCACTGAGTTACAGAACGAGACCCCGATGACGGACCGTCGTACCCACGACGGACCGTCATTGGATACATTCCAACCGCCCTAATACCCCACTGTCCAATTTTCTCCAAGTGTCCACCAAAAGCCACATGCGACGGACCGTCTTTCCCAGCACTGTCCGTCCCACACAACCGTTCTGGTTTTCTGAGACACTATTCCTAAGGGTCTCTCACATTTTCTAAGTGTCCTCCAACAGACACATGTGATGGACCGTCATACCTACGACGATCTGTCCTGCACAACCTTTCTTGTTGTCAGAGACCTTGTTCCTCAGGGTCTCTCAGTTTTTTCCAAGTGTCCTCAACCGGACAAGTACGACGGTCCGTCCTGCATGACCGTTATGATGGTCAGAGACCCCTCTCATAAGGGTCTCCATATTTTTTTCAAGTGTCCTTTGACGGACACCTACGACGGACCGTCATACCTGTAATGGTCCATCCTGCACATACCATCATACTTGTCATAGACTCTCTTTCACGGTTCTCCATATAAACAGAGTCTAAGTAAGACACGACAGACCCCATGACGGTCCGTCGTACTAACAACGAGCCGTCACCTGGTCCGTTGTTTGTCAATGTTACTATAGCAATATCATTTTATTTTAATTTTTTTTATGTTGTTTTGCTTGTCTTGTTTGCTCCTTCTAGTACTAATATTAATCCTTTACAGGTACTATCTACTATCTCACAAAAACAAGATCGAGTCTATGCACTCGGGCGATTGAAGTCTGTCACCCCGTCTGCCCTCCTTGTCATTGGATCTGATGATGAGCGTGACCCCGAGTACGTGCCCCCAGGCACTTCCACCACATCCCGTGTTTCACGTGATGCCATAGCCACACCCAAAAAGGTGGCGTCCGTCGTAGTCACTGCCTCCCAGTCTGATGAAGAGCGCACACTGACCGCCACACCTTCTAGGTTAGCCACTTATGAAAAAGGAGCATCTGCATCCTTAGGGGTTCCGTTGTCGGTGGAAGCCTCCGGATCTGCAGAGGTTCCCGCGCCTGCCTCTTCTGATGAGGCTGACAGTTCAAAATCCACACTCGGTTCACCATCTCGTGCTCTCACCCCGGTTACTGACCAGCCCAACCAGTGGTGTGTCGACGGGCAGTTTCTAGTCTATTCCGATGCAAAGTTCCTTAATGACAAAAGAGTTATGACTCGTACATTTATATTGGAGCGGTGGGTCCTTACGGGAAGTCTCCCAACGATGCCTGAGATCCACAATCTCTTTACTATACATCGAGTGGAGTGGACAGCACGTCCGTTGGGACGTTATAGTGAAGAGCTAGTCCGAGAGTACTATGCATCCTGCGTAGCGACTCTCTGATATCACATTGATAGGTGGGCTGCCCCCGCCAAACAAGCCCCACTGGTGCAGGTACGAGTACGTGGCGTTCAAGTCGATATCTCCTTTCTTGCCATCCGCCGGTTTCTATATGGCAAGGAAGTTGATGCTAATCGAACCTCTCTAACTGCCTAGTTGGACTACCATGGGAGATTGTTAAAGATGGCCAATTCCTGCGTGAGCCATCGCTGAGAGAGACCACCAAGAGTTTTATGGCCCTGCACTTGTCCGTTGATGAAGAGGGTGCCGACTAGGTGACCGAGCCGAAGGGGGGCCATCAAGAAGGCCAACTTAACTTTCATGCCGAAGTTTTTTAGGTTGATTGTCCGCCATTGCCTTTCCCCCGCAGCCGCTGAAAAATTCGTCACATGGGATCAAGCAGTACTGATGGCGGTGATGATAGCCGAGTTTGAGATGGATTTTGCATGGCTTCTACAGGCGGTCATGCACGAGAGGGCTTTTAAGTTCACAACTACTTACCCTTTCCCGTGCATGATATTTTATCTATGCAGGTCCGCAGGTGTGCCTATATGGAATGTTGATCAGCTCAAGACCCCTCTTGGCACTATTGATATCGGCCTCATCAGGGATGAGGCCAACGAGTTGGTTCCACGCAGAGGGCCCCGTCCAGAGTTGCCTCCACTTGTTGACAATCTGGCTGATAGGGTAGCACAAGCCCGTACGGCTACACAGGCAGCTTCCACAGACACTACCCCGGTCGAGTCTATCACGGGTAGTAGCACTGCCCTGAGCTCCTCTCTCTCAGCCCCTCTACCCGCTTTGGTCCTGCTTAATAGGGTCCATAAATTAGAGGCGCAAATGGCTACACTTCTGCATCATATCCAGCCTTGGATGCAAAGGTCTATTGCCGAGGCAGAAGAGCGCTTGGAGCGGAGAATAGTCCAGCACACAGATCGAAAGATCGCTGAGTTTCATCAGCGGTTGGACGCTTTTGAGTTGCAGGTGATAGTCCGTCCAACCCCTCCGGTGGATGTGGCGACCGTTCAGGCTGCGGTAGACAGTCTTCGCGCAGATATTGATATGATCTTAGAGGCTTGGGTGCTTGAGTCTGAGGCCCATTCTGCAGAGCCTGCTGAAGACACAGTGATGGCGGCCCTATTCGCCACATCAGAGATTCCACCACCTCCCCCTCGAGATCATGCCAAGAGGCGTAGGGGTCGAGAGGAGGATGAGGCGCAAGCACTGAAGAAGGAGCGCCGTGAGATGGAGGATGCAAGGAGATCCTCGCTTGCTGAGGAGAAGGCGCGTCAGATGAGAGCAGGAGAGTTAGCTACTGAGGCGTCTAGCTCCAGAACTTTGGAGATAGCGGTAGGCAATTCTTATAGTGTTGTTGATGCTGAGGACACCACTAAGGTTGTCAAGATTACAGAGGTAGTGGGTTCCGGGAAACCGGACCCACCAGCTTCCTAATCATCGGCGCTTTGCGCCCCAGGTTTGCTTCACGTACCACTCTAGTATTCCAATATTTTTTATGCATTGGGGAGAGTTGCATGTCTTTTTTTTGGGGGTGGGGTAAATTGAAAGTGAGTGCTAGGGTGAAGTCTGAGTAGCCCAATTCACTATCCTTTTTTGGGGTTTTCTTGCCTATGTTCTTTTTCCCCAAGAGACTGATTAATTTTTCTGTTGAACCGACATGTCTTTATCTTGTGTACATAGTTTAATTCTGGAGCATGATGGCTAAAATGATATCCTGATAAAATGGAAAATTATGCATGACTAAGCATAGTAATTGTTAAATGTGTGGCTCTAAGCATGACATAATGGTACACCACTGCATGACTCTAAGTCTAAAATTCAAACCAGGTGTCTGATAATCTGGTAGAGTAATGAGATGTCAAGTGAGTGTGAGGAAGTTTTGAATAGTCCACTATTTGTATAGAGCTAGAACTTGCCTGGTTAGTCCTGCTAAAAGTAAGTTGTAATAGATAATTAGGAAAGTATCATAGGCCCTTATTCAATATAGCCCATTGTTTATCCTAAAAAAAAACAAATGAAATTTATCCATCTTTGATCCAAATGATTTGAGCTTAAACTAGACCTTTCTTTTTCACCCTTACTGATCTTTTTTGAGAATAATGTGTTGGCCCTGGTCCCTCCTTGGACATTTGCACCTCAGCTTATGCCAAAAGCATAAGTTGAGGGTGGCTAATGCAGTAAACAACCTCTTTTATGGCTCTGACCCAACTTTGGGTATTGTGTATTTCGACTCATGGCAAAGCAATGAGTTGAGGGTGGATATTATGAGGAATGCTCTGGAATGTGGGGTTGAAAAAACAAAGAGAGAAAAAGAATAAAAGTAAAGTGATTCAAGAATAAGTTGAAAGAAAAATAAATAAAAAGAAAAATATACAAGAAATACAAGCAAGAAAAGAAGAGAGTCACTTACACAAATGAAGAAAGAATGGAAAATAGCAAGGTGTATGAGAAAGTGGGCGAGATAAAATAATAGAAAATGGTATGTTTAGCCGATATGTCAAGGAGGGCAAAAAGTCAATAACGTAGAGTCCTTGTTTGATTAGGGTTTTTTTTTTGTTAAAAATAGTTTTAAAAACATCATTTTTGAGGTGAGAGTCGGCGATCATGGTTTGACTCTGGATCATTGTTAAACTCTGGATTATTTAGTTAGGTCCTTGATTTTGTGAGATTCTTGATTATTTTGAGATTCTTGTAATTAATTGTTGGTGATTTTTGTTTATTAATCAAGCGATCTTTCGGATTGTACTCTTTCTCATTGAAGTAAGTACATGAATTGTTATACCATATATTTGAATATTGTAATTATGTCTATGGGTAACTAAACTCCATAACTAGGGTTGTGGGGACCATAGGCGAATAATGAGGTTAAACTTAACTAAAATAAAGAATCTAGAATAGTGTCTTGCGTGTATTGATAAGTCTTTCGCTTAGAAGTCGTTTTAACGGATGACCAACGTTAGAACTCGCCTTAATGCTACTTGCGTGACAAAGGAGGTAGATAATAGGAAAAGAATTATCAACATATATTTAGTGTATACTATCTAATAGGCTAGTATTGATTGGTACGAGGTAATAACTTAGTAAAATATCGAATATGATGGTTAATATGAGGTAAAGATAAGGGTTAGTATAGCAACACACGTAGCCGGAGCAAGGTGCGGAGTGAAATTTTCTAGATGTCGGACGAAGGATTTAGAAATAAATAACTTATCACTTTGCATGCAAGATACTAGGAAAGAATTGTTATAGTTAGACTTATCAAGTTATGAACATGTGGGGAACACGTAAACCCTAGTTACTTTCATTAATTTATTAAACTCCAACATTTGAAGTTGTTAGTTTGTCTCTTTTAATTTTGCTAGTTATTTTCATTTATATAGAAATAGAAACCCCCATTTTATCATTCTTGCTTTCCAAGGAAGTAATTGACTAAACAATAGTAATAGAAGATTGAAGTTAAGTCTAATCTATTTTCCTCGAGGGAACGATCCCAACCTCACTAGTTGTGTTATTTACTTGACACGACCGCTTTACTTCTTATTTTAGAAGTAAGTTTGAGTGTATCATGTCACTGCACAGATACAACACAACCTAAAAATTGTAATTTTACAAAAAATTTAATGCGACGAAGAGCCTTCTAATGTTTACTACTAGGATGACAAGTATATCTTCTTGATATACTAACAACATAAATTATATCAGGACAAGTAAAGATCACCATAAGCATTACAGTCCCAATTCTTTTAGCATATTTCATTTGAGAAACACTAGAATCTTTATACGATTACAAGTAAATGCTAGGATATAAGGAGATCTCCGTAAACTACATCAAAATAAATAATTTTTTAAAACATGATTTTAATGTAATGAGACTGACACAAAGTGAAATCGTCAATATTTCTTTTAATTTTGATTCATAAAATTACATCTACTTCATAATGATTTTCCATTTGAAACTTTGTAGAAAAAAAGTTCTTAATTTCATGAATAACAATCCTTTTTGGACAAAAATAAACAAGTCATATACATATAATCACGCAATTTGAACCTTTCATTTCGGAATAATCATAGGTATAAGATTAATTGACAAGAAAATCACTATCTACTAATGTGATATTAGACTTTTCATACCGCTGCTTAGGTGTGTATTTTACTCCATACAAGGACTTAGTCAACTTGAATATTTAATTATCTTCTCCTGGAACCACAAAACCTTTGGGTTGAGTTAAATATAACTATTCAACTAGTTAACCATTTCAAAATATTGTTTTGACATCCATTTTATCACTAACTCATGAAAGTGGAAAAAACAATAAGACTCCTAACGATCATTATTTTTGTCACAAGAAAATAAATATCAAAATAATCAACATCTTTCTTTTCGTTAAAACTCCTCATTAAAATTCTAGCCTTATATTTATCTATTGTAGATTCGGGTCTCAATTTCTTCTTATATGTCCACTTGCTACATATGAACTTACAACCTTTAGCCAAATCTGACAAGTTTGAAGTGTGATTCGAAACTATAAAGTTTAATATATTTTTAACACCTTCTTTTCAAAATATCACATATATTGATCTCATACTATAGAGTTTAATTCATTTTTAATATCTTCTTTTCAAAATATCACATATGGTGATCTCATTGCCTCATCATAAGATTTAGGTTTTATTAACAAGACATACACTAAATCTTATACCAAAATTTTCAGTAAAAAATACAGTGATAAAATCATGACAAAGTTGTTGTCAATTCTACATATTTTACTCCTTGTTAGTTCATTTAATTCTTCTTAGAAATAACTTCATAAAAAGAAACAACAAAAGGATCAACAAACATAAATGTAGAAGCATCATTATACATATCACTAAACACATTATTTTTCAAATGAAATTAGCTAAAAATTCAGTAACTCAAGATTCACAAATAGAAAAACTATTTAAAAACACAAATCTACATGCAACACTCTTTTCACATAACTAATAAAGACAATGTCAAAAGTCTTACAACCTACATTTACTCATTTAAAATCAGGTTGCCTTACCTTAGCCAAAGACCTCAAAACTTTCAGAAATTTCAAATCAGGAGGAAACCCTTTCTAAAAAATATATCAGGTCTTGTCTAACGTTTTATGAGGGACCATTAAGAATATAACATGCAAATAAGAAAGCTCCCCCTACATGTTGTTTGATAAACTCGATCTTAAAAGTATAGAATTTATCATTTCGTTAAGGGTTTTATATATTTGTTCAGCTACACCATTTTGTTGGAATATAATGAGAACTAAGCTCATGTATAATATCATTTTTCTCGCAAATATACTCCAATATTTTTGTATTATATTTACTGCCCCTACCAGATTCAAAAATTTCTTGATTTTCCTGTCTAATTTATTATCTACTTCGAATTTGAAAAACATACTTTCAACCTCATCTATAGATATTAGATTATATACCTTAGTGTATCTTGAAAATTAATACTTTTTTCCACTTTTCAAAAAGTATTCTTGAAGTTTGTTGAAATTGAATATATTAGTTCAAAAAATTGAATTTTTGTACTAATAATAGATTTCAAAGGTTTCCTTACACGTTTTGCTTGTACATATACAAGATTTTTGAAAAATCATCAATTTTTATCATAGAAATTAATTCTATTTTTCTAAGTCTTTTGATAGAAGCAATACTAACATGACATACTCTACCATAACACAAATTAATATACTTAACAATATAAGCAGAATTTGAAATACTAGCATTATTGATAATCTATTGAACATTGTTAAATACAAATAATTCTCCCCTAAGATATCTCTTCCCAATAAACTCTCCTCCATGAGAAATAATTATTTTATCACCTTTAAATATTGTTAAAGGCCTACTTTATTAATAAGTACTCCAAAAACTGTCTCTACAGGTAAAGTACATACAAAACATTATTCAAGGTTAAAGTTGTTTTTGAAGTTACATTATGTAAAAAATTTCCTTTATCCATTATTCATGTAGTAGATAACCCATGTAAACACAATTGTCATTACTTGACTCCTCAAAGTCATGGAATAACTCTTTGTTGACACAAAAATGTATTGAAGGGACTGTGTCCAACACCAATTAATATTTTTAGCTACTAGAACAACTACAATAATAATCACTTCATTAGTCTCACCAAGATGAGCTTGACCATCAGCTTGTCTTTCTTAGCGTAAGTTCTTTCCTTGTCGTACTTATCAGTGGCTAGCATTATGACTAAGTTTTTCGTAGACAAAGAAAGGATCCTTAGATTTTTGAATTTGAATCTTCGACTTGTTAAAGTAATTCTTTTTCTTTATATGTCCCTTTTTTATGAAATTCTTCGGTTTGCCTTTGAACATGTCATTCATAGCATTACCAGAAAATTCAATAAGAATCTGTGGAAAAATTAAGTAAAAACCTTTCATCTTATTTTTTAGATAGTTCGCCTCTTCAGTTCTCATGTGACCAATAAGTTCTTAGGGAGATATTATTTTCTTATATTTCAGTTGATATCTATAATTACTCCAAGTTTGTGGACATTTTTCACGCACAACACATTAGCCTAAAAAGTCTCAAACATCTTCATACCCTATTGAGAACATCAACAGTAAAGTTCTCATACTCACAAATTTCTTCCATGATTAGATTATTGTCACCATTTGAAACATAATCCATTGACCACCAAATTTTCATGCATCATCAACACTATATCTAAATCTTCAAATAAAGTAAGATGTTTATGTGCCCAGCGTTTAAAATTATTTTCATCCAAATACTCAAGCTTTGAAAGATAAGAAAAAATTTTATTCAACGAAATATCCTTTTATAAATATTGTATTCGGAAAATTGATTTCAAATTATTAGGGAAATAATACAATATTGATATCGGACAAGAATTAAAATAGTAAGTGAATTATGACAAAACAATACATAATGACAAGTCACTGCCATGAATGTAATTTTGGACTGACTTTGATGTTTATAGTTAAGTTCAGTCACTCTCCAAGCTTCTACAGATCTTCCAAGCAGGTGTACTCGTGGTTGGAAGTTTGGAGTTACACAAAAAAAAGTTGTTTAAATATTCACAATAGGAAGAAAAGCATTACAGACATTACATGAATAGGTGAAAAATGATTGTTTGCTTTGACAAAAACTTGTACAACATAGATATTTTACAATTGAAGAGCTTTAACACATGGGAATTTTTTTCACTACATGTCCCCTTAAGTACATAAAATTTAGGCTTCATTTATAACCAAAATATTGACGCCTAAAGAACATTTGAAAAGCAAAGAAGGAGGGATAATCTCAACAAAATTGGGTATCCAAAATTTAAATTGTTTATCTTTGAAGAGATAAATTTAGAAAAATAGGAGAAAAAATATCTTTAACAAAAGGTGACATGGGTGGGGCTAAATTCCCCTGGAATAATTTTAGGGACATGGTGACATTTTAGAGGTAGAAAATTTAATGGATTGAGCTCAAAATCCGGTGAATTTTTGGGGGATTTGCATTTTGAAAGGACAGGGGCTGCTAGGGTTTCCAGTTCATTTGGAAAAGAAGGAAATGATAAAGAAAATAAAAAAACTAGATGTATTTATTTTAGTGGTTTCGGCCCGGGTTTTATGAACGATAGTGTCTGATTGGATAATATTTGGGTTGAAAGTGGGTTTGAAGAAACAAGTCATTTTTACTTTAGAAAAATACATTTGCTTGAAATAATTAAAAATCGATAAAATTGAAAATATGATAAATTATATCTAATTATTAATTAAATGTATTAACCTTTTAACAGTTAATAATTACTTTGAAGTAAAGACCTGTTTTGATGAATAACCGAAGGAGAATAAGGAAAAGGAGAATAAGCAGAAGAAGATTAAGGAGAAGAAGGGGGGGGGGGAGGAGGAGGAGAAGAAAAAGACGACCAACAAGAAGAAGAGGACGATGAAGAAGGAGGAGGGGAGGGGAAGGGGAAGAATTAGAACAAGAGGAACAAGAAGAATACGAGAAGAAGGAGAATGATGAAGAGGAAGTGGAAGTGGAAGAAGAGGAAGGGAGGAACGAGGAGGCGGAGAATAGATTCAATATTTTTATAACAATACATAATTATTCAAAACATTTTTGAGGTACTTTTACTTGATAAATTGTAAAATTTCCTAGAAAATAGATTGAAAACATTTTAAATTTTAAGAAACAATTATTCTACTTTTTTTGGAACTAAAGAAGCCTGAAGGATTAATCAACCCTCTCCTTTTTAGGTAGGGATGATAGAATAGAGTTAGGGCCAAAAGTAGGTTACGGCCCCAAATACACCCTAGACGTGACATGACGTACAAGACCTCGCAAGGTCTTGCAAAACTCATTGAGCATACTTCATCAATGTTAATAGAAAAAAGGGTTTTAAAGGTAGTATTTCAATCTATTTTCTAGGAAATTTTACTAGTTAGTGAGTAAACTACCATAAATAGTATAATTTCAATCTATCTATATATAAAATAAATCTAAATATATACAAAGTGATATGACACCTCTCTATGGCCTCCGTTTATATTTATCTTGTTTTCCTTTTTTTAATCTTTTCCTTCATTTTCTACCAAACAATTATGCAGATAATAATTAAATAAATTAACATATTTGCTATATCCAATTATGTTTGATTAGTTACTAAAAAATTCTATCTATTCGCATTCTCTACTTAAATACCATCGACTGACCAACCTCCTTTTAACAAATTTTTCATGATTTAATCCATCTATAAATAACAATCTTCCATAAAGTTGTTAGCTACTAATTTTTATTTTCACATTATTCTATTTTTAATCAATATATCTTCTTCCTTTTAAATGTTTTCCTTTGGTTCATCATCATGTAGTAAACAATCAAAAGAGATGATACAAAAAAAGTCTCCTCAACTTGCTTTTACCAAATTTTCCATGATTTAATCCACTTATAAATAACAATCCTCTATAAAGTTGTTAACTACTCATTTTTATTTTCTCCAATTTTTTTTAATCAATATATATTTTTCCTTTTAATGTTTTCTTTCGTTGGAATTTGGTTAATCAACGTATGGTTAAAAATCATTTAGAAAAAAGTGATGTGACAAGCAAAAGTTCATCATATGAAAAGAAAGTTCTGTTGTAGTAAATTAGTCAATGAAAAATGGTCAGAGTTCTTTGATTCTGTTTCATCAGAAAATGTTCAATACGGTGGCCAAGTTCATCAAGAGAGATAGTCAAATTAGTTTGATAAAGTAAAAGTTTTAATATTTTATATGTGCATACGCATTTTTTGTATCTTTTTTAGTAACCATTATATAGCTATATGTTCAGTGCTAGATGCTATTAAAAATTTTTTGGAACATTCTACTAGTCATAAGATTGATCGAGTGCAATTTTGGTGGATATAACTTGGGTTATTCAACCACCCGCATGCTACTCTATGCAACAGATCATATTTTGCTAGAATTTTGTAATGATTTCAACTATGATATTGACATGTTTCTTAAGAAATCTTACCCTACTCTTTAATGGCCAAACAAGTTGCAAAATCTTAACAGCCTATGTAGGTAAAATGGTTTTGATCGGAGGCTAAGCTTGTGAAGGTCAACAATAATGGTAGGAAAGAGATTCGAGCGATTTAGAATAATGGGTAACTTATAGAAACTTCACTAGTCTAGGATTTAATTAGTTGCTTAAATGCATACTCGTTTACAATATTCTGAAGTATCAGACATTGATGCGTCCAAATATGTTCATATGCATGTACATCACGATACATGAGAAAAAATTAGTGGTAATTTTTTATTGGTTATATTCAACTATGGATTGCATGTATATAGGATATATAGGCAAACCTTGATCATTTCCCTTGCTTTCCTCACATCTCGATCATCACACTCCATTGTATCTTGTATCCTATGAGACATGTGAAGATATAGTGTAATTCACATGTATCTGGGATATATAGAAAACATTTTTTTCCTGATAAATATTACTTTGAAATATAGGATGAAATTATTAATTAATTATGTAAATATTAGTATTTCAAACTATAGAAAGAACTAGTAAATATGTTTTAAAAACTGTGTAATTAGGTAGTTTTTCCTAGATTGAAGGAGTAGTTAGGGAGAATTAAGTCAATATTGCTCTATTTTAGGCTATTTTAATGACTAATGCATCTCAATACATTTAACTCTAAATTTGGTACATTATAAATAAAAAGGTGGTATAATAAATAATTATTTGAAAGAATAGATTGGATTAGTAGATATGGGATGAATATAGGAGAAGCTACCTAATTATAAAAACATTTCTATCTTATTACTAATTCTTTCTATGATTTAAAATAACTATATTTTAATATCACTACACAATTTCATAGAAGATTTCAACTTAGATATAAATATGCGAAGATATACATTATATAAATGTATCTTGTCGGATCACATATATATGAGATGCGGATTTGAAAGCGAGATACGAGAGTTACGAGTGAAACATGAGGGAGCAAGCAAAATTTTTCTATGTATCTCATATAAATGTGTATCAAGTTGGATACAATATATCAAGAATAAATTATACGTAATTTTTATCTCGTTTATCTCAAGATACATGAATCTTAAAACATATTTGGAACACACCAAAATTTGATAAAGTTCATAATTTGCCAACTAGTATATCTCCATAACGACCCTCAAAATGAAATAGGCTAACTAGATTATGTCATGTGTTTAAAGAGTTATTAAATATTTAGTGATGTGTTAAAATGATGAATAATGTCTTAAGGGGTAATTTCTAAAGAGTTTGTATGTTGAACCTCCAAGATGTTTGGAAGCTAGTCTTGTATGTGCTATTGTGCCTTTGCATGTTTTATGTGTTGTTTGGTATCCAAAACGATATTGGAGGGTCTTAAGACCTAGATTAACATGTTTGTCGTAAAAACATCGTGGTACGACTCCCGAAGGACCACCCCAAGGGTCCTGGAAAAGGACCCAAACCCTAGCAAGAAAAAAACCAAAGATTGTCAAACAACGACCCCTTATCGACGCTACTTATGTCAATCAACGCCTTGTCGTTTGGGGGAATAGCTCAACACTTAGTTGTGGGAGCTTATCCCCCAGAATTTGACTTTCCAAACGACGCCCACCAGGATGGGACGCCGTTCAAACGATGGACAGTAGCTTGAGTCCGTCGTTTGGAGCCTGCAACACTGCCAATCTTTTCTACAAGCTTAGGGGTGAATTGGGAAATGCATCCCATGTCCTAATTAACTGGTAATAGGTTTTGTTAAGGATCTTTAGTTATTTTAAGTTAGTTTATACCCCCGAGACCTAAGTTAGACTTCACTTTTCAAAATCATAACCTCTCTCTTAAGACACCATCGAAGCTTGAACTCAATGAAGAGCTAGGATTGAAGATTTTTAGTGGTTTATTCACAAAATCCCTTGGGTTTTCTCCAATTAAGGTATGATAGTTCATCCTTTATTCTTCTTTCATTCAAGGAGCTAATCCAAAGGCTTTTCAAAGAGGTTTCAAATTCTTAAATTCTTATATTTTGAATTCTTAGCATGGGTCTTTGCATAAAAGGTTTTAATTGATGGATTATGATGTTTTAAAGATAAA
Organism: Solanum habrochaites; assembly: GCA_027704765.1. Taxonomy (NCBI): domain Eukaryota; kingdom Viridiplantae; phylum Streptophyta; class Magnoliopsida; order Solanales; family Solanaceae; genus Solanum; species Solanum habrochaites. The sequence goes on from JAKWJA010002493.1 coordinate 12,099,741, forward strand.
GTGATGGTTTTATGATCAAAAACTCAATGACCCCATGAATATGTCAATTTTTAAAGTGGGTCTTATGAAGTGGGTTTAATGTATATGATTAGACAATGTTAGTGTTTTGTTTTTATTATATTGTATTGTGATTATGTACTTCCATTTATGCCTTATTATGATTATATATTTGAGAATTGAGAAAAGGTGATCAAGTCTTGGATGAAGGGTAAGTTGATCTATGTTGTTTATTTCTTATTGAATTGATCTTGAGTGGTATGGTCCACTTATGGTGGCGGTGTTTACTTGATGTATATGATTATATATGTGAATTGTGATTATGGATTTGAGGCATTGAATATGAAGTAAAGTGATGTCATGATGTATATGGATGAGATGTCTTGTGAAGTTGATAATATGTATTGAATATGCTATGTCTAAATGAAGTTCAATGTGAATGTGAAGCATGATAGTGTGTGAATTATGATATATGTAGTATGATAATGCTTAAAATTCAGTGTTATGAATATGGGGGTTATGTAAAGAATGTTGTCACATCTACTCACATGCACACACTTTGAATGAATGAATGAAGTTAATGAATGAAAATGGGGGATTCTAAACTAGACACTATTCGTGAGTAGAGATGAAGTGTCTAGTACAAACCCTATTATTCCTAAGAACTCTAGTGAATTAAAAAGGGGGAGTTTGGGTGGACACTCTTCGTGAGTTGAGATGTAGTGCTTAGTAGAAACCTCAGTATTCCCAAAATCTTTCCAAAGAATGGTTGGAGGTTGGATACTCTTCGTGAGTTGAGATGTAGTATACAAAAGTAATATCTAGAAATGAGAGATCTTCATGAGTTAAGATGTAGTATTAAATAAAAATTTCTTAACCTATAATTAATGAATGTCTAATACTCAATCGAGGAGTCATTCTCAGCAACGAGAGGATTTGAAGAAGGGATGGATACTCTTTGTGAGATGAGATGTCGTATCCAATGTACCTCTAGAGATGAGTATTCTCGTGAGTTGAGATGTATTACTTAAAAGAAATCACCTTATCCCTTAACTATGCACCAACATATGTTGATCTATTTGAGATCTAAGTAAAGGCTAAGAGAATGACCCTACTTTAGGCAAGTGGCGATCCCTCATCCGGTAGGGGATATACCGGGATTCCATGTCTAGCTCTCATGGTCTATGTCGACTAAATCTAGCCCCCACAAACGAATGTAATGAAATAAGTCTTCTTAAGGGTGTACTACTTAGGGTAGGTGGTTGAAGGGGACGCTATTTATCCTTCGCACAAGTAGACATTTTGAGGAAGTTTTGGTGTGTCCTTATATGAAAATGTATGAATGGTTTACTATATAATGTTAATGAGGTAAGTTGACTTTATGTATAATGTTAATGAAGCATGTTGGTCTTATGTCTAAAGTGATGAAAGCTATGTAAATGATGAATGTGATGTGCCTAGTCTATGTAAATGATAAATGTGATGTGCCTAGTCTATGGTGATTCTCAAGGAGCACTAAGGTGGGAGTAGTAGTATGGGATGCAACTTTCACATTGTACTAAGTATAACTTGGGGGTTGTCTTGGAGGATGGTCTTTATGTGAAGTTCGTAAAGACATGTATGTTTCCTCTAGTATTTTTAGTAATGAAAGTTGATATGTTAAATTGGATTGGAGCATGCTTATCTTTGGTAGTCTTAAGGATCCTTAGGTGTGAAATGAAAAGGTTGTATGGTCGGTCTCTTCATGTCTTACATAGGTGAGTCTTAGGATAACTTTGGATATGATGGTCTAGATGATAAAAATGGATTACTTGATGAATGTGACTAAATGTTGAGGTTAAGGAAGTTTTACTTGTATATGAAATGATGCTTTATAAACTTGATTCATCAAGGTTTTACTAAAATAGCATGAAAGTATGTTTCAACTACAATGTCCTTTTAGCATGTTTTTGCATATTACCATAGTTAGTACAATGTTTGTACTAACTCTATATTCTTCTATATTTCTATAAGTATAGGTGGAAGACAAGTGAATGTTCTTAGAAGGTCAAGCTTGGGAAGTTGATTCTCTCAAGATTTGTATGTCCTCATATGTATGAGGACATGAACTATGTTTCTTTTAGTGTCTTTATTTTAATACATTATTTAAGACTTAGTATGTTTCTTTCAATTTTAAGGGTCGTAACCTTATGATATTATTATTATTATTATTATTATTATTATTATTATGATTATTATGCTGCAAAGTGAAAAGTTAAATTACCATTTTTACAAATTTTTATAATTTTCATATATATATATATATATATATGTATATATATATATATATACATATATTCTTATTCTCATTTCAAAATCATGACCTTTCAAATTTCTCACACAAATATTAAAAAAATACAAATGATTAATTATTCCTTAAAGACAAGAAATTAAAGTAGATGCATGCATTTCATAAAGTTAAATTTTATCTCCATCTTTTTTATATTTATTTTAATACTATTTGACCTTTCAATTTTCCATGTGTCTTTTCATGTTTCCATTATTTTGTTGTATAAATTTACTTTTCGAAGAAATATTTTAATTTACTATTTCCGACAATTCTTCTGTGTAGGGCATAGTTCATTCTTCTCAACAATATTTATTCTGATCAATCTTTTCACATTCGTTAAATACTCTATAAAGTTTATCATAAGGTGGGTTTGTCCAATTATTTCATTTGCCTTCTTTAGTTAGATTTCCCCTCCAAAAAGAGTCTTACTTCAGATAAATCTATTCCAATATAATTGATTTAGCTACATATATTGACCAAAATTTTTGTATTATTGCTAAGATAGAAGCATATTCACTTCTTTTAGTATAATATCTATTTATAAAAACTTCAGTTGCAATAAAATTCAAATTCAGATACTAGTTGATGTGTGAGTACCTTTGCATATTTAAACTTTGAAATGTGGACATGGACTATGCTTGGAGCACAAAGGTTCATAGTTGACTGTGTGTTCGTGTAGTATAAAATGGCATGAAATACACATGTGTTGCACGTGTTCGAGGACTAGTATATATATATATACAAAAAAAATCAGAGTGAATGGATGCTCAAGCACCCGAAACTCACTTACTGTGTCCGCCCCTGAACATAAAGAGGGGGAAGTTCGTCCTTGCGGTTACTATTTGATCAAAAAGGTGAATAAATATGCATATCCTTATTTCTTATCTTAACAATATATTTATTGTATGGTAAAGCATGTGAAATTTTAATTAGAAATGAAACAACATATGCTTTATTTATGATCAAGTGTGGGTTGATGATGCCAAAATAGGCGAGATGTCTTTGATAATATAACAAGAGAGATGAATCAAGAAAGTTGTATTGAAAAGGATACCTCTAATTTTAAAAGACATAGGTTACGCACAAGAACTAAAAAGGATCCTAGAGATATAAGTGCTCCAGTTCCGTATTACAATCTAGAATTTTTAAGCGGAACGGATTTGTGTAGCCATAAATTTCGGGGAATAACAACACTAGAAGAAATTCTAGTATATTTGTGAGTTAAAATTACCTCGTTCAAGAATTTATTGCATGAACTTCATGAATTTGACATGAAAATTACCTATTTATTTTATGCATTTTCTTCGTCTAATGGTCTTATTAATAGTACTGCTCTAGCTTTTATTTTCATCGTTAAAGACTGTTTTGCTCAAAATGTTAATTTTTTCCACATTGCAGGGAGAAAAGAACTTTTAAATGATTAAATATATAAGAACTACTATGTTTTTAAAGAGTTAAAGAAGATGTATAGTCTTGTTCTACCGTTGTCGGTCACTCGACTCAAATTGGAGTTTGGCAAATATATCCATCAAGAAATTTATGTTTTGGGAAAAAAAAATAAACCCAAAATATTTCTCGTGGCAGCATGAATTGAAGTGTGTGTGAAGAGACACATCTTTTAATTCAAGGGTGTGCACTAGAGGTGTTAACTACACTTGAACATGTGTCACCGCACAAATACAACACAACCTAAAAATGTAACTGTACAAACTTTTATGATGCGACAAAGAGCCTTCTGATGTTTACTACTAGGATTATAAGTATATCTACTTGATATACTAACAACATAAGTTATATAAGATAAAGTTCACCATAAGCATTACAGTCCCAATTATTTTAGCATATTTCGTTTCAGAAAAACTAGAATATTTAATCTATTACAATTGTGTGCTAGGATAATAAGGAGATCTCCCTAAACTACATAAAAATAAATAATTTTTTTAAACTTAATTTTAGTGTAATGAGGATGACACAAAGAAAATCATCAATATTTCTTTTAATTTTGATTCCTAAAATTACATTTATTTCATACTTATTTTCCGTTACAAACTTAGTAGACAAAAAGTTATTAGTTTAATCAATAACATTCGTTTTTGGTCAAAAATTAACAAGTGATCTACATATAATCACGTAATTTGAACCTAACATTTTGGAATAATCATAGGTATAAGATTAATTGACAAGAAAATCACTATCCACTAATGTGATATTAGACTTTTCATACCGCTTCTTGGGTGTCTATTTTATCCTATACAAGGACTTACTCAACTTGAATAATTTATTATCTTTTCCTGGAACCACAAAACCTTTGGGTTATGTTAAATATATCTATTTGTCTAAGTCACCATTTAAAATATTGTTTTGACATCCATTTTATCAGTAAATTATGAAAAGTGGAAAACGCAATAAGTCTCCTAACGGTCATTATTTTTGTCACAATAGAATAAATATCAAAATAATCAACACCTTTCTTTTGGTTAAAACTTCTCATCAAACTTCTAGCCTTATATTTATTAATTGTAGGTTAGGGTCTCAATTTCTTCCTAAATATCCACTTGCTACATATGAATTTAAAACCTTTAGGCAAATCATACATGTCTGATGTGTGATTCGAAACAATATAGTTTAATTCATTTTTAATACCTTCTTTTAAAAATATCATACATATTGATCTCATACTATAGAATTCAATTCATTTTTAATATCTTCTTTTCAAAATATCACATATGGTGCTATCTCTTAACCTATAGTTAATGAATGTAATGAATTTCTAAGACTAAGTGGGGGAGTTATTCTTACCACCGAGAGAATTTGAAGAAGGGGTGGATACACTTTATGAGAAGAGATGTCGTATCCAATGTACCTTTGAAGATGAGTACTCTTTGTGACTTCAGATGTAATACTTAGAAGAAATCTCCTTATCCCTTAACTATGAACCCTCATCTGTTGATCTATTTGAGATCTAAGTAAAGTCTAAGAGAATGACCCTACTTTAGGCAAGTGGGGATCCCTCATCCGGTAGGGGACATACCGGGATTCCATGTCTAGCTCTCATGGTCTATGTCGACTAAATCTAGCCCCCACAAACGAATGTAATGAAATATGTCTTCTTAAGGGTATACTACTTAGGGTAGGTGGTTGAATGGGACGCTATTTATCCTTCGCACAAGTAGACATTTTGAGGAAGTTTTGGTGTGTCCTTAAATGAAAATGTATGAATGGTTAACTATATAATGTTATTGAGGTAAGTTGACTTTATCTCTAATGTTAATGAAGCATGTTGGTCTTATGACTAAAGTGATGAAAGCTATGTAAAATATGATTGTGATGTGCCTAGTCTGTGGTGATTCTCAAGGAGCACTATGGTGGGAGTAGTAGTATGGGATGCTACTTCCACATTGCACTAAGTTAAACTTGGGGATTGTCTTGGAGGATGGTCTTTATGTGAAGTTACTAAAGACATGTATGTTTCCTCTAGTGTTTTCAGTAATGAGTGTTGACATGTTAAATTTAAATGTAGCATGCTTATCTTTGGTAGTCTTAAGGATACATAGGTGTGTATTGAAGAGGTTGTATGGGCGGTCTCTTTATGTCGTACCTAGGTGAGTCTTAGGATAACTTCTGACAGGAATGTCTAAATGATAAAAATGGATTACTTGATGAATGTGACTAAATGTTGAGGTTAAGGAAATTTTAGTTGTATACGGAATGATGCTTTGTAAACTTGATTCATGAAGGTTTTACTAAAATAGCATGAAAATTATGTTTCAACTACAATGTCCTTTTTAGCATGTTTTTGCATATTACCATACTTAGTACAATGTTGTACTAACTCCATATTCTTCTATATTTCTATAAGTATAGGTGGAAGACAAATAAAGGTTCTTAGAAGGTGAAGCTTGAGAAATTTATTCTCTCAAGATTTATATGTCCTCATATGTTTGAGGACATGAACTATATTTCTTTTAGTTTCTTTCATTTTATACATTGTTTAAGACTTAGTATGTTTCTTTTAATGTAAAGGGTTGTGACCCTATGATATTAAGACGTGTCTAAGATGGATTGAGATGCATTTTGTCATTTTGCATATTTTTTCTTGTGAATCATTGAACCTCTTAAGCAAACAAAGGAGAAAGAGAGGTAGAAAAAACACAAATGAACAAAGATAAACGGCAAAATTGTTCTATCTCTATTTATTATAAAGAACCCACAACTAACTTAGTTGATTAGATATGATGGATTTTTATATTATTTTAGGCGTAGACTAGTTGTATGCTTGTTATGCCTCATGCGATTATAGAACCCAAATAGTCATGTTTCAATTTCTTCGTGGTCTAGCCTTAGAGTTGTAACGTAGTTTAGAAGTGCCTAAGGTTTGATATTTTATACCTTAAGGCTAGAGAGTTAAGTCTCCAAGGGATGAAATTTTGTAGTCTCTCTTTGTTCATTTGTGCTTTTTCTACCTCTCTTCCTCTTATGTTTTTTTAGGAGGTTCAATGGTTCACTACAAATTTTTTTTTAAAAAATAACCAAATTAATCTCAAATCATTCTCATACACACCCAATATCACAGTACATATTCGAAAAAAATGACTGAATTCCAATCACATACAGAAAGTAGTAATTTGTTCAGTGTCAATTCCTAACTATTGTTGTGGTTGCCCAAAAGATTAGACACGGTTTTTTCACAACAAGATGATAGAACAGATGTAGAGAATAGGATTATTAGACAATTCTTATAATACATGTTGTGCATTTAGGCTAGCATCTTATTGTGAGAAAATCTTTTCCCTATCTTTTGCAATCATAAAGAGAGTTCAAGATTGATATTGAAGATCCTAGTTACAATTTGTTGCATATGCTAAGTGTTTCAGTCATTTTTATTGAATATACTTCTTGTGTAGAAGAACGGAACTAAGGTGGATTTTTTCTTATTTGTAAATCTACTTTCTAGTGAATGATTGAACCTCCTAAATAGACTAAGGAGGAAGTGAGGTAGAAAAAGCATAAATGAAAACAAAATCCAGAGAAAAGTTGTTAATAAAACTAGTAGGCAAAGGTAATGTTCAAAATTGAGGTGGATGTTCATGAAAAGTTCATTGTTGTCATCCAAAGTCATGGTGAAGAAGGAAACTTTACCACAAAAATGTATTGCAATTTCCTTTTATATTGTCCATCCCTGATATTTATGTGCATATACATATAATCTAGCTAATAATTCTAGGCTGAAATGCGAAATTGGAACATTAATCTCTCTTGAATTATCTTTAGTCATTGTGTGCACACGTTCTGTATTTCAAAAATAAAGGTATCATGTATGGTGCAACCTGTCTTAGTTTATCTCTTTTGGGTATAGTATCAAAGAAACTTGGCTTATTCTGGTTTCAACAACTCACACATGATTATACCCAACCTGAATATTATTTTTAGGGTGAACCCATCGGTGTCCCGTTAAATGTGGCATGAAATATCACATATACACTTTAATTATTCTATGTTCATTTTGAACACCTGTAATAGTCATTTACTTTGTCATTTCGACCCTTTATTTATAGTCCCAGATCAAACTAAAGCGTGTGTTGACTAATGCTTTTGTTGAAAAAATACACAAATCTTTAAGTGACAAATGAACTTTTTTCTTAAAAGAATAAAGAATCACTTTTCATTCCTTTTTTTTCTCTGGGTCTGTAATCCCATGCCCTAGACCCCATTTTTCATCTTCTTCTTTCTTAACTCCACCAAGAACGCATAATCTTTCACTAATCTCAGTAATTTCATTCTTCTTATTTTGTGCCTTGAAATTATTATTTTTTTTCTTCTCAGTATTTTCACTGCATTATTTTTTTAAGAAAATAATTTCTTCTCATCCATTTTTTCTATGTTTAATCTCTTCAATCCCAACCCATTTCCTCTATCTTTTTTTTTTCTTTGCTATTATGAATTTTTTTCTTTTACGAATACTAATTATAATGTAGTAGGAGATACAAATAAAAGAACTAACTTTTTTGAAATATTTATTTCCATTAAAGCCGGAGAGGATCCGATAATTATCAATTAAATAATTTCATTATTTGTCTCCTCTAGTGGATATAGTGCAAAAGAAGTTGAAAAAGTATTTTTTTTGTGATTTTATATTAGTATTGAATGATGGATAAAAAACTTAATTAGATTTTCAGGGAATAACCAAAAAACTAAGTAGTATACAAGCCTAACTAAAACAATATATTTTCTCAAAATTTGGTTGGTGATGAGGGATGATCTATGGTTGCAGAGAAAATGAGCAAGCAGAAAGGTGTAAAAAAAAATCAATGGAGAGTGGTGAAAGATTGCAGAGAGAAACAGTGAGGAAGAAGAAGAAAGAGCAAAAAATTCACTAAAAAGGCTTCTCAAACGCGCATAAAATACGTGTTACAAAATTACAATTTTAAGTCAGCAAAAAGTGTCTAAATGACGATGTGCAACCCTACATAAGGTTTTTAAACAGAACAAAGTTTAATCAAAGTGTCTAAGTGAAATTTTGTACCAAATTTATGAAGTCACCTATTGGTTTTCCCTTATTTTTATACTGATTAACATTTTGCATACTTTGTGATGTAGTTGATATGTTCTTAACATAATAAAGGACATGAAATTTTGTTCACCTTTTGGGTCAACCAATAAACCTAAAGAGAAACTTCCTGCTCTTGAAGTTCCCAAACATAAGCAGTTGAATTGCATTCGTAAGATTGTAGCAGATGAAATTGTATAAAAGAAAATTTGTGATATGTCAGCACACATGGGCTCTCTAGCAACATATATGCCCATAAAAATAGTAGAGCTAGTGTTCACAAATGCATCACCAATTTCATGTCATGTAATTTCATTAGCTACAATCTTATTGATGCAATTGTCACACCGTGTACCACTAATGTTTGGGAACATAAAGGGGAGGAAGTTCGTCCTTGCGGTTACTATTTGATCCAAAAGGTGAATAAATATGGATATACTTATTTCTTATCTAAACAATATATTAATTGTATCATAAAGCATGTTAAATGTTAATTAGAAACAAAATAACATATTATTTGGTTATAATCAAGTGTGGGTTGATGACGCCAAAATAGGCCGGGATGTCTTTGAGAGTATACAAAAGAGAGATGAATCAAGAAAGTATTATTGGAAAGCATACCCTTAATTTTTGAAGACATATCTTGCGCACATGAATTAAATATGATCCTGGAGATATTAGTGCCCCAGTTCTGTATTACAACCTAGAATATTAGTCGTAACGGATTTTTGTGGCCATAAATTTCGGGGAATAACAACACTAGAAGAAATTCTACTATATTTGTGAGGTAAATTACCTCATTCATGAATTTTTTGCATGAACTTAATGAATTTGACATGAAAATTTCCTATTTATTTTATGCATTTCCTTCGCCTAATGGTCTTATTAATAGTTCTACTCTAACTTTTATTTTCTTCGTTAAAGACTGTTTTGCTCCAAATGTAAAGTTTTTCCACATTGGTGGGAGAAAAGAACTTTTAAATGATTAAATATAGAAGAAATTCTATGTTGTATAAGGGGTTAAGAAGATTCCAACTCTTGTTTTACCGTTGTCGGTCATTCGACTCAAGTTGGACTTTAGTAAATATATCCATTGAGAAATTTTTGTTTTGGACAAAAAAACTAAACCCAAAATATTTCTCGTGGCTGCATGAATTGAAGTTTGGACAAAAAAAATAAACCCAAAATATTTCTCGTGGTTGCATGAATTGAAGTGCGTACAACACATTAATGCACGGTGAAGACACACATCTCTTTAGTCAAGGGTGTTCACTAAAAGTGTAAACTGCACTTGGACATGTGTCACTACACAGATACAACACAACCTAAAAAATGTAATTTTACATAAATTTTAATGCGATGAAGAGCCTTCTAATGTTTACTACTAGAATTATAAGTATATCTACTTGATATAGTAACAACATAAATTATATCAGGACAAGTAAATATCACCATAAGCAATACAATCCCATTTTATTTTAGCATATTTGATTTGAGAAACACTAGAATCTTTTTACTATTACAAGTGAATACTAGGATCATGAGGAGATCGCCCTAAACTACATCAAAAAAATTAATTTTTTTAAACTTTATTTTAATGTAATGAGATTGACACAAATAGAAATCGTCAATATTTCTTTTAATTTTGATTCCTAAAATTACATCTTCTTCATAATGATTTTCCATTCAAAACTTAGTAGGCAAAAAGTTCTTAGTTTCATAAACAACATTCATTTTGGACAAAAATTAACAATTCATATACATATAATCACGCAATTTGTACCTTTCATTTCGGAATAATCATAGGTATACGATTAATTCACAAGAAAATCACTATCTACTAATGTGATATTAGGCTTTTGATACCGCTGCTTAGGTGTCTAGTTTACTCCATACAAGGACTTACTCAACTTGAGTATTTAATTATCTTATCCTAGAACCACAAAACCTTTGGGTTGAGTTAAATATTACTATTCATCTAGGTAACCATTTAAAATTATTGTTTTGTCATCCATTTTATCACTAAATCATGAAAAGTTGAAAAAGCAATAAGACTCCTAACGGTCATTATTTTTGTCACAAGAGAATAAATATAAAAATAACCAACATCTTTCTTTTCGTTATAACTCCTCATCAATATTATTGCCTTATATTTATCAATTGTAGCTTCGGGTCTCAATTTCTTCTTATATGTCCACTTGCTACATATGAATTTACAACCCCTTAGGCAAATCAGACAAGTCTGAAGTGTGATTCAAAACTATAAATTTTAATTTATTTTTAATACCTTCTTTTCAAAATATCACATATATTGATCTCATACTATAGAGTTTAATTCATTTTTAATACTTTCTTTTGAAAATTTTCAGTCAAAAATACAGTGATAAAATCATGACAAAGTTGTTGTCAATTCTAAATCTTTTACTCCTTGTAAGTTCATTTAATGCTTCTTAAAAATAACTTCATAAGAAAAAACAACATAAGGATCAACAAACATAAATGTAGAAGCATCATTTTACATATCATTAAACTCATTATTTTTCAAAGTAAATTTGCTCAAAATTCAGCAACTCAAGATTCACAAATATAAAAAGTATTTTGAAAACAAAAATTTATATGCAACAGTCTTTTCACATAACCAATAAAGACAATGTCAAATGTCTTACAACCTACATTTACTCATTTAAAATCAGGTTGTCTTACTTTAGCCAAAGACCTCAAAGCTTTCACAAATTTCAAATTAGGAGAAAACCCTTTCTAAAAAATATACCAGGTCTTGTCTAACGTTTTATGAGGGACCATTAAGAATATAACATGCAAATAAGAAAGCTTCCCCTACATGTTGTTTGATAGACTCGAGCTTAAAAGCATAGAATTTATCATTTTGTCAAGGGTTCTATATATTTCTTCAGCTACACCATTTTGTTCGAATATAATGAGCACTAAGCTCATGGATAATATTTTTTTTCTTACAAATATACTCCAGAGTTTTCGTATTATATTTACTACCCCTACCAGATCCAAAAATTTCTAGATTTTCTTGTCTAATTTATTTTCTACTTCGAATTTTAAGAACATACTTTCAACCTCATCTATATATAATAGACTATATACCTTAGTGTATCTTGAAAATTAATATTTTTTTCCACTTTTTCAAACAGTATTCTTGATGTTTGTTGCATTTGAATATATTAGTTCAAAAAATTGAATTTTTGTACTAATAATGGATTTCAAAGGTTTCCTTAAATGTTTTGCTTTTACATATACCAGATTTTTGAAAAATCATCAATTTTTATCATAGAAATTAATTCTATTTTTCTATGTCTTTTGATAGAAGCAATACTAACATGACATACTCTACCATAACACAAATCAATAGAGTTAACAATATAAGTAGAATTTGAAATACTAGCATTATTGATAATCTATTGAACATTGTTTAACACAAATAATTATCTACTAAGATATCCCTTCCCAATAAAGTCTCCTCCCTGAGAAATAATTATTTTATCACCTTTAAATATAGTTAAAGGCCTACTTTATTAAGACGTACTCCAAAAACTATGTGTCTACATGTAAAGTACATACAAAACATTATTCAAGGCTAATGTTTTTTCTGAAGTTACATTATGTTAAAAAAAATTCCTTTATCAATTATTCCCGCAGTAGAGAACCCATGAAAACACAATTGTCATTAGTTGACTCCTCAAAGTCATGGAATAAATCTTTCTTGGCACAAAAATGTATTGAAGGGTCTGTGTCCAACACCAATTAATATTGTTAGCCACTAGAACAACTACAACAATAATCACTTCATTAGCCTCACCAAGATGAGCTTGACCATCAGCTTGTGTTTCTTACCGTAAGTTCTGTCCTTGTCTTACTAATCAGTGGCTAGCATTATGACTAAGTTTTCCGTAGACAAAGAAAGGATCCTTAGATTTTTGAATTTGAATCTTCGACTTGTTAAACTAATTCTTTTTCTTTATATGTCCCTATCTTATGGAATTCTTTAGTTTGCCTTTAAACATGTCATTCATAGCATTAACAGAAAATTCAATAAGAATCTATGGAAGAATTAAGTAAAAACCTTTCATCTTATTTTTTAGACAGTTCACCTCTTTAGTTCTCATGTGACCAATAAGTTCTTAGGGAGATAATTTTATTTTTTTATATTTCAGTTGATATCTATAAATACTAAAGCTTTGAAAGATAAGAAAAATTTTATTCAATGAAATAGCCATTTACAAATATTGTATTCGGAAAATTGCTTTCAAATTATTAGGGAAATAATATAATATTAATATCGGACAAGAATTAAAATAGTAAGTGAATTATGACAAACACTATGTAATTGACAAGTCACTACCATGAAAGTAATTTTTGCCTGACTTTGATGTTAATAGTTGAGTCGAGTCACTCTCCAAGCTTCTACACATCTTCCAAACACGTGTACTCGTGGTTGGAAGTTTGGAGTTGCATAAAAACAGTTTTCTTAATATTCACAATAGGAAGAAAAATAATTCAGACAATACATGAATAGGTGAAAGAGATAAAATGAAAGAGAGATTTTTGTTTCTCTTTTATATATTTAGTTCACAAATGATACTCCTTAAATAGGAAGAACATTTATGTTTTCATCAATCATAAGAATGTTAGTAGTTAAAGTAAAATTAATGAACTGAAATATTACTTTTTCTTTGATGAATTTTTTTTCAGAATGCAATGTAATTTCTAGTTTCCTGAATAGTTTAAATATTTTCTTACGAAGTTAAAAATACTATCACTTGAATAAATGGAAACCATATAAAAGGAAGTAGATCTCCTATTTCACATCAATTTAGGACTTAAATGTTCACATAGATTAATGACGGAGAATTCTTAGATGTTTTTATCCTTTGAATTAAATAAAATGGAATAAAATCTACAAACCTGAGTCACCAGAACAACTGTTGGAACCAAGAATAGCTCTATAGGGAAAAAGCTTCTGAAGAACGTAACCAAAGCTTCTAAGAATCATTATTGATATAAGGGTCTTCAAAGAACTAGTCTCCATGAAATCATGGTCATCTACCTTAATGCAGCCTCCATAACTTCCAGATGATAACTACACAATAAATCAACATATATATTACATAATTATTACTCTATCGAGTACAAGCTCCTACTTGTAGGAATTGATTACACTAGAGAATATAAGTCAAAGATTGATTACAAGAGTCCTAGTTATACTTCAAATAAAATACTAAAAATTATTGTTCAATAGAAGTAGGCCTTCACTACTAATAAAAAAAGGGATAATACTCAATTACCCCCCTAGCCTATACCCAAAATCCCTACGACACACCTTATCTTTGATGAGGTCCTATTACCCCCTCCAACTTTTTTTAAAGTAATTTATTACCCCTTGCATGCCTACGTGGCAATAATAATCTGCAAGGTCGATTTGTTTGTTGAACACGCGCCGTGACCCACTTTTTCAGCTTTCGATAAAGTAACTTTACACTTCCCAAGTTTGAAAAGATGGCGTTTAGTCTTTTTCAAATTCATTTTACCAAAAAGTAGATGAAGTAGAAAGAGGGAAATTGTTGCATGTGTGGACAGGATCGATTTCAAAGGTTAGAAATTAGATTTCCAACTGAAATTTGATTTTTGTTGTTGGATTTAGGGAGTTAATTTTTGGTTGCAGTGTGTCGATTTCATTAAGCAAGAATCGTGACTGAGTTGAGTTCAAAGGTTAGTTTTTTCTTCATTTATTTTGTTTTTTGTTGTTATGCTTAGATTTTGTAATGGTTATACTTAGATTTTCTAGGGGTTATGATATGTTAAATATTGATTTCGATTTTGAGTGAAATATAACTTTTAGGGTTTATGTTGTGGTTCTGTTAGATATCAAATTTCTTATTTACTGTCACCTTTGTTGTTATGGGTGTATGTAACTTGTTATTCATACATTTATAGGAAAAGTGTTTTGAGTGTGGGTTGGTTGGGTGGTAATATAGTTGTGTGAGTTATGTTGTTATAATATGAAACATGCAAGAAGATAAAGACGAGTTGGGTGTTTTTCTGTGATGTCTTATATTCTGGGTGACAATAAAGTAACTTCATGTTGGGTATTGTGTTGTGTCTGTGTGGGTGTGGGGTTAAAGTTAAATAACATTATCCTAAGAAGAAAATATATGTTGGGTGTTGTGTTGTGTCTGTGTGGGGTTACATACCTAATTGTAAGAAGATAAACATATGTCGTGTATTGTGTTATTTATGTGGGGTATTGTGTTGTGTATGTGTGGGGATGGATATGTATTTTCTTCAACTTGAATTGTTTTTATAACTATTTGGGTATGTGTTTTCTTAGTCAATTATTATATTCTATTAGAAACTTTTACTTAATTATTGTTATGTTTATGCATATAAGTATGAATGGGTTTACATTCATTACTTTAAAGTTTTATCATGGTGGGGCCTTGTTGTATGAAGGGGATAAAGCAAGATATGTGGGTGGGTTAGTGAGTGAATATTATAATATTGATGTGGATACAATATCATACTTTGAGTTTAAGGACTATATTAAAGAACTAGGGTATAGTACAAATTGTAAATTAAGTGTCCGGCCACCTAATAGTTGCATTTTAGGAGATATTGACAATGATGATATTCTCTTAGCAATGTTTAATTGTTTGCAAAGTGGGTCTGTTTTGAAAGTATATATCCACATGCCTGGTGAGGATTCTGGTGCAACTTTTAATAAATTTGGGACAACTGAGGCTAGTGGATATAATCAAGTAGGTGAGGTTGCTTATAATGGGGCAGATATAACTATAAATACTACCTCAAATATTCCTTCTACTTCAAACCCAAAAGCTCTAAATAGTGATCCATCAGATTCTGAAGATAGTGAATACAGGTATAGTGGATGACCAAATTTACTATGATAAAGAATATTGGTGTAAGGTGTTTTAATTGTGAAATCAAGTCTGATGCAATAGATAATAATATGTGTGAAAGCTTTAATTCTTGGATTTTTTCTGCAAGGCATAAAACCATTATTTCTATGCTTGAAGAGATAAGAATTAAGGTCATGAATAGGTTAGCTAGGTTAAGTGAATTTTCAAACTCTTGGATAAGCAATTTCTCTCCAATGGCAATGAAAGTACTAGAACAAAATATTGATAAGTCAATGGCATGTAACATTGAGTTTAATGGAGTAACTGGCTATAAGGTTTTGGATGGATACAAACAACACACTGTATGTTTGAGAAAGAGGGAGTGTAGTTGTAGATCTTGGATGTTAAAGGGTATACCATGTGCACATGCCTTAGCTGCAATGTTGCATAAACAATATGACCCACATGATTTCATTCATCCATGCTACTCTAAAGAAAGGCACTTGATGACTTACTAACATTTCATACAACCCATGAATAACATGCCAATGTGGCCAGAATAAAAAAATCTCTTGTTGATCCACCAGTGATAAAACAAATGCCAGGAAGACCTAGAAAGTTGAGAAGGAAAGAGGTTGGTGAAAAGAAGGTGTCTGGTAAATTATCTAAAACAAGACTAACTATGACATGTAGTCTTTGCCATGTTAAAGGTCACAATAAAAGAAGTTTTCATTTAATAAGGAGTGATGGAGTTGGTTCTACTGTCGGGGAACAGAGAGATACCCCTACTTCAAATGTTGAAGAACCATCAAGTTCGAAAAAAGGAAGGGCAAGACCAAAGGTACATTACTATTTTGTCACTTACTTTTAAAGTGTAATCAACTTACTAATATAATTTTTTTTTTTTTGCTAATTAGAAATCAACAAATATTGAGAGTGAGCCTGTTGACAAAAGGGGGAGAGGCAAACCTAAAAACACAAGTGCAAATGCAAGTGCAATAGGGGATTCACCTACAATTATTGCACCTCCAACAACTTCAAGAACAAAAAGAGCTAGAGCAAGTGCAAGTGCATCAAGGGCCTCTCCTAGAACCACTGCACCTCCTACAACTTCAAGAACACCAACACATCAAGAATGTGCAAGTGTAAATGGTGTTGGAGTATTATCAAGATCCAGAACTGGTAGAGGAAGGGGTAGGGGATTGTGAAGTGCATGAAGAGGTAGTAATCATCCACTTGAAAATTGGTTTACATGTTCTCAAGGTAGTACAACACAGGGTGTAGACCAGAACACAAATGTTGCACCAAAGGAAACTGCTACTACCAGGAAAGGAAAGGGTGTTGAAAACACAACTCAATTTAAAAGGCCAAGAGTCACGGGTATGGGTGTGTTTCAAGCTTAAAATGGTTTCAAAACTTTCAATGTAAGTATTGCGATGCATTCATATTGTTTGTTATCTAATAACTTGCACATTTATTCTCTAATAATCTTAGTTCTCTAAAAATATTGTAGCCTGGACTGCCAAGTAGCACAATATTAGCCGGACCAAAGAGAGTTTTGACATCAAGTATTGTAATTGGGGATGTTGGTTTCAAACCGACAAGCGGATTGAAGTGGAAAGGAAATCAGGCAATCACAACTAGAATGCTCCAGCATATTAGAGATCAATCAAGGCTTTCAAACACAAATATTTCCTCCTCTTCACAAGCTCAAACACCATGGAAACTATAATGTTGATATCAATGGTGTTTTATCAGTACTTTCTTGGTGGCCACTATAAGTACTATTTTGTTTCATGTTTGAAGGAAAACTAAATATTCCTATTTTTTGTTATAGTACTGAAATTACGGGTACTTATACATTGTGAAAACTTTGTTTTGCGTATATGTTGTGACTTGTATAATTTTGGGCACATTTAGATTTTGTACTGAAATTTGCTCTTAAGCAATGAAATTCTTGGCACCTATGCGCTGTGACTAATTATCGGCATTTTTACAATCAACTTTGTACTTACAATTTGCTCTCAAGAATGATTAATACCTATTGCTTTACTTTATTTTACAACTTCCAACACAAACATATCAACATGGCAAATAGAGAATTAAGACAGTTTCAAACACAAACAAATTCAATTTTACATTACAATAGAGCAAATAAAGGTTTTGTTACCACACAAAATTATGGCAATTTCATATGATCCTTATACCTACCAATTTGGGTTAGAAAACTAACAAATTAAACAACAAAACAAATCATCAGACAACAAAGGAATTTTCCAAAACAACAGCCTTTATTTGTTTTCTTCATTTTTATCCCTTTCATCTTCTTCTTGTCTTTCAATTCACCCATTTCTTTTACGTTGTCAACCTTCTCCTTTGAATTGATGTTCAGATTTTCATAACGATTTCGAAGACTTTCACCTTCATCCAAAAGAATTTTCTCTAGTTTTGACTGCTCAATGTTCGAATTATCATGCTGTTCCAGTTGAATCTTCACATGCTCATAATTTTTTTCTAACTCGTTAATCCTATTCAACAAGTTAGGAATAATAAAACGAGATCTTTCATCAAATCTCTCTGTGTCTCTCCATCTAAAGAAATTACAGTTTGTGGCCTCATAGTGAGGACAAGACCACAATCGTCTTCCGGGATTGCGATTTGACCAAGACGTCTGCATTTGCAGTAAGATTCCATTCTTGCATCGCACTTCCGCGTTAAACATGGAATCGTTCTCATCCATACACAACTTATTCAACTCGAATTTTGTCATAACCCTAACTTTATAAACATTGTCAAAAAAAATAAGAATTAATAATCGACATAAAAAGATGTAAGAATATATTACATTTTACTTTACCTTTTCAAATCAAGGAACTTGAATGATAATGGATGGATCTTCTTAAAAAATGAAGAACCATGAACATGGGGTTATTTTTTGAAAAGAGGAAGAAGATTGCTTTTGAGAGAAACAATAAAAAAAAATTGTTTTTTTTTAAAAATTGCTTTGACACGTGGCTAACTTTTATTGGACATTTTTCGCCAAAATATGAATTCACTCTGCACTCACTCTGCACTCATGCGACCTACATGGGTGAAATTACGATTATTGCCACGTAGGCACTCAAAGGGTAATAAATTACTTAAAAAAAAGTTGGAGGGGGTAATAGGACCTCATCAAAGATAAGGTGTGTTGTAGGGATTTTGGGTATAGGCTAGGGGGGTAATTGGGTATTATCCCATAAATAAATAAAAATTAATGTTTTTTTAAAACTAAAATAGGCTCCAAAATAAACTAAAACAATACAAATGCATGTCATTTTGGCTTTCGATCTATTTTAAGTAACAAAATTACTCGACATATCATACTCATTTGTTTATTTTTAAATATTTTTTCAATGGTAGGATCAATAGTGGCAAAATAATTATAACTCATCTCCTTATAAATCATTAATTTAAAAGGAGTTGGTACCTCCATGAATGATGCAAAGTGAAATAGTACTTAAAAATTTACACTAAAAGGAAACATTGAAGCGTGATGACTTGATTTAAATTGAATTTCTCATATAGTTAAGAAAGTAAAATCAAGGTAAATAGTTAATAGATTTTTAGTTAATACAAGTCATTCTATTAAAATTCCTACCGATTACAAGCATGCGTCAAACTAAATAACCAAAAGATAAGTAGAATATTGACGTAAATAATATGTTTGACAAAATACTATTTATATCATTTTTTTTAATTAAAAATGCAAAGAAATTTTTATTCCAACTTGAAATGTATATCAAACTCGGAGAAAAAAGAAACTAACAATTAGTCATAACCAATTCCTTTTTAATTTATAAACTTAGAAGATAACTTACTACATGACATGTAACATACTAAAAAATAGCAGATCACGTCAAAAATAAAATAAAGGATCTAGGTGAAATATAACTTTTTAAGGAGCAATGAAATGAGATGATAAGTTAAGTATTGTACAAATTTGTAATTGAAAAAAACAAAACAAAATGATTGAGAAGTAACCTTGAATTATCTTCTGCATCTGATGGCAATGATTGAAAAATAATTGTTTGCTTTGAGAAAAACTTGTACAACATAGATATTTTACAATTGAAGAGCTTTAGCACAGGGAAATTTTTTTCACTACATGTCCCCATAAGTACATACAATTTAGGCTTCATTTATAACAAAAAAATTGACGCCTAAGGAATATTTGAAAAGTAAAGAAGGGGGGATAATCTCAACAAAATTGGGGATCCAAAATTTGAATTATTGATCTTTGAAGAGATAAATTCAGAAAAATAGGATAAAACATATCTTGAAAAAAAGGTGACATGGTGGGGCTATATTCCCCTAGAATAGTTTTAGGGACATGGTGACGTTTTTGAGGTAGAAAACTTGATGAATTGAGCTCAAAATCCGGTGAAGTTTTGGGGGGGTTTGCATTTTGCAAGGACATTGGCTGCTAGGGTTTCCAGTTCATTTGGGAAAAAAAGAAATGATAAAGAAAAGAAACAGAATAGAGGTATTTATTTGAGGGGTTTGGGCCCGGGTTTTATGAACTATAGTGTCTGATTGGGTAATTTTGGGTTGAAAGTGGGTTTGAAGAAACAAGTCATTTGTACTTTAGGAAAATACATTTGCTTGAAATAATTCAAAATCGATAAAATTGAAAATGAGATAAATTATATCTAATTATTTATCAAACTTATTAACCTTTTAACAATTAATAATTACTTTGAAGTAAAGACCTGTTATGTTGAATAACCGAAAGAGAATACAAAAAAGGAGAATAAGCGGAAGAAGATTAAGGAGAAGAAGGGGGAGGAGGAGGAGGAGAAGAAAAAGATGACGTACAAGAAGAAGTGGACGATGAAGAAGGAGGAGGGGAAGGGGAAGGGGAAGAATTAGAACAAGAGGAACAAGAAGAAGACGAGAATGATGAAGAGGAATAGGAATAGGAAGGAAAAGATGAAGTGGAAGTGGATGAAGAGGAAGGGAGTAAGGAGGAGGAGGAGAATAGATTCAATATTTTTATAACAATACAAAATTAGTCAAAACATTTTTGAGGTACTTTTACCTGATAAATAGTAAAATTTCCTAGAAAATAGACTGAAAACATTTTAAATTTTAAGAAACAATTATTCTACTTTGTTTGGAACTAAAAAAGCTTGAGAATTAATCAACCCTCTCCTTTTTAGCTAGGGATGATAGAAAAGAGTTAGGGCCAAAAGTAGGTCATGACCCAAAATACACCCTAGACGTGACATGACATACAAGACCCCACAAGGTCCTCCAAAACTTTTTGAGCATACTTCATCCAAGATAATATAACAAAGAGTTTTAAAGGTAGTATTTCAAATAAAAGAGTTTTACAAAATGTAGCAGAAGTCTAACATAAGTCTTAAAGCCATATATTACATCATAAGGGAGTGATTGGGACGTAAACCATAAATTACATACAAAATCTGAAAATAAAATACATGATAGCAATAGAATAATCTCTATCCTCGATACATGAGGACTCATCACCTTAACGTAAAAGTACTCATATTGAAATGTAACTGTTGCAACAAATAGGAGAATCTTAGTAGTTCAGTTGGTTGACTACCTAAACTCTCATCTTATTGGTAGGATTCAAGTCCCCACATTGTAATATTCACCATTCATAGAGTCTCTCATCACCTTAAAGTACCAAAGGGTAACTAGAAATTATCGATTGAGTATACTACCATAAATAGTATAATTTCTAAACTCCACCAAGTGCGATTTTTTTTTTAAAAAAAAATTTCTTCTCATCCATTTTCTATATTTAATCTCTCCTTATCGCAATCCATTTCCTCCATCTTTTATTTCTTCTTCCTAAACTCCACCAAGTGCGATTTTTTTTTTAAAAAAAAATTTCTTCTCATCCATTTTCTATATTTAATCTCTCCTTATCGCAATCCATTTCCTCCATCTTTTATTTCTTTTCTATTAAGTTTTTTTTTTACAAAAACTCATTATATATGTAGTAGGACATACAAATATAAGAACTCACATTTTTGAAATATTTATTTCAATTGTAGTCAGAGATGATCCGACAATTATCAAATAAATAATTTCATTACTTATTCTCCTCTAATGGATATAGTGCAAAAGAAGTGGAAAAATATATTTTTTGTGTATTTTAAATTATTATTAATGATGGATAAATAAATAGATTAGATATTCAAGGAACAAGAAAAATCTAAGAAGTATAAATGCCCATCAAAAACTATATATTTCTCAAAATTTGGGTGGTGATGAGGGTTGGTCTATAGTGGCAGAGAAAAAGAGCGAGTGGGAAGGAGTAAAAAAAATAATCAATGGAGAGTGGTGAAAGATTGAGAGAGAAATAGTGAGGAAAAAAAAGAATGAGAAAAAAAAAAATTCACCAAAAAAGCTTCTTAAACGCGCATAAATTACGTGTTGCACAATTACTATGTTGAGTCAGCAAAAAGCATCTAAATGACAATGTGCACCCCTACAAGGTATTTAAAATGAACAAAGTTTAATTAAAGTATCTAAGTAAAGTTTTAAGCAAAATTTAAGAGGTCGCCGATGGATTTCCCCTTATTTTTATATTGATTAACATTTTACATACTTTGTGATGTAGTTGATATGTTCTTGAGATTATAAAGTACATGAGAATTTGTTCATCTTTTGGTTCAACCAATAACCCTAAGGAGAAACTTGCTTCTCTTGAAGTTCCCAAGCATAAGCAGTTGAATTGCATTGGTAAGATTCTATATGATGAAAGTGTATAAAAGGAAATTTGTGATATGCCATAAAATTAGTAGAGCTAGTGTTCACAAATGCATCACCAATTTCATGTCGTTTAATTTCATTAGCTACAATCGTATTGATTCAATTGTCACACCGTGCACCACTAATGTTTAGGAAATTAAAGGGGAGCAAGTTCGTCCTTGCGGTTACTATTTTATCCAAAAGCTGAATAAATATGCGTATACTTATTTCTTATCTAAACAATATATTGATTGTATAATAAAGCATGTGAAATGTCAATTAGAAACAAAATAACTTATGATTTGTTTATAATCAAGTGCGGGTTGATGATGCAGGAATAGGCCGGGATGTCTTTGATAGTGTACAAAAGAGAGATGAATCAAGAAAGTTGTATTGAAAAGGATACCTTTAGTTTTTGAAGACATAGCTTGCGCACATGAACTAAAGAGGATCGTAGAGATATTAGTGCCCCAGTTCCGTATTACAACCTAGAATTTTAGTCGGAACGAATTTGTGTGGCCATAAATTTCTGGGAATAACAACACTAGAAGAAATTCTAGTATATTTGTGAGGTAAATTACCACATTCATGAATTTTTTTCATGAACTTCATGAATTTGACATTAAAATTACCTATTTATTTTTTGCATTTCCTTCGCCTAATGCTCTTATTAATAGAACTACTATACCTTTTATTTTCTTCGTGAAAGACTGTTTTGCTCAAAATGTTAATTTTTACCACATTGGTGGGAGAAAATAACTTTTGAATGATTAAATATAGAAGAAATTCTATGTTGTTAAAGGGGTTAAGAAGATTTCAACTCTTGTTTTACCGTTGTCAGTCATTCGACTCAAGTTGGACTTTGGCAAGTATATCTATTGAGAAATTTTTGTTTTTGATTAAAAAATAAACCCACAATATTTCTCATGGCTACATGAATTGAAGTGTGTACAACACATTAATGAACGGTGAAGAGACATATCTCTTTAGTCAAGGGTGTGCACTAGAAGTGTTAACTGCACTTGGACATGTGTCACTACAAGATACAACACAGCCTAAAAAATGTAATTTTACACAAATTTTAATGCGACAAAGAGGCTTTTAATATTTACTACTACCATTAAAAGTATATCTACTTGATATACTAACAACATTAATTATATCAGGACAAGTAAAGATCACCATAAGCATTATAGTCCCAATTATTTTAGCATATTTCATTTGAGAAACACTAGAATCTTTATACTATTACAAGTGTGCTAGAATCATGAGGAGATCTCCCTAAACTACATCAAAATAACTAATTTTTTTAAACATGATATTAGTGTAATGAGACTGACACAAAGAGAAATCGTCAATATTTATTTTAATTTTGATTCCTAAAATTACATCTACTTCATAATGATTTTCCATTTGAAACTTAGTAGATAAAAAGTTCTTAGTTTTATCAATAACAGTCATTTTTGGACAAAAATTAATAAGTCATATGCATATAATCACGCAATTTGAACCTTCCATTTCGAAATAATAATAGGTATAAGATTAATTGCCAAGAAAATCACTATCCACTAATGTAATATTAGATTTTTAATACCGCTGCTTAGGTGTCTTGTTTACTCCATACAAGGACTTACTCAACTTGAATAATTAATTATCTTATCCTGGAACAACAAAACCTTTGGGTTGAGTTAAATATAACTATTCAGCTACGAAACCATTTAAAAATATTGTTTTGACATCCATTTTATCACTAAATCATGAAAAATCAAAAAAATAATAAAACTCCTAACGGTTATTATTTTTATCACAAGAGAAAAAATATCAAAATACTCAACATCTTTCTTTTTGTTAAAACCCCTCATCATAATTCTAGTCTTATATTTATCAATTGTAGCTTCGGATCTCAATTTCTTCTTATAAGTGTACTTGCTACATATGAATTTACAACCTTAAGGTAAATCAGACAAGTCTGAAGTGTGATTCGAAAATGTAAAGTTTAATTTATTTTTAACACCTTCTTTTCAAAATATCACATATATTTATCTCATACAATAGATTTTAATTCATTTTTAATATCTTCTTTTCAAAATATCACATATGGTGATCTCATTGCCTCATCATAAGATTCAGGTTTTATTAACTAGACAGACACTAAATCTTATACCAAAATTTTCAGTAAAAAATATAGTGATAAAATCATGACAAAGTTGTTGTCAATTCTACATCTTTTACTCCTTGTAAGTTCATTTAATGCTTCTGAAAAATAACTTCATAAGAAGAAACAACATAAGGATCAACAAACATAAATGTAGAAGCATCATTTTAAATATCATTAAACACATTATTTTTCAATGTAAATTTGCTAAAATTTCAGCAACTCAAGATTCAGAAATAGAAAAACTATTTTAAAAACAAAAATCTATATGCATCACTCTTTTCATATAACCAATAAAGACAATGTCAAAAGTCTTACAACCTACATTTACTCATTTAAAATCATGTTGACTTACCTTAGCCAAAGTCTTCAAAACTTTAAGAAATTTCAAATTAGGAGAAAATCCTTTCTAAAACATATATCAGGTCTTGTCTAACGTTTTCTGAGGGACCATTAAGAATATAACATGCAAATAAGAAAGCTTCCCCCTATGTGTTGTTTGATAGACTCGAACTTAAAAGCATAGAATTTATCATTTTGTCAAGGGTTTTATATATTTGTTCAGCTACACTTTTTTGTTAGTATATAACGAGCACTAAGCTCATGTATAATATCATTTTTTTCACAAATATACTCCAGAGTTTTCATATTATATTTACTTCCCCTACCAGATTCAAAAATCTCTTGATTTTCTTGTCTAATTTATTTTCTACTTCGAATTTGAAGAACATACTTTCAACCTCATCTATTGATATTAAACTATAAACCTTAGTGTATCTTGAAAATTAATAATTTTTTCCTCTTTTTCTAACAGTATTCTTTAAGTTTGTTGAATTTGAATCTATTGAACATTGTTCAACACAAATAATTCTCCACTAATATATCCCTTCCCAATAAAGTCTCCTCACTGAGAAATAATTATTTTATCACCTTTAAATATAGTTAAAGGCCAAATTTATTAAGAAGTACTCCAAAAACTATGTCTGTACAGGTAAAGTACATACAAAACATTATTCAAGGTTAAAGTTTTTTCTGAAGTTACATTAAGTAAAAAAATTTCTTTATCCATTATTCCTGCACTAGAGAACCCATTTAAACACAATTGTCATTAGTTGACTCCTCAAAGTCATGGAATAACACTTTGTTGGTAAAAAAATGTACTTAAGGTCTGTGTCCAACACCAATTAATCTTGTTATCCACTAGATCAAATACAACAATGATCACTTCATTAGCCTCACTAAGATGAGCTTGACCATCAGCTTTTCTTTCTTAGCGTAAGTTCTGTCCTTGACTTTCTTATCAGTGGCTAGCATTATGACTAAGTTTTCAGTAGAAAAAGAAAGGATCCTTAGATTTTTGAATTTGAATCTTCGACTTGTGTAAGTTATTCTTTTTCTTTATGTGTCCCTTTCTTATGAAATTCTTATGTTTGCCTTTGAACATGTCATTCATAGCATTACAAGAAAATTCAATAAAAATTTGTGGAAGAATTAAGTAAAAACCTTTCATCTTATTTTTTAGACATGTCGCCTATTCAGTTCTCATGTGACAAATCAGTTCTTAGGGAGATAATTTTATTTTCTTATATGTAAGTTGATATCTATAATTACTTCTAGTTTGTGGATATTTTTCAAGCACAACACATTAGCCTAAAAACTCTCAAACATCTTCATACCCTTGTTGAGAACATCAACAGTCAAGTTCTCATATTCACAAATTCGTTCCATGATTAGCTTATTGTCACCATTTGAAACTTAATCCATTGACCAACATATTTTTTCTTTCATGCATCATCAACACTATATTTTTTCTCGAACTAACATATATTTTCTAAGCAAATATTTGATTAACAAATAAATCAGACAAATGATAAGTAATTGGTTAAAAATCGTCAGTACAAGGTTTGTTAAACAAAATATAATCAACTTCTAAATCTTCAAATAAACTAAGATGTTTATGTGACCAGCGTTTGAAATTATTTTCAGCCTTGAAAGATAAGAAAAAAATTTATTAAACGAAATAGCCATTTATAAATATTGTATTTGGAAAATTGCTTTCAAATTATTAGGGAAATTATACAATATTGATATCGGACAAGAATTAAAATAGTAAGTGAATTATAAGAAACACTACGTAATGACAAGTCACTGCCATGAAAGTAATTTTGGCGTGACTTTGATGTTAATAGTTAAATCAAGTCACTCTCCAAGCTTCTACAGATCTTCCAAACACGTGAACTCGTAGTTGGAAGTTTGGAGTTGCACAAAAACATGTGTAGGAAGAAAAATATTTCAAGACAATACATGAATAGGTGAAAGAGATTAAATGAAAGAGAGATTTTTGTTTCTCTTCTATATATTTAGTTTAGAAATGATACTCCTAAAATAGGAATATTTTTTATGTTTTCATCAATCATAAGAATGTAAGTAGTTAAAGTAAAATTAATGAAATGAAATATTACTTTTTCTTTGATGAAAATTTTTTCATAATGCAAAGTAATTTGGAGTTTTCTGAATAGTTTCAATATTTTCTTACGAAGTTACAAAAACTATAACATGAATAAATGTGAACCATATAAAAGGAAGTAGCTCTCCTATTTCACATCAATTTAGGACTTAAATGTTCACATAGATTAATGACGGAGAATTCTTAGATGTTATTATCCTTTGAATTAAATAAGAAGGAATAAAATCTACAAACCTGAGTCACTAGAACAACTGTTGGAATCAAGAATAGCTCTATAGGGAAAAAGCTTCTGAAGAACGTAAGCAAAGCTTCTAAGAATCATTATTGATATAAGGGTCTTCAAAGAACTAGTCTCCATGAAATCATGGTCCTCTACCTTAATGCAGCCTCCATAACATCCAGATGATTACTACACAATAAAATCAACAAATATATTACATAATTATTACTCTATCGAGTACAAGCTCCTACTTGTAGGAGTTGATTACACTAGAAAATATAAGGCATAGATTGATTACAAAAGTCCTAGTTATACTTCAAATAAAATACTAAAAATTATTGTTAAATAAAAGTAGGACTTCACTGCTAATTAATAAATAAAAATTAGTGTTTTTTTAAAACCAAAATAGTCTCCAAAATAAACTAAAACAATACAAATGCATGTAATTTTTTCTTTGGATCTATTTTTAGTAATAAAATTACTCGACATATCATACTCATTTGTTTATTTTTAAATATTTTTTCAATGGTAGGATAAATAGTGGCAAAATAACTATAACTCATCTCCTTATAAATCATAAATTTAAAAGGAGTTGGTACCTCCATGAATGATGCAAAGTTAAATAGTACTTAAATTTACACTAAAAGGAAACATTGAAGCGTGATGACTTGATTTAAATTGAGTTTCTCATAAACTTAAGAAAGTAAAATCAAGGTAAATAGCTAGAAGATTTTGACTTAATACAAGTCATTCAATTAAAATTCCAACCAATTACAAGCATGCGTTAAACTAAATAACCAAAAGATAAGTAGAATATTGACGTAAATAATATGTTTGACAAAATACTATTTGTATAATTTATTTTGTATTAAAAATGCAAAGACATTTTTATTTCAACTGGAAATGTATATCAAACTCGGATCAAAAAGAAACTAACCATAAGTATTAACCAATTCCTTTTTAATTTTTAAACATAGAAGATAACTTACTACATGACATGTAACATACTAAAAAATAGCAGATCACGTGAAAAATCAAATAAAGGATCTTGGTGAAATATAACTTTTTAAGGAGCAATGAATTGAGATGATAAGTTAAGTATTGTACAAATTTGGAATTGAAAAAACAAAAGAAAATGATCGAGAAGTAACCTGGAATTATCTTCTGCATCTGATGGCAATGATTGAAAAATGATTGTTTGCTTTGAGAAAAACTTGTACAACATAGATATTTTACAATTGAAGAGCTTTAACACAGGGGAATTTTTTTCACTACATGTTCCCTTAAGTACATACAATTTAGTCTTCATTTATAACCAAAAATTGAAGACTAAAGAATATTTGAAAAGCAAAGAAGGGGGGATAATCTCAACAAAATTGGGGATCCAAAATTTGAAGTGTTGATCTTTGAAGAGATAAATTCAGAAAAATAGGAGAAAAAATATCTTGAAAAAAAGGTGACATGGGTGGGGCTATATTACCCTAGAATAATTTGAGGGACATAGTGACGTTTTTGCGGTAGATAACTTTATGGATTAAGCTCAATATCTGGTGAAGTCTTGGGGGGTTTGCATTTGCAAGGACAGGGCGCTGCTTTGGTTTCCTGTTCATTAGGGAAAGAAAGAACTGATAAAGAAAAGAAAAAGAATAGAGGTATTTATTTGAGGGGTTTGGGCCCGGGCTTTATGAATGATAATGTCTAATTGGATAATATTTGGGTTGAAAGTGGATTTGAAGAAACAAGTCATTTGTACTTTAGCAAAATACATTTGCTTGAAATATTTCAAAATCAATAAAATCGAAAATGAGATAAAATATATCTAATTATTTATCAAACTTATTAACCTTTTAACAATTAATAATTACTTGGTAGTAAAGACCTGTTATGTTTAATAACTTAGGGAGAATAAGCAAAAGGAGAATAATCAGAAGAAGATTAAGGAGAAGAAGGGGGAGAAGGAGGAGGAGAAGAAAAATAAGACGAACAAGAAGAAGAGGACGATGAAGAAGAAGGAGGGGGAGAGGAAGGGGAATAATTAGAACAAGAGGAACAAGAAGAAGACGAGAAGGAGGAGAATGATGAAGAGGAATAGGAATAGGAAGAGAAAGATGAAGTGGAAGTGGAAGAAGAGGAAGGGAGGAAGGAGGAGGACGAGAATATATTCAATATTTTTATAACAATACAGAATTATTCAAAACATTTTTGAGGTACTTTTACCCGATAAATAGTAAAACTTCCTAGAAAATAGATTGAAAACATTTTAAATATTAAGAAACAATTATTCTACATTGTTTGGAACTAAAGAAGCCTGAAGAATTAATCAACCCTCTCCTTTTTGCTAGGGATGATAGAAAAGAATTAGGGCCAAAAGTAGGTCACGACCCCAAATACACCCTACACGTGACATGAAATTCAAGACCCCGCAAGGTCCTGCAAAACATATTGAGCATACTTCAACAAAGATAATAGAAAAAAGAGTTTTAAAGGTAGTATTTCAAAAATAAAAGAGTTTTACAAAATGTAGCAGAAGTCTAACATAAGTCTCAAAGCCATATATTACATCATAAGGGAGTGATTGAGACGTAAACCATAAATTACATACAAAATATGAAAACAAAATCCATGATAGCTATAGAATAATCTCTGTCCACGATACATGAGGACTCATCACCTCCTAAGATAAAAGTACTTGTATTGAAATATAACTGTAACAAATAGGAGAATCTTAGCAGTTCAGTTGGTTGACTACCTTAACTCTCATCTTATTTGTAGGATTCAATTCCCCATAATGTAATATTAACGATTCATAAAGTCTGTCATCACCTTCAAGTACCAAAGGGTAACAAGAAATTGTCGATTGAGTAAACTGACATAAATAGTATAATTTCAATCTATGTATCTATAAAATAAGTCTAAATATAGACAAAGTGATATGACACCCTCTATGGCCTCCATTTATTTTTATCTTTTTTTCCTTTTTTAATCTTTTCCTTCATTTTCTAACAAACAATTATGCATTTAATAATTAAATAAATTAACATATTTGCTATATCCAATTATGTTTCATGAGTTACTAAAAAATTCTATCTATTTGCATTCTGTACTTAAATACCATGTCGACTGACCAACCTCCTTTTACAAAAATTTTCAGGATTTAATCCACCTATAAATAACAATCTTCCATAAAGTTGTTACCTACTAATTTTAATTTTCACATTATTCTATTTTTTAATCCATATATCTTCTTCCTTTTAAATGTTTTCCTTTGGTTCATCATCATGTGGTTAACAATCAAAAGAGATGAAACAAACAAAGTCTCCTCAACTTCCTTTTACCAAATTTTCCATGATTTTATCCAACTATAAATAACAATCCTCTATAAAGTTGTTAACTATTCATTTTTATTTTCTTTCATTTTTTTAATAAATATATATTCTTCCTTTTAATGTTTTCTTTCGTTGGAATTTGGTTAATAAACGTATGGTTAAAAATCATTTAGAAAATGTGATGTGACAATTTATAATCACTTTGATAAAGATTATAGATATATTCTTCAAAATTTTATTTTACGCCAAGCAAAAGTTCATCATATGAAAAGAACGTTCGGTTGTAGAAAATCAATCAAAGAAAAATGGTCAGAAATCTTTGATTCTGTTTCATCAGAAAATTTTCAATACGCTGGCCAAGATAATCAAGAGAGATAGTAAAATTAGTTTGATAATATAAAAGTTTTAATATTATATATGTACATACAAATTTTTTGTACTTATTTTAATACCCGTTAGATACCTATATGTCCAGTGCTAGATACTATTACAAAACTTTAGGAACATTCTACTAGTCATAACATTGATGGACTGCAATTTTGATGGATGTAGCTTTGGTTATTCTGCCACCCGCATGCTACTCTATGCAAGAGATCATATTTTGCTAGAATTTTTTTATGCTTTCAACTATGATATTCACATGTTTCTTGACAAATCTTACCCTAATCTTTAATGGCCCAACAAGTGGAAAAATCTTAATAGCCTATGTAGGTAAAATTGTTTTGATCGGAGCCTAAGCTTGTGAAGGTCAACAATGATGGTAGGAAAGAGAGTCGAGCGATTTAGAATAAAGGGTAACTTATAGAAACTTCACTAGTCTAGGATTTAATTAGTTGCTTAGATGCATACTCCTTTACAATATTATGAATTATCCGATATTGATGCGTCCAAATATGTTCAGATGAATTACATCACGGTACATGAGGTAATATTTGCGGTAATTTGTTATAGGTTATATTCAACTATGGATTGCATGTAGACAGGATATATAGGTAAACCTTGATCATCTCCCTTGCTTTCCTCACATCTCGATCATCACACTCCACTGCATCTTATATCATATGAGACATGTGAAGATATAGTGTGATTCACATGTATTTGGGATATATAGAAAACATTTGTTGCCTGATATATCTTACTTTGAAATATAGGATGAAATTATTAATTAATCATGTAAATATTAGTATTTCAAACTATAGACAGAACTAGTAAATATGGTTTAAAAATTGTGTAGTTAGGTAGTTTTTCCTAGATTGAAGGAGTAGTTAGGGAGAATTAAATCATTATTGCTCTATTTTAGGCTATTTTAATGAGTAATGCATCTCAATACATTTAACTCTAAATTTTTTACATGATAAATAAAAGGATGGTATGATAAATAAATATTTGAAATTATTAGTAGATATGGGATGAATATAGGAGAAACTACTTAATTATACAAACGTTACTATCTTATTTACTACTTTCTATGATTTGAAATAACTACATTTTAATCTCACTACACAGTTTCATAGAAGATTTCAAGTTAGATATATATATGCGAAGATATACATTATATAAATGTATCTTGTCTGATCACATGTATCTGAGAATATTCTAGCGAGATACGAGAGTTGCGAGTAAAACGGGATGGAGCAAGCAAAATTTTTCTATGTATCTCATATGATCTAGTTGGATACAATATATCTCGAACAAATTATACCTAATTTTGATCTCATTTATCTCAAGATATATGAATCTGAAAACATAATTGGAACACACTAAAATTTGGTAAAGTTCATAATTTGCAAACTAGTATATCTCGATAACGACCATCAAAAAATGAAATAGGCTAACTAGAGCATGTAATGTGTTTAAAGAGTTATTAAATAGTTAATGATGTGTTAAAATGATAAATAATGTCTTAAGGGGTATTTTCTAAAGAGTTTGTATGTTGAACGTCAAAGAACATCCAAGACGTTTTGAAGGTAGTCTTGTATGTGCTAGTGTGTCATTGCATGTTTTATGTGTTGTTTGGTATCCAAAATGATAGGTGAGGGTCCTAAGACATAGATGAACATGTTTATCATAGAAACATCCAGGTACACTCCCGAAGGACCACCCCAACCCTAGCAAGAAAACAACCAAAGATTGTAAAACTACGACCCCTTATCGACGCTACTTTTGTCAATCAACGCCATGTCGTTTGGGGGCATATTTCAACACTTAGTTGTGGGAGCTTATCCCCAAGAATTTGACTTTCCAAACGACGCCCAGCAGGATGAGCCGTCTTTCAAATGATGCACAATAGCTTGAGTCCCTCGTTTGGATCTTACAACACTGCCAATATTTTCTACAAGCTTAGGGGTAAATTGAGAAATTCATCCCATGTCCTAATTAACTTGTAATAGGTTTTTTAGGGATTTTTAGTTATTTTAAGTATGTTTATACCCCTAAGACCTAAGTTAGACTTCACTTTTCAAAATCATTACCCCTCTCTTAACACACCATCGAAGCTTGAACTCAATGAAGAGCTAGGATTGAAGATTTTGAGTGGTTTCTTCACCATATCCCTTGGGTTTTCTCCTATTAAGGTATGCTAGTTCATCCTTTATTCTTCTCTCATTCAAGGAGCCAATCCAAAGGCTTTTAAAAAAGGTTTCCAATTCTTAAATTCTTGTATTTTGAATTCTAAGCATGAGTCTTTGAATGAAAGGTTTTAATGGATGGATTATGATATTTTTAATATAAAGTGATTGTTTTATGATCAAAAACTCAATGACCCCATGGACATGCCAATTTTTAAAATTGGTCTTATGAAGTGGGTTTAATGTATATGATTAGAAAATGTTAGAGTTTTGTTTTTATAATGTTGTATTGTGATTATTTACTTGCATTTATGCCTTATTATGATGATTTATTTGAAAATTGTGAAAAGGTGATCAACTCTTGGATGAAGGGTAAGTTGATCTATGTTGTTAAGTTCTTATTGAATTGAGCTTGAGTGGTATGGTCCACTTATGGTGGCGGTGTTTACTTGATGTATCATATATTATTATAAGTGGGAAGCTCCTAACCTCAAAGTTTTCTACCATTTTACCCTTCACTTAAATATTTTTTCTATTATTTAAAATGTAAAAGTATTTTTAATAAATAAATAGATAATAAACATTAAAGTAATAAAGTTATAATGAGAGATAGATAGTCATTCAAACAAATGAAGTTCAAACATTTCAAAACATCTCCTATTTAATTTTAAGTTAAAGAATTTGAAGAGTTTCATTGATAAAATTATATATCTGATTTTTCCAACAAAATATATTATTTTGATGTCTTCTCATGACAATAGCATGTGAATTGATTTATCTCACAAGATTCTTCTCAAAATTTTCATGTTTCTTTTGATCAATAAATTTTAGACATATATGTATATAGATAGAACTAATATTACATGTTTTGTTTCATTCTTTTCATCGAAAATTTATGTTTTTAACGCAATAGTTGATAAATAATTATAGGGAGTTTTTCATTTGGACAAAAAATATGCTCAACATTCATGAGGTAGAACAAAACTACTTGTGTGAGAAAGAATATGTATGTTGTTTCGTTAATTTGCTTGAAGAATATAGTATCTGAATTAGAATTTAATAATTTCAGTGCATTCGAGACATTCTTCAAGAAGGTTACAGGCGTCATAGGCATCTGTTTATTGTTTGGTACGTATCATTTTTCATTTCAATTTTGCATATTTTTACTTAGTTCATTGTTTGTTACATTCAATTTTTCGGTTGAAGGAAGGTAAATTGACTACTTTTTCTTGAATAATGGCAATGAAAAAGAAAATAAAAATTTTCATTTACATGTCTGATGTACAAATCTTCTTTCAAAGATTATGTTTGTTAGAACAAGAGTATTATCATGTAGTGAACACTCTAGGTTATTGGATAAGAAAATTAAATAATTCATGTAATTAATTTTTACTCATAATTAAATCTACAAAAATTAGCATGCATTATATTAATGTGCTTTTTAAGAATTTATAAATTATTTACTACTTGTATGAAAATTAAATCATGGTGTGATTTCATATTTGTAAATAAATACCCCTAATAACTAAAGACGAGAAAGCGTTGAAGAAGAAAAACGATAATGCTAAATAGTTTTATATTCTGCAACTTTATGTTTTTATTGATTAAATTTATAACTTATTATTTCATTTATTCTATCTAGAAAAAAAAGTAGTTGGATAAAAAATCTCATAGATTCTTTATACTCGTTACTTCTTTTAATTTTTAAACATAAAACAATATTATTAATAATCTTTTTCCTTTTTTAAAAAAATGTGTATTAACTGATATAGGTAAACGCGGAGGGCGAGTCCAGAAATTAATATTATTTTTATTATAAGTAAGAAGATCTTAACTTTAAAACAGGATTATGATTCTACCCTTTTACTAATTAAAATATTATTGAAGAAATAATTAATAAAATATTACTTAAATAATACTTATATTGTATTAATCCATTATGTTTCTAGGTAGGATTAATTACAGAAATATTTAATTTATTTTTGTATTCTAAAATAGAGTTCGATAGATGAAGTGTTTCGTAACTACAAAAGACAGTAAATTATATTCAAAATATCCTTTAACATTAAAGAACAAAAATATCCTTTGAATTACCATACATCTTAATATGGCACATATTTAAATTTTAGTAAGAAACTTTACATATTCCCAACTTTAAACAATCTAATTCTCATAGACGTTATGTATATAATCAATTACAAACTTGTAACTATAAATACCAAAAAATTATCTTCAAAATAACTTTATATTAATGCATATACTTAGTTATTCCGATGTATAATTGTTGATGAATAATTATTAGTGGATGTAATTAAACTGACACATTGTTCAACATAGTTACTTTTTGTTGATGCAGAAGCTTTGTTATTCTAATGTATAATTATTGATGGATAATTGTTGATGAATGTAATTGTTCATCATATATGCAGTAAAAAGATAGATTTGTTTATGTTTTTGTTAGTTATTGAGGAAGTTCCTCTATTCTTATAAACTAGAAGTATTTCTCTCTTTAATTTTTGTTATTTAAAAGTTTTAGAACTTATTCACTATTTTATTGTTTTTAGTTTACGGTATTTCATTTTATTTTCGAATTCATTAGCTAATTTGGTGTTACACTCTTTCTCTTTTGATTACTTAATTTTATGAATAACTATTTATACATATTGTAACTGTATTTAAATAATTTACGAATATTTATACTAAGTAGCGTGCAATACAAATATATTTTCTATTCTGAAATTTAATTTTTTAAGTAAGCATACATTTTGTAGTAATTACAAGGGACAAACGTGCAACACACGTTTTCAAAATTTAGTATGATTATATGTGAATTGTGATTATGGCTTTGAAGGCATTGAATATGACGTAAAGTGATTTTATGATGTATATGGATGAGATGTCTTATGAAGTTTAGAATATGTGTCTTGAAGATGTTATGTCTAAATGAAGTACAATGTGAATGTGAAGCATGATAGCGTGTGAATTATGATTTATGTAGTATGATAATGCTTAAATTCAGTGTTATGAATATGGTGGTTATGTGAAGAATGTTGACACATATACTCACATGCACGCACTTTGAATGAATGAATGAAGTTAATGAATGAAAATGGGGGATTCTAAGGTAGACACTATTCGTGAGTAGAGATGAAGTGTCTAGTACCAACCATACTATTACTAAGAACTCTAGTGATGGAAAAAGGGGGAGTTTTGGGTTGACACTCTTTGTGAGTTGAGATGCAGTGTTTAGTAGCAACCTCAGTATTCCCAAGAGCTTTCAAAAGAATGGTTGGGGGTTGGATACTCTTCGTGAGTTGAGATGTTGTATAAAGAAGTAATCTCGAGATATTAGTGATCTTTATGAGTTAAGATGTAGTACTTAATACCAATTTCTTAACCTATAATTAATGAATGTCTAAGACTCAATCAAGGTGTCAGGCTCAGCAACGAGAGGATTTGAAGAAGTGGTGGATACTATTTGTGAGCAGAGTGTCGTATCCAATGTACCTCTAGAGATGATTACTCTCGTGAGTTGAGATGTAGTACTTATAAGAAATCTCCTTATCCCATAAATATGCTCCCACATATGTTTATCTATAGGAGATCCAAGTAAAGGCTAAGAGAATGACCCTAATTTAGGCAAGTGGGGATCCCTCATCTGGTAGGGGATATACCAGGATTCCATGTCTAGCTCTCATGGTCTATGTCGACTAAAGCTAGCCCCCACAAACAAATGTAATGAAATAAGTCTTCTTAAGGGTGTACTACTAAGGGTAGGTGGTGGAATGGGACGCTATTTATCCTTCGCACAAGTAGACATTTTGAGGATGTTTTGGTGTGTCCTCATATGAAAATGTATGAATGGTTTACTATATAATGTTAATAAGGTAAGTTGACTTTATATTTAATGTTAATTAAGTATGTTGGTCTTATGTCTAATGTGATGAAAGCTATGTAAATGATGAATGTGATGTGCCTAGTCTATGGTGATTCTCAAGGAGCACTAAGGTGAGCGTAGTAGTATGGAATGCAACTTTCACATTGTACTATGTATAATTTGGGGGTTTTCTTGGAGGATGGTCTTTATGTGATGTTCGTAAAGATATATATGTTTCCCCTAGTATTTTTAGTAATGAGTGTTGACATGTTAAATTGAAATGGAGCATGCGTATCTTTGGTAGTCTTAAGGATCCTTAGGTGTGTAATGAAGAGGTTGAATGGGCGGTCTCTTCATGTCTTACCAAGGTGAGTATTAGGATAACTTTTGATAGGAAGGTATAAATGATAAAAATGGATTACTTGATGAAAGTGACTAAATGTTGAGGTTAAGGAAGTTTTACTTGTATATGAAATGATGATTTGTAAACTTGATTCATGAAGGTTTTACTAAAATAGAATAAAAGTATGTTTCAACTACAATGTCCTTTTAGCATGTTTTTGCATATTACTATATGTAGTACAATGTTTTTACTAACTCTATATTCTTCTATATTTCTGTAAGCATAGGTGGAAGACAAGTGAATTTTCTTAGAAGGTCAAGCTTGGGAAGTTGATTCTTTCAAGATTTGTATGTCCTCATATGTTTGAGGACATGAACTATATGTTTCTTTTAGTTTCTTTCTTTTAATACATTGTTTAAGACATAGTATGTTTCTTTCAATGTAAAGGGTCGTAACCTTATGCCATTAAGATGTGTCTAAGATGGCTTGAGATTCATTTTGTCATTTTTGTATATTTTTTTCTTATGAATCATTGAACCTCCTAAGCAAACAAAGGAGGAAGAGAGGTAGAAAAAACACAAATGAACAAAGAGAGACTACAAAATTGTGTCATCTCTATTTATTGTAAAGAACCTACAACTGACTTAGTTGATTAGATATGATGGATTTTATATTATTTTAGGCATAGACTAGTTTTGTGCTTGTTATGCCTAAGGCGATTATAGAACTCGAAATAGTCAAGTTTTAATTTCAAAGTGGTCTAGCCTCAGAGTGGAAACACGCCTAAGGTTTGATATTTTTATACCTTAAGGCTAGAATATTATGTCTCCAAGGAATGATATTTTGTAGTCTCTCTTTGTTCATTTGTTATTTTTATACCTCTATTCCTCTTAAGTTTGTTTAGGAGGTTCAATGGTTCACTAGAATTTTTTTTTACAAAAATAACCAAATTAATCTCAATTTATTCTTATAAACAACCAATATCACAGTATCCATTCGAAAAAAATGACTGAATGCTAATCACAAACCGAAAGTAGTAATTGGGATCTTCAGTGTCAATTCCTAACTCTTGTTGTGGTTGCACAAAAGATTGGGACACAATTTTCTTACAAAAAGATGCTAGCGCAGATTTAGATCATAGGATTATTCAACAATGCTTATAATCCATGTTCTGAATTTGCGCTAGCATCTTATTGTGAGAAAATATTTTCCCTATCTTTTTGCAATCATAGAGAGAGTTCAAGATTAATATTGAAGATCCTAGTTACTATTTGTGGAATATGCTAAGTTTTTCAGTCATTTTTTTAAATATATTTCTTGTGTAGAAGAACGGAACTATGACTGATTTTTTCTTTTTTTGTAAATCTACTTTGTAGTGAATGGTTGAACCTCCTAAATAAACTGAGGAGGATGTGAGGTAGGAAAAGCACAAATGAAAACAATATCTAGAGCAAAGTTGTTAATAAAACTGGTAGTCAAAGGTAATGCTCAAAATTGAGGTGGATGTTCATGGTGAGTTCATTGTTGTCATCCAAAGACTTGGTAAAGAAGGAAAGTTTACCACACAAATGTACTACAATTTTTCTTGAATTATCTTTATTCATTGTGTGTGCACGTTATGTATTTTGAAAATAAAGGTATCATGTATGGTGCCAACTGTCTTAGTTTATCTCTTTTGGGTAAAGTATTAAAGAAACATGGCTTATTCTAGCTTTAAAAACTCACACATAATTACACCAAACCTGAATATTATTTTTAGGGTGAACCCATCGGTGTCCCTTAAAGTTGGCATGAAATTTCACATAAAAACTTTAATTATACTTTGTTCATTTTGAACACGTGTAGTAGTCATTTACTGTGTCATTTCGACACTATTATATTCCCAGAGCCAACTAAAGCGCGTGTTGACTAATGCTTTTTCTGGAAAAATAGACAAATGTTTAAGTGAAGTGTGGACTTTTTTCTTAAAATAAAAAAAATCACTTTTAATTCCTTTTTTTCTCCAGATCTGCAATCCCATGCCCCATTTCTTCATCTTCTTCTTCCTGAACTCCACCAAGTACATTATAATCTCTAAACGATGTCTGTAATTTCATTCTTTTTATTTTGTGCCTTGAAATTATTATCTTTTTCTTTTCAGTAATTTTACCACAATTTTGTTTTAAAAAATAATTTCTTCTCATCCATTTTCTATATTTAATCTCTCCTTATCATAGCACATTTCCTCCATCATTTTTATTTTGATTCTATGAAGTTTTTTTTTCTTTTACAAAAACTCATTATATATGTAGTAGGAGATACAAATATAAGAACTCACTTTTTTGAAATATTTATTTCCATTGTACTCAAAGATGATCCGATAATATTAATTAAATAATTTCATTACTTATTTCCTCTCTAATGGATATAGTGCATAAGAAGTGGAAAAATATATTTTTTGTGTACTTTAAATTATTATTAAATGATGGATAAAAAATAAATTAGATATTCAAGGAACAAGAAAAATCTAAGTAGTATAAATTCCCAGCAAAAACTATATGTTTCTCAAAATTAGGCTGGTGATGAGGAATGGTCTATGGTGGCAGAGAAAAAGTGCGAGCGGGAAGGAGTAAAAAAAATTAATCAATGGAGAGTGGTGAAAGATTGCTGAGAGAAATAGTGAGGAAGAAGAAGAAAGAGAAAAAAAAAGAATTCACCAAAAAAGCTTCTTAAACCGCATAAATTACGTGTTGCACAATTACTATGTTGAGTCAGCAAAAAGCATCTAAATGACAATGTGCACCCCTACATAAGGTATTAAAAACGAAAAAAGTTTAATTAAAGTGTCTAAGTGAAATTTGTTCCAAATTTAAGAGGTCGCCAATGGATTTCCCCTTATTTTTATATTGATTAACATTTTACATACTTTGTGATGTAGTTGATATGTTCTTGAGATTATAAAGTACATGAAAATTTGTTCACCTTTTGGGTCAACCAATAACCCTAAGGAGAAACTTCCTTCTCTTGAAGTTCCCAAGCATAAGCAGGCGAATTGGATTGGTAAGATTGTAGCTGATGAAAGTGTATAAAAGGAAATTGGTGATATGTCAGTACACATGGGCTCTATAGAAACATACATGCCATAAAATTAGTAGAGCTAGTGTTCACAAATGAATCACCAATTTCATGTCCTGTAATTTCATTTGCTACATTCTTATTGATGAAATTGTCACACCGTGCACCACTAATGTTTGTGAACATAAACAGTGGCGGATCTAGGATTTAAAGGTTGTGGGTGCTCACTTCCTTTAACATAAACCTTTTAGAAATCATATAGTATAAACTATACTAACTGAAAACTCTTCTATAAAAAAAGCCCTTAATTCGGAAAAGGAAAAAGTGTAAGAAAACAAAAAGAAAAAAAAGCCCTTAATTAGATAGAAAAAGGAAAAAAAATTAAAAAAGAAAAGAAAAAAGGTGCAAAATTCGTTGCACAAAGAAAAGAAGGAAAAAGTGTAAGAAAAAAAAGGTTAAAAAAACATGCCCTTAATTAGATAGAAAAAGGAAAAAAAATTAAAAAACAAAAGAAATAAAGGTGTAAAATTCGCCGCAAAAAAGAAAATAAAAAAATAATGGGGCAGGTGGGATTTGAACCCTACTAGTGTGCTTTGCGGGCCTCTAGTTTCCATGTGTAAACCAGCACGCCCATGACTACTCTCATACTATGGGTGCTCATTTAATTTTTAATTACGGATTTCTTGTATTCTCTCTCTCTCTCTCTATATATATATATAATACATACATATATATATATATATAATTCGGAGTCAATGGGTGCTCGAGAACCCGAAATTTACTTACTGTGTCCGCCTCTGAACATAAAGAGGAGGAAGTTCGTCCTTTCTGTTACTATTTGATCCAAAAGGTGAATAAATATGCATATCCTTATTTCTTATCTAAACAATATATTGATCGTATTGTAAAGCGTGTGAAATGTTAATTAGAAACAAAATAACATATGCTTCATTTATGATCAAGTGTGCGTTGATGACGCCAGAATATCCGAGATGTCTTTGATAATATACCAAAGACAGAAGAATCAAGAAAGTTGTATTGAAAAGGATACTTTTAATTTTTAACGACATAGCTTGCGCACAATAACTAAAGAGGATCCTAGAGATATTAGTGCTCCAGTTCCGTATTACAACCTAGAATTTTTAGCCGGAACGGATTTGTGTAGCCATAAATTTCAGGGAATAACAACACTAGAAGAAATTCTAGTATATTTGTGAGTTAAAATTACCTTGTTCATGAATTTGTTGCATGAACTTCATGAATTTGACATTAAAAATATCTATTTATTTAATGCATTTCATCGTCTATTAGTCTTATTAATAGTACTGCTCTACCTTTTATTTTCTTCGTTAAAGACTATTTTTCTCAAAATGTTATTTTTTTCCGCATAGGTGGGAGAAAAGAACTTTTAAATAATTAAATATAGAAGAACTACTATGTTATTAAAGCGGTTAAGAAGATGTCTAGTCTTGTTCTACCGTTGTCTGTCACTCGACTCAAATTGGAGTTTGGCAAATATATCCATCGAGAAATTTTTGTTTTGGACAAAAAAAATAAACCCAAAATATTTCTCGTGGCAACATGAGTTGAAGTGTGTGTGAAGATACACAGCTCTTCAGTTAAGGGTGTGCACTAGAGGTGTTAACTGCACTTGAACATGTGTCACTGCACAGATACAACACAACCTATAAAATGTAACTTCACAAACTTTTTTGATACGACGAAGAACCTTCTGATTCTTACTACTAGGATTATAAGTATATGTACTTGATATACTAACAACATAAGTTATATCAGGTAAAGTTCACCATAAGAATTACAGTCCCAATTATTTTAGCATATTTTTTTTGATAAACACTAGAATCTTTATTCTATTACAATTGTGTCCTAGGATCATAAGGAGATCTCCCTAAACTACATCAAAATAAATTTTTTTTTGAACTTGATTTTAATGTAATGAGGCTGCCACAAAGAGAATTCATAAATATTTCTTTTAATTTTGATTCCTAAAACTACATCTACTTCATACTGATTTTCC
Source organism: Solanum habrochaites (assembly GCA_027704765.1). NCBI lineage: Eukaryota > Viridiplantae > Streptophyta > Magnoliopsida > Solanales > Solanaceae > Solanum > Solanum habrochaites. The sequence continues at coordinate 12,142,313 of JAKWJA010002493.1, forward strand.
ATCCCAAACTTAGTAGACAAAAAGTTCTTAGTTTCATCAATAACATTCATTTTTGGACAAAAATTAACAAGTGATCTACATATAATCACTTAATTTGAACCTATCATTTTGGAATCATCATATGTATAAGATTAATTGACAAGAAAATCACCTATCCACTAATGTGATATTAGACTTTTCATACCGCTGCTTAGGTGTCTATTTTAGCCTATACAAGGACTTACTCAACTTGAATAATTTATTATCTTCTCCTGGAACCACAAAACCTCTGGGTTGAGTTAAATATATCTATTTGTCTAAGTCACCATTTAAAATATTGTTTTGACGTCCATTTTATCACTAAATTATGAATAGTGGAAATGCAATAAGACTCCTAACGGTCATTATTTTTGTCACAAGAGAATAAATATCAAAATAATCAACACCTTTCTTTTAGTTAAAACTTCTCATCAAAATTCTAGCCTTATATTTATCAATTGTAGCTTCGGGTCTCAATTTCTTCCTAAATGTCCACTTGCTACATATGAATTTTAAACCTTTAGGCAAATCATACAAGTCTGTAGTGTGATTCGAAACAATAAAGTTAAATTCATTTTAACACCTTCTTTTAAAAATATCACATACATTGGCATCATACTATAGAGTTCAATTAATTTTTAATATCTTCTTTTCAAAATATCACATATGGTGCTATCTCTTAACCTCTAGTTAATGAATTGATGAAGTTATGCTTACCACCAAGAGGATTTGAAGAAGGGGTGGGTGTTTCCTCTAGAGTTTTTAGTAATGAGTGTTGAAATGTTAAATTGAAATACAGCATACTTATATTTGGTAGTCTTAAGGATCCTTAGGTGTTTAAAGAAGATATTGTATGTGCGGTCTCTTTATGTCTTACATAGGTGAGTCTTAGGATAACTTTGGATAGGAAGGTATAAATGATAAAAATGGATTACTTGATTAATGTGACTAAACGTTTAGGTAAAGGAAGTTTTACTTGTATATGAAATGATGCTTTGTAAACTTGATTCATGAAGGTTTTACTAAAATAGCATGAAAATTATGTTTCAACTACAATGTCCTTTTTAGCATGTTTTTGCATATTACCATACTTAGTACAATGTTTGTACTAACTCTATATTCTTCTATATTTCTAAAAGTGTATATCAGAGCCCTAGGTTCATCGGTCTCACGAGTACAAGAACAAGTAGTAGAGTCTTGCGGATCGGTAAGAAGACGTCCACACCTATCTTCGAGAGGCTATAGGACATATAGGAAATATTCTGTTCTTTCATTCACTATCGTGCACACTTGACCTTGTTGAAATTCTGATTTTGATATCTCATCCTCCCAGTTGCATGAACTCGTACACCGACAAGTGGTGGTCAAAATCCTATTCCTGATCTTGCTTCATGGAACACTATCCGAGGTAGAGGCACGAGATGAGCTCAAGGTCGCGGTAGGGGCCGTATTGCAGCACCTGTGGAAGGTCAAGTACCAATTGTTGCCCAGGGTCCTTATAGGATCGTACTTCCTGATGCAGAGGATATTCATGGGGATGTGAAAGATCGTGTCGATGGGGATGAGCCGGCTAAGGCTCCACCCATTACTATTGTCACGCCAGTGCTTCAAGATACCTTTTCTCGTATGTTAGGAATCCTAGAGGGGATGGCTCAAGCAGGAGCTTTGGCTATCACTTCTGATGTCTCACAGACCCGTGTCGAAGGTCAGACTGCAAATACGATAGTTGCTCCTAATTCTCAGACTCCCAGGACTCAGCCAGCTGCTGGTGTAGCTCCTCGTTTAGATAGTATGGAGTTTCCAGATATTACATCACATTTGGCGAACAGACCTTCTATGACCATTAATGAGCAAAAGATGTTTTGGGAGGTTAAGACTAATGAATCCTTCAACTTATACTGGTAACTTAACTGAAGATGTATATGAATTTATAGTTAGTTGTTATGAGAGGTTGCATAATCTTGGATTGGTGGAGTCTCATGGAGTTTACTACACAACGTTTCAGATGACTAGCTCCGAAGAGCAGTGGTGGAGAAATTATATTAGTATTAGGCCAACTGGATCTCCTCCACTGTCCTGGACTCAGTTTACTCAGTTATTTCTATCCAAATTTGTTACAAGCAGTGAGAGGAAGCGCAAGAGGGACGAGTTTGAGGGTTTGTAGCAAGGTGGTATGTCAGTTACAGAGTATGAGGGTAAATTTCATGCCTTGGCTAGGCATGCTTCGATGCTCTTCCTACAGAGGCTGAGAGAGTGAAGAGCTTTGTTAAGGGGCTGATTATTCCGATTCGTCTAGGAGTTTCTTACGTTATTGCTTCTAGTGTTCCGTTCCAAAAAGTTGTGGATGCTGCTAAGGTGTTGGAGATGATTCGACGTGAGGGATTTGAGCAGCGTGAGGGCAAGAGGACCCGTTATTCAGATGATTTTTGTGATGCTCTGCCTAGAAGTCGAGGTTATGTAGGGAGAGTTTATCACTCTCAGTCCAGCAGACCCATTCATGCTGTTATACCTGCGTCTGAGGCTGGTTACACTAGGCATAGTTCTTCGAGCTCAGTGCATACTTCATAGGGTTCATCTTCTAGGACTATTGTTCGGGGAGGGCATTCTGGTCACTCAGGTTCCTCTCATCAGCCTGCGTCTCGAAGGGGCTATTTTGAGTGTGGTGATATGGGACACTTTGTGAGACACTACCCTAGGACCAGACCTGGTGGCTTACATCAGGGTTCTCAGTCTTTGACTTCCATGGATGCACAACCTCCAGGTAGGGGTGGTGCACAGAATTGTAGAGGTGGTCCTCATTCATGTATAGGTGGTTCTCCTTCTGGTCAAGGTTGTGGTCATGGAGGTTCACAATATGATGGAGGTCGTTCTCACTGTTATGCTTTTCCAGGTAGTCCAAAGGCTGAGGCTTCAGATGCTGTTATCACAGGTATTATTCCGGTTTGTCATCGGTCATCTACTGTATTATTTGATCCAGGATCTACTTATTCTTATGTGTCCACATATTTTGCTACTAGTCTAGATATATTATGTGATTCTCTTAATTTGCCGATACGTGTTTCTACTCCTGTCGGGGATTCTGTTGTTGTAGATCGGGTGTATCGATTATGTATAGTTACGTTGATGGGTTATTACACTCACGCAGATTTAAAGGTCTTAGATATGATAGATTTTTATGTGATTCTCGGTAAGTATTGGTTATCTTCTTACAACGCAATTTTCAATTGTCATGCAAAGACAATCACTTTAGCTATGCCTGGAATTCCTATAGTAGAATGGAGAGGTTCTCTTAGTCACCCTTCTAAGGGTGTGATATCATTTCTTAAGGCTCGTCAGTTGGTCCAGAGAGGATGTTTGGCTTACTTGGCCCACATTCGAGATACTAGTATTGAGACTCTCATTCTTGAGTCTATTCCAGTAGTGAGTGAATTTTCATAAGTATTTTCGACCAATTTTCCAATTCTTCCACCTGATCGTGATATTGATTTTTGTATTGATCTGGAACCAGTCACTCGGCCTATTTCCATTCCTCTTTATCCGTATGTGTATTGACTATCGACAGTTGAACAATGTGACCATCCGAAATGAGTACCTGATACCTCGTATTGATGACTTATTTGATCAGATGTAGGGTGCTTCAGTTTTCTCCAAGATTTTTTTTGAGATCTGGCTATCATCAGCTGAAGTTAGGGCGGAGGATATCCCTAAGTTAGGTTTTCGAACGTTATGACCATTACAAGTTTTGGATTGGCTAATGCCCCTGCAGCTTTTATGGACTTGATGAATGGAGTTTTCAGACCGTATATGGATTCCTTTGTTATTGTATTTATAGATGATATATCGATATACTCACGCATTAATGAGGAACATGATCATTATTTGAGGATCGTGCTTGGGATTTTAAAGGAAAAGAAGCTTTATGCAACGTTTTCAAAGTGTTAGTTTTGTCTTAGTTCGGTAGCATTCTTAGAACATGTAGTATCCAAGGAGGGTATCATGGTAGGTCCTAAGAAGATTGAGGAAGTTAGAGGTTTGGTCAGACCTGGTTCAATTACTGACATTCGGAGTTTCTTAGTCCTTGCAGGTTATTATCGACGATTTGTTGACGTATTCACATCCATTGCATCTATATTAACTAGATTGACACAAAAGGAGGTGACTTTTCAGTGGTCTGACGAGTGTCAGGTTAGTTTCAAAAAGCTCAAGACTTTATTAACTACTACTTCGATTTTGACCCTACCCGTGGAGGGAGAGGGTTTTGTTGTATATTGTGATGCTTCTCGGATTGGTCTTGGTTGTGTATTAATGCACAAGGCAAAAGTGATAGCTTATGCTTCGAGGACGTTGAAGGTTCATGAGAAGAATTATCCTCTTCATGATTTAGAGATGGTGGCTGTTGTGTTTGCATTGAAAATTTGGAGGCATTATATTTATGGTGTGCATTGTGAGGTGTTCACGAATTATCGTAGCCTCCAATATAAATTTAATCAGAGAGATATGAATTTGATGCAGCGGAGATGGTTGGAGTTGATCAAGGACTACGACATGACTATTCTTTATCATCCAGGCAAGGCAAATATTGTAGCAGATGCCTTGAGTCGAAAGGCGGTAAGTATGGGTAATCTAGCCATGTTACAGGTCGAAGAGCGTCTTTTAGCTAGGGATGTCCAATCCTTGGCCAATAGCTTTGTGAGACTTGATATTTAAAAACCTCGTTAGCTGTTGGCTTATATGTAGGCTAGATCATCCTTGTTGGAACAAATTCGGGCCCAACAGTTTGATGATGGTGATTTATGTAAGATTAGAGAAAAGGTGTTAAAAGGAGAAGCCAAGGCTGCAATTCTTGATAGTGAGGGAGTTTTGAGGATTAAAGGTCGTATGAAGAGGTACATAGTAGATTTTGTATCCTGTTGTTTAAATTGTCAGCAAGTGAAGTATGAACACCAAAATCGTGGAGGTGTGACACAAAGGATGCCTATACCTAAGTGGAAGTGGGAGCGTATTTCTATGGACTTTGTGGTAGTATTGCCACACACCTTGTCTAAGTTCGATGCTATATGGGTCATTGTGGATCGACTGACTAAGTCTGCACACTTTGTACCAGTTTAGACTACCTATAACTCAGAAAGGTTAGGCAAGATTTATATTCGGGAGATAGTTCGGTTGCATGGGGTTCAATATCAAATATTTCAGATCGTGGCAACCAATTTACATCTAATTTCTGGTGGTCTATGCAGAAAGAGTTGGGTACTCGGGTGGATCTTAGTACAGCCTTTTATCCTAAGTCTTATGGTCAGTTTGAGCGGACTATTTAGGTTCTTGAGGACATGTTGCGGGTGTGTGTAATTGACTTTGGTGGTCAGTGGGATCAGTTCTTGCTTTTAGAGGAGTTTGCTTACAATAATAGTTATCATTTGAGCATTTAGATGGCACCGTTTGAGGCTAGTTTGATGCATGTGAGTATAGACCATGGAGTACAGATTTGTTTAGGGAGTCCTTGGAAAAAGTCAAGTTGATCCAAGATAGACTTCTCAGGACTCTATGTAGGCAAAAGAGTTATGGATATCAAAAGATTCGTGATTTAGAGTTTATGGTTGGAGAGAGGGTTTTATTGAAGGTTTAACCCATGAAGGGTGTGAGGAGGTTCGGAAAGAAGGGCAAGCTGAGCCCAAGGTACATTGGTCCTTTCGAGATTGTTGAGCGTATTGGTGAGGTGGCGTATTAGTTGGCTTTGCCACCTGGTTTGTCAGGTGTCCATCCTATATTTCCAATTTCAATGTTTAAGAAGTATCATCAGGGTGGTGATCATGTGACTCAATTGGATTCAGTGTTACTTGATCAGAATTTGACTTTTGAGGAAGAGTCGATCACCATTTTGGATAGGCAAATTCGGAAGCTAAGGTCCTAGTAGATTGCTTCAGTAAAGGTTCAGTGGAAGCATCGTCAAGTGGAGGAGGCTAAATGGGAGACAGAGTTAGATATGAGTAGTAAATATCCTCGTCTTTTTGACCGTTCAGGTTATCTCTTTTCTTTTCTCGTTCGAGGACGAACATTTTTTTATGTAGTAGGTGATGTAACGATCCGCTAGGTCATTTTGAGAACTAGGACTAGTTTGACTCCTTTTGAAAATTTAAGGGGGTATTTTTAAACTATTCGAAGACTAAGAGTATTTAGTTGATAAAAATATTAGTGAAGAATTAATATAGAAAATAGTTAGTGGGTCATATCCATAATTCATTTAATATCTTTATACTTGACTTATATATTGATTTAAGTTAGTGGGATAAGTTTATTTGTTATACTTAATTAACATTAGAAAGGCAGAAAATAAAAGGGTTAGAAAACTACCTGGGCGGCGTGTATACAGAACGTGAGGGAACCAACGAAATCATCAGGTAACAAGCAATTTGAAAAATTTCTTGATTCTTATATGGATCATAATGAATGTAAGGTAGATGTAAAGTTGATCCCTTGTTCGTGTATTTATTATTATAACAAGAAAATGGAGAGGAAAATTAGCAAAGAACAGTGTATATTTTCTTCGCAATTGCAGTTTGGAGTATGTTATTTCTGTGATTATTATTAGAAGTTTATTTGTTACACTTAATGAAGTTTAGGGAAAATATTTAGGGTCATGTGATTGTATTAGAGTGGATGGAAATTTTGTTTAAATTAAAATAATTAAAAAGGGACGAGGTGAAGCATGCTTTGGATGAAAAGCTGAGTCAATATGATTGTAGCCATTATGTGGTAATGCTTTGTCAATGTTATAGGAGAATGTCATGAGACCATCATTGGCAATCATGCCAATCATTGAAAATCATTGGAAATCATGTGTCAATGATTGATATTTGTATAAAATTCTTTAAGACTAACATATTAAAAAAATGACCTGCAGATGGTCTTGTTGCAGTGCGCCAACTTGTGTGCAGTGTACATTATTACGTTGACCTGCTTAAGCTAATTATAAAATTAGAATTAAAATTTAATATATTGAGATTGGTAATTAATTATTAGGTGTTTATTAAATAATCTAACATTGAATTTTAGTCCATTTGAAGAGGTTAGAGTTAAGTTCTTGGCTTGAAATTTAGCAAGTATGAAAATTTTGGCACACCAATACATATCATGATTTGAAGTTTGGTTAGAAATATGAGTGAGTTTTAGGGTCTATGATAGACATATAATATTTGAATGTCTATAAACTCGCTTACTTTTATGAATATTGCATCATTGGTATATCGTGAACATTCCAAAACTTTGCGAAAAGGGAAGGAACTATCTTGAGGATTCGTGACACGATCTCGGCAATTGAGGTATGTTAAGACCTTTTACACTTGTTGAAGGACGTTTTCCGAATTAAAGATTAAAAATGAAAATAGAGAAAGGGGTAAGGACTAAGATGGGGGTCTCATATCAATTGTGTGACGGGCATTGGTACGAGTACCGGTGTTATATAACGGAAAGTTACTACTATATAGTGTGGATTGTAACTTGAGAATTTCTAAAGCATATGGGCATTAGCTGATATATTATTGAGTTGAAATTATTGTGTGATTGTGTTTTCTTTATTACACCTGTATAGTAGTGATAATTGAGGTGGTTGTGTATTATGTTGATATTGATTGAGTGAGATTCATCATCATCCCCTTATTTTGAAATAATATTATGTAAATGCATTGACATGAGATTGGGTATAATTTGGGAACGTGGAGATCGTCCGTGCTGGGATGGTGAGATATTAAGATTGTAATTTTGGCACGTAGAAACCGTCTGTGCGGAAATTTTTTGATATTATGATAGTGCGTTGAGATCGTCCGCATAGACACGTAGAGGTCGTCCGTGTCTGTATACAGACCTCGCGAGTCCTCCATGGGTCATGATCTCTCGATGTATTTCCCAGGAGTATCATGTATATACAGTTGAGTGAGTACTGGGTATTCTGAGACAATTCATTACATGGTATCATATTGCATTGCATTTCATCACATCATTCATTTTTGATGATTATGCATTTGTTTGTTGTTCAGAAAGTACTTGATGTTTGATTACCTTAATTGATGAAGATTAAATAGTGAGTGTAATATATATATATACTTATATAATATAAGAGGTTTTTTTTATAAACTCCCATCACTACTTATTCGTTGTCGGTTAATTAGACATACTGGGTATACCTGGATTCGTACTCATACTATAGTTGTTGCACTCTTTGTGGTGCAGATTTGATTCCGAGTAGGAGCACATCTCGTGGAGAAAATTGAGTCCGATCTTGAAGTTCTTGAAGTTGTGGTGATCTGCTTGGCTATTCGGTTCCCACACCTCCCTCTATGTTTTATTTATTCTGTTATTAGTATTCAGACAGGATATCCCTTATGTTAGCTTTGTCATTTAGTTTCAGACTTGCATCAAATTTTAGAATCTCTTGTACTTAAGACACCAATTCTTGGGGTGATATATTTTTTTCTAGTTTCCGCATTTCGTACTTTAAGGAACTCAATGCTCGAGAGTCTTGCCAAGTTTTGTTTTTGCCCTTATTATTTGTTTTACCCATTTGTTGGTTGCGTTTGGTTAATATGTTGGGTTGGCTTACCTATTGGTTGGGAACATAGGTGCCATCACGACTCATGTTTTTTTTTGGGTCGTGACAGTGTAGGTGGAAGACAAGTGAAGGTTCTTAGAAGGTGAATCTTGGGAAGTTGATTCTCTCAAAATTATATATTTAATTTGGTTGGTGATGAGGGATGGTCTATGGTTGCAGAGAAAATGAGCGAGCGGGAAGGAGTAAAAAAAATAATCAATGGAGAGTGGTGAAAGATTGCAGAGAGAAACAGTGACGAAGAAGAAGAAAGGCAAAAATTCACACAAAAAGGCTTCTCAAACGCGCATAAAATATGTGTTACACAATTACTATGTTGAGTCAGCAAAAAGTGTCTAAACGACAATGTTCATCCCTACATAAGGTTTTTAAAATGAAAAAAGTTTAATAAAAGTGTCTAAGTGAAATTTTGTGGAAAATTTACGAAGTCACCGATGGGTTTCCCCTTATTTTTATACTGATTAACATTTTGCATACTTTGTGATGTAGTTGATATGTTCTTATGATGATAAATGACATGAACTTTTGTTCACCGTTTGGGTCAACCAATAACCCTAAGGAGAAACTTCCTTCTCTTGAAGTTCCCAAACATAACCAATTGAATTGCATTTGTAATATTGTAGCTGATGAAAGTGTACAAAAGGAAATTAGTGATATGTCAGCACACATGGTCTTTCTAGCAACATATATGCCATAAAATTAGTAGAGCTAGTGTTCACAAATGTATCACCAATTTCAATGTCATATAATTTCATTAGCTAC